>VXBZ01000034.1:17646-132340 GCA_013399135.1 Heliornis fulica
CCCCGCAACCCACGTCACCCCACCCCTCCCCCAAGAGGAACTGACCGAAGACTGAAGCCTCCATTCCCTATTCCCCCTTACCCTGTGCCATCCTGGGGAGGAGAAATCATGCATAAAGATCAGTCTGCAAAGAAGGTGGGGGGAGGTGGTGTTTTAAGAGCTGTTTGTACTTCTCATTATCCAACTCTGGTTTCTCTGTGTGCGTGTGTATTTAGTGTAATAAATGAGAGAGCTTTCTTGCCTTTCTTCTGTGTTGAGCCTGTTTTATCTGTTATGCTCATTGCGGGATGATCTCTCCCTGTCCTTATCTCACTCCTCAGCCTCTCAATAGAAATTTTCTTCCCTGTCTAGCTAAGAGGGGAGTGATAGATTGACTTTGGTGGGAGTCTGGCCTCCAGCCAGGGTCAAACCACCACACAAATCAATTCTGTCTTGGGTTTATTGGCTGGTATGGTGGGCATATAAGAATATTACACAAGCAAGAAAAAGGAAACGGGACCAAAACTCTTTGGAAAGAAAAACCCGTCACTGACCAGTCTGCTGGGTGTATTCAAGAGGAAACACTTGGATTAGAGCTACAGATGTGGTCCAAAGCTCTTTTCTTCATCCTAAATTTCAGCAGGCCAGGAGTTAGCTTCAGGATGGACATTGAGCTCATGGCCTTTTTATTCAATTTACATGATGGTACAGCTATAAAGCAGGAAGGAAGATCATGAAGTAAGCAAGTACATCAATGCACTTTTACCATAACCAAACCTGAATACCTTTCTGAATGTGTGCAGTTAGGTTTTTCATTCCGCCTTAATTTTTTCTCATTTCCTTGGTTTGTCTGGGACTGAAAACAAAAATTCCAAAACCCAGAGGGAAATGAAAGTCTTGACCCATCTATTTTAAACCAGGTAAACCTCCCTCAAATGTGGAAGCTTTGCCTGAGCAACATCAAGTCGCTGTCTTAAAGTAAAAGCCTGAATTTCGGTGCTTATCCCAATTCCATTATAATTATTAGGACAGTCAGATTCAAATTCCATCTCCTTTTTATGCTCTCAGCTTAATTGATGTAAATCTGGAAAAACACTGACATCCAGGCTGTGGCTAGCACTGAAGCCAGTGGCATTTGCTGACATGTGTGCTGCCATAACCGAGGGCAGCGTCTGGCCCACTCTGCGTCCTCAGAAGGAACATCTTAATTTCCATAGCCCGCTTCTGGTTATTTTCAATACCACCAATGGGAAAATACAAAAATATGACAACATCAGACAAACTTGGTGACCTTTCACAGACTTACTTTCAGGAGGGATGTTGCAGGTTTTTTCAGAACGAAAGAAAGGTGACAATAAAAATGTTATGGGGTCAGCTATGAAAATGAACACCGAAAAAGCTTCTAATATATTATTCTGTAATACAAAAAGAAGAAATCTGACTTGATTGCCCTATTATAAATTTGCTAAAAATACGTATATTATATATATTTATTTTAATTTGAACAGAAAAATAGACTACTCTGGAATGTATGAAAGTCACATGACTTTCCCATACATCAGGTACTTATAAAGCCAACACAATGGCAAACAGGAGGTACAGAGGTAACTAGAACATCTGTACTTTATTCGAGAACTATTTAAAGCCATATTCTCTCCAAGTGGGTGTTCCTAAAGTAACCTAAGGTAACACTTGTTCAGTCTGATTACCGTAAGCAGATGTGACTGAACAAACAAGAAGTGGGGGCTAATTTGAAATGTCCGGTGAAGCCCACCTCCCCATCTCACCCCCAACTGAGCTGCACGAGGGCATCTGTGCCACATGGTCTCCACTGCTTTGCTACTTTATTCGCTAATTCTACTATTCACTTTAAAATGAGGCATTAAAAGAATTGGAGATCATGTTATGTGGAGCTTACCGACAGAGAGAGAACTTGGCTTTAGAAACCTTGTCTTTGTGATGAGTTTTAAATACCCTTGCTATTTACTATAAACTGTACCAGTCATAATTCTGTCAAGACATAAATATACAATAGGTACAAATATTAACAATACATTACAATTTTACAGAAAAGAATACTGTTTTCCTTAGAAACATGTATCTTATTAGCTGCAAGGGAAGAAAAGGCTACAGTTTATCACAGCCATAGTTGCCAAAGAAACTGAATGCCTCCAATGTCTTTCTGCATGACTCGCACAGACAGATAGTCCCTGGCATTTGACACATGGCATGTTCAGGAAGGGAATGTGCATTCCACAGGTTTTCTTTTCCACTTTTTTTTTTTTTCCTTCTACCTGTATTGACGCTCAAACATTTCAGACAAATGTGGGTTTCTTAGGAGACTGTTTTGTTTCTCCCCCACCCCCTCCCCCATAAGTGTGCTTAGGTGAAGTTTCTAAGAAAAGGCACTGAGAAATCTACTGCAATGTGACTTCTGTGTTCCCCTGTTCAAGGCTAAAACTCAAAGCATCTTTGCCTCCTGGCTAAGAAAACTGCACCCATTCCTTCGGCATATATATATATATTTTATATAAATATAAATGTATATATATGTATCAAAAACTATGTAGATGGCGTAACATACAAGCAAGTGCAGACATCACATACATAGTCCTTTCAGATCTGATGTCTTCTGCAGCAGTATCAGGTAAAACTGTCAGCTTGCTCGATAAATGATTCACAGTAAACTGGCAGACCTGAATGCCAAATATCAGTGATTAAACTGCATGCTTTAGCTCAATGCAAGAAATATTGCATATTTTTCCCAACCGTTGCAAGTTTTGGGAAACACCTATCAAACAAAGTATAAAATGAAATTGTCTTCCTAGTGTCTCTAGGATTTGGTGAGCATTATGTTTTCAAAGCACTGCCTTTCCTTTTGTAATGAGTACAGATTTAGTCTACCATAGCTTTATGTTAGAGTAGATTTCCCAGTGCTTACATTATATATATGTGTATTATGCAGACACACACATATATAGATACATACTTCATATTCAGACTTTATTTCATTAAAATAAATTAAACATACTTCCTTTTTAATTGGGCACAAAATGAGAGCTACATCTTCATACACAAATAAGAAAAAAATGCTCTTCAAGCATATTATATGCTTAATTTAAAATTACTCGCTTTCTATAAGAAATCTATAGGACTTTGGCTATTCAGACTCAAATGATAGTTTTTTAATGATACTTCTGAATTTGGCTTTCAAAAGTGACTCGATAAAATGCTACTTTAAAGGTAGGACTAAACAGATGAGATAAGGTGTGTCATAAGCAATCACACAAGGCAGACAGAGGGCCTTTGGTTACAAGGAGAGTTGCACCAGTTGATTAACAGTTAAAAAATGATAGAATTGTTGATCTATACATTTTTGTCAGTGCCATCTATAAACCAAGTACATCAATTTGGATGAGAGTGTGGCAAATACTACACTATATGGCTATATTTAAATATGTTCACTTTTGTGATATGTAAAATACGACTTTTTTTTCCACATGAAAGCATCAGCTCCGAAAATATTTAACTTGGAAATCACTATTACTTGCATTATCGAAACAAAAAATTCCCTGATTTTTCTTTTTACATTTGTGCTGATGTCAGACATGAGTGATCACTGAAACATAGAGATTATATTAAGACTATTCTCTCAAAAAATTTTCATTGGCGCTCTGTGGCCTCAGAAAGCCACAGAAGAAATTGGTACTTAAAGCTTATCTTCTGGAGAGTCACTTTACTTTTCTGTGAAGACTAAATTTTAAATAGTATCTCAGCAATACTGCAGTTCCTCTAAGTACACTTGTATTTACTATGGCCAAATCCCAAAGTCCTTCATCAGGAAAAGACCCACTCAAATGAACGGTGGTTTTGGCTGAGTGAAGGCAGAGTAAAAGCTAGCAAACCTCAAGAATTGGCCCTATGTAAATACTCTGGAGAGTATCGTTCACACGCATAGATGCCTTAAACTTTTTTTTAGTATCTCCCATGTCACTCTTTGCATGGCAAGAGGTCTCTCTCACTGCCAGCAGGCTAATTCCTGAGGGGGTGGCTCAGGTCTTACGCCTTCCCCAGGGTCTTGCCTTGCTGGGACACAAGGGCAAGTCCTAAAGGTGTACCTTGGGCTGCGTCCCATCACCTGAGGATGGGGTTAACTCCAATACTTACACAGTTTTTGCCAAGGAGAGACCTAACAAAGCTACTGTTGTAACCCAGAATAGTTCCTAAAACATGTATGTGCTTATTGCTTTTGTCAGTACATGCTGCATTCACTATTACAGATTACAGACAGAAGTACTGTACAGCTTGGACACACAAACATTTACATTCAGGACTAACCAACAGTTTTTTGTTTTGTTTTGTTTTGTTTTTTTTACAATAGGAAGGAACAAAACACAGTGGACTCGAGTGGCTCAGGATCTTCTTCCCACCTGTGCACCTCTGCTCCCATGTCCCATGTCTCAGCACATCCCTAGACCTGCTGCATGCAGATCCATTACACGCCCCTGGCAAGTACTCAGAAATAGGTCAGGTAATGCTCATTGAGAAAGTTATTTACAATGAAGTTTTACAGTAAAAACAGAAAACAACATAAAAGATTAACATCACAGTTATCACAGGACAGGTTGTGACTTGCTACAAGTGTGTAACAAATCACGTCACGACAGGAGGCACAAATTAATATAGTGCTTGGTTAAAGTGCTTGATTGTTACACTCGGCTATCCTACTCCAGCATTGCAACAACAACAACAAACAACATAAAGTGCTTCCCCCCTCCCTGCCCCCCAAAGATTAAAACCAAAGACATTACTTCCTACACAATTTGACATAACTTTATTCAAACAATATTTTTAAAACCTAGGCTGGTGGCTGCTAGTTCTGTTCATTTAAAATGGTCAGATTTTTTTATTATTATTGGTTTTATTTTCTTGTTTAGTTTAAAAATGACTAGATGTTATTAAAACATCAGGCCTGATGCTCCTGTCTCCCACAGCTGCTTCACGTCACAGCTTCACAGGAGTCTCTCCTGCCTGACCTCCTCATGAGAGACAGTGCAGCCAGGGGGTGGGTTGCTAACAAATCCCTCTTTTTGCATATTTATGTAACGCTTGCATATCTTTCATTGCACCGCTCAGGCACAAAAAGCTTCTGACCAACCAATTCCCCTCCCACACTGAGGGCGAGACTTTGGCTGATGCGTCAAGTCAGCGTGCAGGTGGGATGGGGTGGCCTGGGGTCCATCCTGGTTCCCCTGGCGTGTACCACAGGGAACAGCCGCAGCGTTGGTACCACTGCTGCACTCAGCCATCCCCACAGAGCAGGGCAGCAAGCATCTGCCTTCCACAACGGGGTAGGTTGAGAGCTGAGCTCTCCTTCCAGCCCTATACTCCTCGGCACTAGGAAGTGGGCCTGGCTGAGATGCCTCCAAAGAGTCCTGCTTCTGCATGGCTCCTTCACACATTCCCAACATGGGCTGTGCGTATCAATTTTTAGCAGAGGGTAAGTGCAAGTTTCAGTATGTTCTAGGGGATGTTTTGACTTAGATACAAGTGGTGCAACTCACCCTGCTGATATTTCAGAAGAAAACCTTGGGTCCTACAGGATATCATATTGTTAAACACACAAAGAGCCTTTTAGTAATTGATTTCTCTAGACCATTACTTGTTTTAAGTGGTTTTTGATTGGATTTTCCGATAATGCAAGTGTTCCCTGTTATCTTTAGACATAATATCCATCTGAGAAAGCTGTAGAACAGCTGCCCTGAAGCAGTGAGCATTGTGGTTGTGATAGCTTTACACCAACCCCAGCAATTTATTCCAGAGTGCAAATCTGGCTGCCTTGGCATCCTTTATGGAACTAATGCAAAATAGATGTTAAAATTTCCAAAAGGAGCTATAGCATTCAAGGGGAATGGATAGATATTTGGTCACATTGGCTTCACTGGACAACATGAAAAAAGATCGATGTGTGATCATGATTCGCAGTCCTTATTTTTGACTCATATGGGCCACGTCTTTAGAGTTGTTTCAGAGAAGGACGTTTTCACAAACCCACACTGGACCTTCCCCAGACTTAGAAACAAGTGGCTTATTTCAGCCAAGTTCATGCCATGCAGAAGCTCTTTTTGTGTGTGTGTGTGTGTGTGTGTGTGTGTGTGTGTCTGTGTGTCTGTGTGAGAGAGAGAGAGAGAGAGACTTTAAAGACATTCCTTTAAACTTTCAGTGCATTCTTCTGGAGACCATCTCAGATGCTTTGATCGTGTGCGTTAGCATGTCCTCCGCTGCCTGGTAATACATGGACTTCTGGGGAAATGTGATTCTCTAGTCTGACAGTATCCTGATTGCCCTGGGTTCTTCCAGTGATACTTTCCATAGAGTAAATGCAGTTTTGCCCTATCAGCTTAGGGGAGGTGGGTAAAGCAGCAGCTTCTAGATGGTTTTTCTCTGCTCTGTAAACATTGTCCTTTTGCTTTAGATAGCCTCTGTTTGTGACATTGTATTTGGGGCTCACATTTCCGGGTGGACTTGAATCATAAAGCAGCTGACCTTCATCATCAGTGTCAGCATCTATATATTTGTGTATACCAGCATCATGGAAGTTGAAAGCTATGGCTGTCTGCGACTCTGGTGACTTTGGGGGTGTCCTTGCACTTGCAGTTGTGTAGATAGAGGTTTCTGGGCTCATGAGAGATCTGTCAGAGAGTAAGGAAGTATCTGTAGCAGCAGCTCCCCGGTTCTTGAGAGGATCTGGATATATTCTCAGTACATTTGACGCTGGTACCGATGTGCTGGTGTCCTCTTCCATGAAGTTCACTTTCAGTGATCTTAGTTTTAAAGGGTTACTCGCCTTTATTGAGCTTTTAGGACTTTCTATGAAAAAAGCAGAACAGTGGTTGCCTTCAGAGCTTTGCTTCATTTCCATAAACCTGGCACCACTCCCCACTGGCCTGCTCTGCTCTTGAATCATGTTAATGCCACCTTTGCAGGGAAGGGTAGCGAGTGGGCTGTGGGAAAACCTGCCAGAGTCAGGGAACTCTGCTGCGCAACTTATGAAGCTGTCGATGCTGGACATGCTTCTCATGTCAATGATCCCATCAGCACGAGTTGTCAGTAAGGGCACCATAGGGCCAGGAAGGGTTTCCATTTCTAGCTCTTCCTTTTGCTTTGCAGGCTGACATGACTCTTTAGTATTAAGGTTTGGCTGGGACTGAGTCTTTGCCATTTTGTTATACATGTCCTCTAGCTGTTGGACATTCAGGTGCTGTGGACTTGAAGATGACCTGGCTTTTTCTGGGGAACCTTGTTCCTTAGTTTCAAAAGATTTACTAGAGCTAGTTTCAGAGAGTGTTCTCTTGGTCCACTTCCATTTGCTGGGAGATAAATGATTGTCCTGAACTTTATCCTTTTTGGCTATGCTTTCTCCATTCTTTTCTACCACAATGTCCATAAGTTCTATACTACGAGCAAATGCATCCTTCATGTTCATGGAGACAATGCTGCCATTCCTTTTTGCTCTTTCAAGAGCTTCTCTGCGCTTGATGGCTTTCTCCTGCCTCTTCTGCTCTTTGTAGAACTCAGAGAAATTATTGACAATAATTGGGATTGGAAGAGCAATCACCAGCACTCCGGCAATGCAGCATAGTCCTCCTACTATTTTACCTAAAAGAGTTTTGGGGTAGATGTCTCCATAGCCTACTGTTGTCATGGTGATCGTTGCCCACCAGAACGAAGCTGGGATGCTCTTGAATTTTGTATCATCCTCATCCTTTTCTGCAAAAAACACTAAACTGGAAAAGATCATAATGCCCATGGCCAGAAACAAGATAAGTAATCCAAGCTCATTGTAACTCCTCCTCAGTGTAAACCCCAAGGACTGCAAACCCGTTGAGTGTCGGGCAAGCTTTAGAATACGGAGTATCCTCATAATCCGAAATATCTGGACCACTCGTCGTACATTTTGGAACTGAAGCACACTTTTATTGGATTCTGTGAGGAAGATAGTGACATAGTATGGTAAGATAGCAAGCAAATCAATAGCATTCAGGGGGCCTTTGAAAAACTTCCACTTCTTAGGCGAGGATAGGAACCGCAAGAGATATTCCATTGTAAACCATGCAATGCACACCGCTTCCACGTGGGCAAGCTGGGGATTATCTGTGGTCTGCCCAAATTCATCCATGCCTTGTAGTTCAGGAAGTGTGTTAAGGGACAAGGCAATTGTAGATAGCACAATAAACATGATGGAAATTATAGCCAAAATCTGGAAAGGAAACAGAAGACAAGTTGAGTTCATCTCAATATATTATGCTATCATTGCCATTAACACATGGCTGTATTTCCACTTCGATGTTTCAAGACTAATTTTGCTCTTAAAACACACGAGTCAGGTAATGCATCCTGAGGTGATTTTATTTTTTGAAACTGCTTTAGTTATGTAAGATATATAAAGAAGGAATCTACTTCAACTCCTGTGCCTTCATCTCTGTGTAGACATGGAATGTGTACCAAGAAGCTAGGATGCTGGGAGTGCTGTGAAGCAGTTTGCAGCAGGAGCTTTTGATTAATTACTAATTAGGTGCCCATTGTGGACAATAGGCAAGACAGAAGGAATTGTGACTGCAAGATTCTATTAGAAGTGTTTCCTCCATTTAACATGCAGCTACATCTGTAATTTTGAGTGCTTACGGCTAATGACACAAGTTTTGCGTACAGTCCTACTACATATAAGCATACAGGTAACAGATTATTTTTAATTACTCATGTCTAATTTGAAATTTGACTGTTGTGGAAGTTTTACCAAGTTTTCTAAAGCATTTTGAACTCTGAACTCTGCCATTCAAATACTTGACCATCTTAGCTCCTTATCACAACCAGGGGAAAGAGCAAACTCATACAGGAAAACCAAACTTCACTACACTGAGACAGTTAGGACAGGGCAGGCCCAACCACTGGAGAGTTCATCCACTACCAGAAACCAGTTCTTGGGCTAAAGTGTGCAATGAGAGGTGAAGAGTCTGCAGTAAGTAGTCTCTCTCTCTCTAAAAACTCACATAAATCTGATCAGATCCTCGGCCACCAACTCCATACATAGCCAGAAAGCGTGAAGCTGTAGCTTACTGTATTTGCAGCTTTCAGATATTGTAGGCAGGTTGTCCTTCCATACGCATTTTATATAGACATTAATGCTATACTTCCCAGTTTTCCTTAATAACTTCTTATTTTTAAGTCATTTCAGGGAAGTTTTAGATCTGTCACACAAGGTGAGTAGTGGGGTGGTCTTTTTCCTACTTGCAAATTCTCTGGTTTTTATTAATTAGGTAGCATTGTACCTGGTTTCGTAGGTTACTGACAAAACACAGCAATGATTTCAAAACACATTTATATACGTGACTTATGTTTTATGCATTCATTTCAGTATAAGCTGGTTCCTTCTGCTCACTCTCCTGCTTGATAGAAAAGTGGCATGAAAGCAATTACAATGTATGTGCATGATGACTAGATACACAATATTCAGCAAAGAATTCTAAAATATGGCAAGAATTCCACATCATGAATTGCAAGTCTGACACACTCCTTCCTTGCCTGTATATTCTAGGTTCTCATAGTGACCTTGCTCAGCCAGCCTCATGATCCCATAATACCCACAGTTAACCACCTGGGGAATCTGCTGTAAAGAGAAACATGCACTAAGATGCACTACGGTTCAGAAACACTGTGGTCTTCTCAAGAAGAGCCTCACCTTTTCTCCAAGGCTGAAAAGCAGAAATGATCTACAAATCCTGGAAGCTTCACTTGAATTAAATTCATATAGCAAGCTTAAGGTATGGCTTTATGAGAAAAGCCCATATAACTTAAACAAACAAAAAAACCCAAAACAAATACAAATCCAAATTTAAGGAAAGAGTTTCAATTTGGAAATTTTAATTTTAACAACTGTTTTTAAATCTACTTGCTATTAAAAAAAATACCTTCCAATCAACATAATAAAATCATTTACCTTATAACTCACTAAAATGTACTACGCAACTTTGATTTGTACATGACACTGCAGACCTAGTAGTTTAATCTGAGGAATGAGATTTGACTAGCTAAAAAAAATAGCTCCATTAAACACTCCTATTTCTACTCTGTTCAGAAATTTTCCAGTAAATCTCTTGAGCTTGTGGTAGTTTGCAGGCAGCAAAGTCATGCACTCCACCCCCCACCCCAGACAGCCCAGATCTGGGTAAGCTTTAGGCAGCAAAGGCTAACTCAACATCACGTTTGGTGACACTCATTGCTTGTCTGTTCTTTGCACTGCTAAAGGCCGTAAGATCAAGGTATAAGACTAGAGACTTTCATCAACGCCATTAAAATTAATGAGAATTGGCTGTCCAAATCCCATAGAGGGCTCTAAAATCTCAGTGTGAGCATCAGAGATCTATCTGCTTATGGCAACGTGCCCTATACTCAGTAATGAAGCTGATATAGCAAGAAGAAAGGGTGGTACGTGGGAGAGAGTAGGAGGGTGTTTGAAGATAGATTCAATATTCTTGGAAATACGATGAGGAAATTGTTATGCAATCAAGAATTTCAGTAATGGTTTTGTCTAATGTACTATTTTTGTTCCATCAAGGCCTGCAGAATAAACTTGGCATCAGGACCAGGTTTCATTCATACCCTCTATTTATAAAGGGATTTTTTCCTGCAGCCCCCCCACCCCCGGCCTGGACTTCCCTAAGCAAACAGTATAACAGTATACTTTGAATCACACTGTCCAACTTCACCCTGCTATGTCAGCCTCTGAGAAACAGAGGGCACAATGTATTTTGAGCAACATCCCATGTGCTGCACAATGCAGAAACAGATGGAGAATTTCTTCATCTCCTCCTTGCTTTGTTCTGCATGGGAATAACATCTCCTGCTCATGGCAGCTATACATGTCTATGGCATTCATTGACAGGGACATGCTTTAGGAAACAGCTTTTCACTAGAAAATGTTTATTTATTCAATAACAGTAAGAGTTTGCAGAACATAGTCGCTGTGTTCCTGCGTGATCTAATCTAGGTGATCCTGCTTAGGCAGGGGGGTTGGACTAAATGATCTTTTGAGGTCCCTTCCAACTCCTAACATTCTGTGATTCTGATGTCATGATTCTGACCATTGGGTTTGCATGGTGTTTTCTGATTAAAAAAACAGTGAAGTCATAAGGAAAAGTAACATCAGCTTCTTGGATCAAGAATAGAAGTTGAAGACAAACTTTGAGATGAGGTCACAAGGGAAATGCAGGGAATCTTTAATCTGCTTTTTTATGTGGAAGGATGCTAAGGTGCAATGTGAGGCCCTGAATCTCCAAAACCCGAAGTCCCACCAGTTTCTGTGGAGTACAAACCTATGCTTAAGAGTCTTCCCTGGTCTGGCACTTTATATGCCACTTCTGCACTCTTTGTCAAGGGTGTCCTTGAGACCTGTTTGCATGAGATCTGCCCTCTGCAGGTGTAGGACCCTGCACACACCAGCTCATTCACATCCCTACAGTGCCCTGCCGACTGTATCCACTGCCTGTGAGAGTGCAAACTCTTGTGCTCTTTAGTAAGCACTACTGTGTAGTTTAAAGTAAAAAAAAAAAACAAACCAAACCAAAACAAACAAACAAAAAAAAAACCCCACAAATCAAAATCAAGATAAAGCTAAACACAGTTTGCTTTGGAAATATCAAAGATCTTAATTTTGACGTTGCCTGGAAGAACCCAGATGTTAATAATGTTTAATTATTTTATTTCAGTTATAGCTGTAATAATTTTATCTGTTGAGAAGTATATTTGGTTTAAAAGGGGATACAATACTGCTGATGATTATAAGTTAGTGTGTGTCTATAGGCTCCCAGAGAGCTGCAGTTACAACTGCTGCTGACTTAAGGTATTATGGGCAGGAAAGTAGCCTTCAGGCATTGCTGCCTGTAAATTCCTTAATGCTGTTAAGAACACGTTTAATTGTCAGAGAGCTACCAAGCCCTGCTAAATGATAAATAATGCAAGTCTTCTGTCTCTGCAAAGTGCAGATGCAAATGGTATACTGGAGAAAAAAATTATAAATGAATGAAAATATTGAAAAGGCAAACTTCAAAGGCATACACTACCTTTAGACATCAGTGCAGTGATTGTGATCAAGAGGATGAGGGTGGAGCATCTGTCCTATTTCTGCTGCTGCTAGCATGGGGAAAATCAAAACAGACAACAAATATATGGCACATGGAAGCTCAAGTTCCCAGGGTCTCCCTGACCTTGCCTTCTGCCCAGGAAGACTGCAACCCTAGCAAGCAGCACTACTGCAAGATGTCCAGATCCGACAGCACCAAACAAACTGTTTGCATGTCCTCTCTGTGTGTCAAAAACCTATGCCACCCTCAAGCCATGGCAGCTTGCTCTGCTCAGGCCTTGCACATCAGAAGGTCACTGTGCTCCCAAGAAAAGCTCCGTCCATGCCAGCGCCTGCTCACTCCAGCTTGACCCAGGATTCTCTTTCACAAGTGGTCCTACCATCACCCTTCCCAGCCCTCCTGTCTGACCCACTACGTCTTCATCTTGCTCGCACATTCCCACCCTTTGCACCCACGCAAAATACTGGTCTTGGAGCACAGGTGTAGGAAATGGCAGTGGGGCACTGCACAGCCTGGTCTTCCCGTGAAAGGCAACTAAAGAGACAGATCCTAATGGTGAAACCCACACACACGACACACCAAACATTCCACCTGCTTTCCATCACTCTGCACCACAGCAAGTCATTAGCTGTTATCAAGGTCAAGCTCCAAACAACCCATTCACACAAAACCCTCCCTCCATCTTGGGGGTCCCATTTCAGGTACATCTCCCATACTTGCTATTTATCTTGCAGTCACATAGACAATGGTTTAGAAATAAATAGAAAAAAATAATTTATATAATTANTTAATCTTCAACACTGGTGAACACCTAGGTACTGCTCTTCAAGATGCTTTTGTGATTATACCCTGCACCAGGGAGAAAACATGCTCGTGATCAACTCCCACTGTCACAAGCAGTCTGCTCAGCTTCACACACTATTTACAGGCATGCTAAGCTTAAAATGTTCATGTTTGCTGGAATAGTTGTAGGAGGTTTGATTTTTTTTAATGGTTAAATTCAATGAGAAATGTGCCAAGATAGCATAAAATCAACTAAATTAAATTAAGCAAAAACCATTAGCTTGATTGCTAAACCATTCTTTCTCTCATTAATATGTATGAGAATAATTTATATTAATTCTTTTCAAATCTGAGGCATGTTAGTACTGCCTATTATAGCATAGAATCTTTTGGAAGACTAAACCGGTTCCACTGTCGGTTCCTCACTGTAAATTAGTTTTCCTGCAGTTTTACCTAGTCATTGATACCATACTGGGTTGCCACATAATCAGGAAATTAGAGCAGACCTCATGTGATGTTTTGTTTGCAAAAATGGTGACCTGTTAAACATTTTTCTTTAGGAGGCTGTTCCTAAGGGCTGACTTCAGCTTACTGGAAGAGCTGCACCTAGGCCCCTTCATAAAAGACTTCTCCAGTGGGTTTCAAAGGGTCTTAGCTTTTTCCATTCACACTTGAAACAAGGGCACAACATTTATGCCGATGCATTCTTCTGCACCACAAGTTGTGGGAGATGTACTCCTTTAGGGAGACAAATGCTTCTGCACTATGAGTGCAGCCTTTGCCTGTGCTACACAGCCTGTTTGCTTACAGCCTGTTACAAGAAGAGCTTTTATGGCATATTTTTCACTCATGACAAATCCTTGGGCTCATACAAGGGATTACAGCTGTTAATTGTTTATTCCTTGCAAACAGCATGCAAAGAAATTTAATATTAGCACCCCTTCTATTTTTGCAAAAGAAACTTATGAAGCCCACAGGTGATGGGAAGCCTCTCTGCAGAATCTGTCCAAGCCCTCAGTGTTTTCCTAGTTCTTAGTCCTTTATTCTGATAAAACCTCTTATTTTCCTAATAGCTTCTCTGCTCTCCGTCATGCCTACATTGTGCCCACAAGGCAGACCTTGTATCAGATAGAAAGGCTTTGGTGCAGGGACATGGATCCCTCCCTTCCCAAGTCTGAGCTCCCAAGGGTTTTTCTCTTAACCACAGCAAAGCATGGAGCACTTGGTGAGTGCTTTGGCACAAAGTGTTTTAAGTGGTTTTAATCTCATGCACAGATGGTTCCTCCTTTTGTAAGCATTAAACACTGGATTAGATATAATACATTTAATAAATAGCAACAACTGTACACAAACTATGTACAAAAGCAGTTAAAAGCTAATCCTTGGCAATTATACATAGCAGTGCTAGGCCTTAGCAATTGGTAAGTAAAGATACCAGAACCTGTTAGACCACAGCAGAAGAAACAACTATAAATCAGCTTTTCAACAAGAGAGTTTGATCTCAGCTCAGTGCATTTTGATGCATTCTAACTACAAATACGGAGGATGAAACTGAAGCAAAAAGATTCCTACTTTTTTCATTGGGGTTTTACTGTTGTTTTGGGAGGTTTTTTTAAGACCCAAGCTCAAAAAAAAGAAAGCTCAAACTCTTCCAAGCGTCAGCTGGCAAGCTGGGCACACTCATTCCCATGCTGACTGAATTCTGCACATTGACACAACAATAACTCTTTCCAAACTGCAAGAAACAAATGCCTACTCCAGACCACCTTTGGCTTTCTAAGAGCTTAAAAATCACTTATGATAGTCTCTCCCATGTTAATGCAGCCCAGCATGCTCCTAACAGACACTGCACAGGCAGGCCAGCAACAAGATACACAGAAAACAGTGCAGCCCTTCTTTCTGTCATCCCCTCCTCAGCACAGACCTCCGCAATCACAATGTCACCCTCACAGGATGGCACAAACAGCAAAGCAGAGACTCATTTATACTACTATGGTACCTGGGAAATACATTTACAAGAAGACCATACCTTTTCTTTATATCACCTGCTGCAGTGCTCAAGGCACTGCAGAAAATCAAAGCTAATCAGAAAGGGAGCTGGAGAAGTGGGGGGAAACACCAACAAAACCAAAACCCACTCTGTCCATTTCGATAAGGAGTAGAGAGAAGGGCTGGGCTTTTAGGGCTGTTTTCCTTTATCTCCTTTACTCTAATAAAAGTCACCTGAAACTGTTTGAAAAACATGTGTGAGCTACCTAAAAGGCAGTGAATGTTTATTTAAGAGAGGGAGGAGGCAAGGTTTCCTGTAAACAACAGCGCCAGATGATGTATTGTATTTTAATCCACGTGCAGAACAGCCAAAGCTAACATTGAAGATTAAAGGAAATTATGCATTTCACTATGGTTTTGTGCATTTTTCGGTTGCCTTTTTTTTTTTCCCCAAAGTGGTGTGTGTTCTATGTTGATATAGGATGATTCCACACAATATACCGTCTGGCAGAAATTAATCTTGTCATGAATGTACTTCTTTGAAAGCTGAGCCTTCCTGAGCTCTTAATTTGAGCTGATTTGACTATCTCATTATCATAGCAGCAGATTTTGGAATAGCAAAGTTGAACCTTACATGACCTTGCTGGCTACATTAGCGCTGTTTTTCTCTTCACCACCTCCATCTATGAATAATAATAATAATAATAATAATACCCAACAGCACTTCTTTTTCTACCCTACTGAAGCCTCCTAGTAACTGTTTGCTAAATAAACACAGGCTAACATGGTGTGCTGGGGGAGAAGCATGTTAAAGAGGCTGAGTTCTTTCTGCTAAAGAACTTGCCATTTGAGGGAAGTGTGTGGTTTTGATGTCCTGGGAAACGCAAGATTTTCTACAGCCGTGTGGTCAGGTTATCTTGCACATCAAGCAGACTGTGAGCATGACAGCTTTGGGGTTTACAAAACACACACTGCATGTGGACTGCAGTCAGGTCACTTCTTTTTTTTTTGTTCCTGTTCTGAAATTCTAATTGCAGTTCTGCTGAACAGTCCTCATCTGGGTTTACTGTTTTCCTCGTGGAGCATGGCTCTGTTTGACTCATCCTGCTGTGGTTCCTGCGTCACTCCAGGGAAGCAGCTCTAGCATGGTTTAGATGTTTCAATTAAGGCTCTGCTTGGCCAGCAGAAAACAGCCTGTCCTCTGAATGCACACAGGCTGCATATGACACGTCTAACTCATGAGTGCCACAGTCCCTGCAGTAGAGGTGTCTGTCCCTTCCATCTGCAATAACTTTCTTTGGAAAGAGAGTGCAGCCTGCAGAAGCTGTGCCCCTGGGGAAAGACCATGCAATCCAGTGCAAGGTCAGACAAAAGCCACTCTGCGGGTTCCTTTAGCCACTAGCTAAAGCCCTGACTCTGATCAAGTTGCATTATCCCTAACAAGCTGTGGCAGATGCTTCAGCTCTCTGCTCTTCTTCCATCAAGACAAACTGGTAGGACCCGCCTTCCTGAGGGCAGCACTTAACCCCTTCTACATATAGGGATATTAACTGGATCCCAAAGCACACAAATTGCCCATGCTACTGCAAAATGCTGATTGCTGAACTGAAAGAGGCAATCCTGTGGTCTCCTGCTGCTCTGCAGAAACGGCATCTATTTCTGTGCTGCCATTTGGCCTCATCGTGAGTGCAACATGAAAAGGCCAAAAATCCCCGACAGAGCAAGATTTTCACGAGATTCCAGCTCCTCAACAGGTATTAAAATATGACTTTTTAATTCATGCAATATCCAACATTGCTCATTAATAACACCTGTGGCAATCATCTGCTGCCTGGTGCAAGCTGCTGGACCTGGTCTGGAGTGAAGCTGCTTAGCACATTTGGAAGCAAGACACAGAGGAGGCCTGACACAGGGGAAACCCGCTGCTGAGTGGATAAACAAATACAGTCTAAACTGGGAGTGATTTAAATGCAGCAAAATACTAAGGGGAAAAAGAAGGGGGAAAATGCACAGCATGCCAGGGAAATAAGTTTATATGAATTACCGAGGGATCTAGGAATAACCTTTCCATGGCTGCAGTCTGGGACAGGCAGAGCCTCCAGCAGCTGAGGGTGCTCTGCGTATTACACGGAACAAGCTGACAGTTCCCACGGCAGCTCTGAACAGCGAGGTTCATCAAAGGAGCTAATGGTGACTTACTGTTTCGATGGAGAAGAACATACTAAGGCTAGTGATACTGGTGATGTGTGTCCCAAATAACCTGCCATAGGTAGGGTCAATCCGTTCTCTCCTGCATCCCCTTCAGAGGGCACAAAACATGCCTGTTCCCATGGCACTCTCCTGTGGGAAAGGGAGAGGAAGGAGAAAAGGTGCTGCTCTATACATGAGACAGTTCTGCTTTTCCTGCAGCCTGGCTGAACGATCTGACCTCTTTTTTTTTTCCTCTCTCTCATTTCTCTGTCAATTGATTGCTTACTGCCAGAGGGTATTATTAGCTTCAAAAGATTCAGTTTCTGTTTCATGAACTGCTTAACTTCTCCTGGCTTATTGCTGCTACTGGAGGTCAGATCTGAGTCCCAGAGTCATTAGGCCAGTTTGGGTTTGACCTTGAGAGCTTCCTTTGCTCAGCTCATCACAGGAAAAGTCCCTTTGATCATTTCAGACACATACTTCAGGAAAAAAAATCCAATAAGCTCGACATGGAGCTACTACTACTGTAGCTAAGCTTGAATGAAGATGTGTGGCTTGGGTCTGTCATTGGGTTAACTTAACTCCTCTAAGGTGTGGTACCTTTGCAGAAGGAATAAAATGCTGTTCTGGACAGTCTCATCCTGTGACACTGTGAGTGTGCCATTGCAGGCTCCCAGATAGAACCTTTTGATAGGAGCCACAGACCAATCCAGAATTGTGCTGACTGCATCTGTGGTCCCATGGAAATCATAGGTGAGATACACACCTTGAGGACAGCTGGACTTAAACATCAGCCTCTCCAGTTGAGGACCGGAGATTACAGGTGCCAACTGAGGGAAAAAATGAGCAGGAACTAAAGCAAGGAGAAAGAATGTTCATCTGTGGGACACAGACAAGGAGAGCTGGTGTAAGTTGGTGTTTTGAGAAAGGGCTGATTTCTTCAGAATTATTCTAATTTATGAGATTTTCCTGTGAAGCTTTTGAAACTCCTCACTTACTGAACATTCATTATAAGGGAAAAGATAATAACAGTTCAGTTAAAGAGGTCAAAAGATAAAGTCTTGATAAAAGTAATTAAAATTTAAAATTAAAATATAAGAGAAACATAAAAATAATGAAAAAGTAGCTTTGTTTCACACCCTTCTACAAGGCAGGCGGCTTCTGTGTGTTTTGAAGTATTCATGTGGAGACTCACCATTTATCACCTATCTCTGTGTACAGAGACAAGTCTAGAGGAGGGACAGCATTACAGGATCTTGTTCCTGTCCCACCTCAGGTCAGCAGCAGAAATCCCTCACTTCAGTAGGGCACTGTTTCCCTGCTATTTGCCAAAATACCAGGGGGCGGNCTGTCTCGTCTTTCTCTTATCAAAAAAGATGGGAATCCCCTGTCCTGCACTTGCAACCCTGTCCAGGTACTGCTCCCTGCTTAGCTGTGCCCTGTTGCCCTGGTTTTGCCACCAGCAGGGCTTGAAAACTTCACATTTAAATTCAGGCTTTGGGCAAACTGGATGCCAGACTAGACAAAAACGGGGCATTTTGGCTGAAACCTGGCCCTTGGAAATGTGAAGAGTTGCTCAGGCTGGATTAAGATTGCATACAAGAGATGATGCTATTGGAAACAAAATTAAAAAATCACATATACTTTGTCAGAGAGGCAGGAAGGGAAGGGAAGGCACCTATTTAAACATGTCTTAATCAAATTCATCCCCTTTTACATGTCTAGATTTTGCTCCAAAATCCAATTAAACCACTAAGATAGTTAAAAACCCCAGTTGCCAAAGGATAGAAAATGATCATACAAAGGAAGAAAATTAGCCAGCAAATCCATGCTCCTAGATTATTTCAGTGTTCCATGGGAGAGCACCAAAATGCTGACAGTTTACCTTTCAAATCTCTCAAATAAAACAACTACTGAAAATTGCTAAAAATATAACCAACACAAACAGCAACATGACGTGCTGCAAGGCTGCTCTGTCAGTGGCAGCAAAGGCTGTGTCTCCTGATGCTGCCTGCAGCACCATTTGATGTCCACACAGGGAGGGTTTTGCTCTGGCAAGACTGCAAAGAGCAGTCTTTGCTATGGCAGACTGGAAGGAGGGGTCTAGAGTGCCTTTTGCAGGGATCACCCCTCTCTCCCAAGACTTCTCCCTACAGGTCTGGATACTCAGAAGAATCCAGGTTGAACATTGTATCCCCTCCCCAAAGTTGCTGTTTGCAGAAATCAATTGCAGCTAATCTCCCTCTTTATGAAGGTGATGGAAAACACAGAAGAAATGGAAATCTGGAAGGAACTATAAAGTTACTCAAAGAAAAATGTCACGTATTATTGTTAAATAAAATTCTGGTAAAAAAAAAATCACCAACTCTCTGCATTTGCAACGTGGTGTCTGCTGCACTGAAATCAGGCTCTAGCTGATGTTACGGGAAATTTAAACCAGACTCTTGCTGTCACCGTATCAATGTTCTTGGCTTTGTTGCTGTTTTCCTGCTTTATTATTCTGAAGAAAATAAGTCTATTAGTGTTCTTTTACTGGCAGAGGCGGTGTGAATACGGAGTGGATGGACTCCAGGGGGCACAGTGGTTAAACGCACAAGTCCTTTCCTCCCGCTAGTATAGGTGCAGTATCACAGGGCTTTCACTACGACAGCACAGGGCTTTTATGGGCTTTCAGAGCGTGTCCCCACATTAAGCACCTGAGCTGAGCTCCAGTCCTGTGGCCACATCCTGGATGTGATGCTGTAGCCAGGGGAAAAGGATGCACACGAGCAGGCATCTGCATGGACATTCCAGCTGATCCTGGTCCAGCCCATCCTTGCTTTCACAAGGGTTTGCAGGGCAAGACCTGGACTTCATGAAAAAAAACCCAAACCAGCCCTCCGCAAGGGTCACTCTGTGCATACTCACAGTGTTAGTGAGCCTTTCCCCTGCCTACACACACACAGAGCAGTGGCACACACACAGGGCACTGCTGCTCCGTGGGCTCAGTGTAAAGATTCACGCAGTAGATGTTACATAGCACAGGCTACGAACCAACTTGGCTTCAAAACGCTGTTCTTAAGATCACCTGGTAATAAAACTCCTGCCAGGGAGCCAGAGAGTTCCTCCTTCCCAATCACTTTCTTTTAAGAGTTTATTAGTTGCCTGCTGTTGCAGTTAAGATTGGTGCTGTTGCAGACTCTTGACTCCAAGAGTTCCTTAATTGCCCCCTGAAAACCACACATCCAACAGGTACCCAGCTAATATACCAGGCAAGTTTTGATTCCTATATTTAAATGGGTGACCCTTGTCTGAGAATACACTGGCCAGGGCAGAGAGGAGAAGCTGTAATTTGAGATGGTTTAAACATATTTTTAAGTAATTCAGTAAAATAATGTGCTCCGAAGCAAGAACTTTGGGTTAAATTATACCCCCACAAAAAATCACAGCATGTAAAGGCAACTGCTGGAAGTTGACAGGGCCTCAATTATGGCAGCTCCAGTGGGTGATATGGCAGCAGGACAACCAAGCCTCAGAAAACCTCTGCTTTAAGGCCACTGGTTAACCCTGCATGGCTTGTGCATGCCCTACTTTGAGGCTGTGCTGCTGATGCAGGTCACAAACCCCGAACCATGTCTTCAAGGGAAATAGCTTCAGAATAGCCAAAAGCATCTACTTGCTGGTGGAGTTTTCTGCACTTTTTCATTTCCTACATCAGGCTGCTCCAAAAACTAAACACAGAAACTTCTCAGCACAGTGTTTCTTGACACAAAGCCACAACTGTACTGTGTTGCTTTGAAACAGCGGTACTGTAAAGTATACATTCCTTGTGTTGCTCTATTTTGACATCCCCAGCTTGCCACTTAAAAGTGAACATATTCCCCCTCCTCAGCCCTCTCCCACATCATCTCTTACAGAGCCATGAGTACAAAACCCCTAAGCCTTGTTGCTAATGGCCTAAGCAAATCACAGTGGCATAAGAAGAGGAGCCTGTAGGATGCAAAAAATGCCAGATAGACAAGAAGACTAATGAGGTAATGTGTAAACACAGGCATTTTCTAACAGGCAGGACATGACAGAGCTGACATGTATACCGCAGGGGACATACAAACATAGACAAAACAATTGCCTGGGTTTGCCATAGCTTGGTTTACTCAGTGGAAACTTTTTTGCCTCTGAAGGTAAAGGCAAGAAGCATAAAAGACTCTATGCTTAGTAGCACAGTGACAACATCGCAACTGGAGATGCCAAATGCCTGTACCCCAAGCACACCCAGCATCTGCATCTGTGGTGTGAGGCTGTTTCATGAGCGCTCACGCAACACGTTTCCCTGGACTCTGTGGGATAAGCCAGCATCGCTGTCCCAGTAGGGCAAGATGAGACAATTTGTTAGCAGAACAGTGCAGGTGCCATCACTGAAGCAGTAGGCTTGGTGTACAGGAGACAGACTGGATTGCTCATGCAGGCCACTAGTTGTAAGGTAGCTCCCAAAGCAAATTCAGCTGCTCTGAAGTCTTAAGATCTGGCCCCCTCCCCCATGTAGCCTGTGCAAGCAGAGGGTGCCCCCTAAATCACAACTCGGGCTGCCAGGGGGTAACATCTGTGTGCAGACAAGCTCCTGATTCACACCATGGTTGAGTTCAGGTAGAATGAAGAAGTAGGTGCTCAGTGATGCTTACAAGCACAGTGATTCCACACCAGTCCTGAGGCTGGGATGAGACATCTGCTTCCCGAACCAGGCCTGGCACCACTTGGCAAGACAGACAAATGATACAGCTCCTGGGGATGCCAAACATATGGTATACTTGATGTGTGAGCACTGTACACGCTTCTTAAAAACACCAGGTGCTCAAGGTGACAGCACGAACACTGGAAAGGAGAGGACAGCTCAAGGACATTAGCCCAGCGTCACTATGGGTCAGCCAACAAGGAACTTCTGTGTTTTAGCATGCCTGCTCTTATTGAAGAAACCTCTTTGAAATTCTTGGTGGTGTATACAGAAAACCACAAAGCAAAAAACCCGAGTCATCTGTTTGAAACTGACATAGCAGCTATCCCCATCAATCAGAATGACCCACTCAATTCTCATGCATTTTCTCCATTTTCAGGGAGGTGTGAAAAATAAATACATTTATTCCACCTGATTAGTTATAACATACGCTCAAACTCCAGTCATTTGGCCAAATTCACCCATGGCTGTTCCACAACTCAGGGTTTATTTAATCTGGTAAATAACACCAGACACAATTAGAGAACTTGGTCTGACTGCATTGCTCCTCTGCCTGGACAGATTTTACCGCAGTTTAGTGCTCTGCAGCAGGTTGTCCGGGAGAAGAAAAAAAAAAAAGGCACTTTCCACTCAGATAGTGTGTGAAATCAATCTATCATGCTAAATCTACAAGTTCCCAACTGTGTACATAAGGTATATTAAGGGATTTAGAAAGATTAAGAATAGCTTCTGAGCATTTCCCTGTATATGTATAAGCACTGATTGTTTTATCTATGAATTACCTGCTGCTGTGCAGAAAAAGCAAAGATAAAGAAACCAGCCTGTTGGGAACAACACTAGCAGGATCATTTGCCCTCAGCTGACCTCTGCGACTCAGGGTGAGGTATCAGAGAGGGATGCTGCTCTCCAGAGTCAAGAGAGCCCAAGAAATACCTGCTGCCCCTGAACCAGCCAGCGTTTCTCCGTATGTTAAGCACGGTGCCTCTCAGGTTAGTGCCCATGAGATGTGCCTGGCCTGTGGCTGGGGCCAGGCTGTGTTCCTGCACTGCTCCCAGACGCCCTTTGCCAGCCCTGGAGACCTGCTGCCACCCTGGAGCCTTACTCCTTGCCCTGCTGCAACACGAGTCACCCAGCCAGCTGATGCCCCCAGTAATCATGGCATCTTGGATATTTCTACCAACCCACAACCCAGCTTCCTTCTCCACAAAAATCACTGATGCATTGATCACATCTGCATTAAAGAAATCAATTTAAAAATACAGTATTAGAACTCTGTAGTGACTAGAGGCAGTGGGAAGAGGTTTCTTGCTTAGAGTGGAAGCTAAGAGTGCCCGCTGGCACGTCTCCTTCAGTTTGGTGCTGCCACAGTGTTTTTTGTGGAGGGGAAGAGCCCTATCTATGTGAATCAGCTCCACAGGCACAGCAGCTCCTGAGCAGGATGGATGGCTGGACCATCACATGGAGCCATAGGAGACTCTTGGTGTGCAGAGCCTTCCAAGCTTGTGCCGCAGCTTGGCTGGCTGCTGAGGTTGCTGAGCCATTCAGTTGTGCAGCCAAGAAGGTGGGGTCCCTGGGTGGGTTCTTTTAACAACAAATGGGACATCCTGAGTGAGAGGTCAGAGCTAGGTGCTTTTAAAAATTCATCTTGTTTTCAGTGCAGCTTGCTTCTTCAAGCAAACCACAGAAAGATAACTATGAGAGTTTGTAGCTGTTCCCAATCAGTGACAAGGCATCAGACTCATCCTGACTCCACTCCCAAAGGATCAGCAGGGCTCTGGCTCACATAAGCATTAGCCCAGGAGTCCTGTCACTACTCCTAGTAAGACATGCTGATGAATTAGCCACTCACAAGTGAAAACAATTCTGCTCTTGCCTTGTGACTTGCTGAATTTTGTAATTCATGGAGGAAGGCAGACATCTACCTCCTGCAGCCACTGGGCAGCTGTGCTCAGCTGTGCCATGTGAGCACGGGCAGGTGAGGTTTGCTGGGGCTGACCTGGCTGAAGACACCTGGACTTCAGTGCTAGGATTAGTATCAGAAGCACTTGTGAGGAAAGACTGTTCCATGGGATAGCAAATGCATGATTCACAACATTAGCAGCAAACCTCCACACACCTGGCACAGCACAACATGTCCTGTTCCAAAGTTCTGAACCTGGGCTGGTACTAGAAAACCTACGTGAGGAAGGATACCTTTCCCCGAACACTCATAGCACCAGTAACTGTGCAGCTAAAAAAAGCATCCCCTGAAAGGATTTTCCTACTGGGTAAAGGCCCATTATGAGGACTTCCTGGCTTACAGAGATGTATATAGCAGCAGTAATCCTATTAGGCTTATCCTAAACTGTCCTCCACTGAACAGTGAAATTAACTTTTTGCAGAACAGTGGAAGCTTATTTAACCCTCCAAACCTGCTGTGAGCAGCACAATTCTGCCTCTGCAGCTGCATGGTCAAGTTCTCACAGAAAACACACACAGCACACCTGTACCATACACACATTGAAGGCTGCTTCCCTGTCTTCAATTAAATTTGTTCTTAGTAAATTCAAGGCAAGTTCTTTGTAGGAAGAGTTATCCTACTAACTCTTTATGACCAAGAGCCCGAACCCACAAACATGTACATATGGCAATAACTCTGCTCTTTCAAATACGTTGTGCTGAGGCTGATTACTGGCTGCTCATGAACTTCTGTATTTGGATTGCACAGCTTCAAGGATAAATAAAAATGGTACTGGATCAGCCAGGCCCTGAGCTTGGCCATTCTGGGAGGGCTCTGCAAGTCTTTAAAGAAGTAATGTTACACCTACAGACAGCTAAAACTGGCTGGCATGCAGCAGCCCCTGTACCTCTATGGACCATTTTTGCTGAACATCTCTGGGAACCTTCAGAGAACCCACAAAGACCCGAGACCTGTTGTCAAAGAATGGCCTGGCCATTTTGTTTCAGCAACATACAGTTGGACGACAACATTAATTTTTTTCCCTAACGCTTTTTTCACACTATGCACACCTGAGTCTTCAAATTGCTCCAGAACAAAAGCTGAATGTCAATGAAGCTCCTGGGCAGAAACTAAAGGGCTGAGCAAGAGTGTGCAAGCTGCAGCCAGAAAGGGCTATATGGGTAATTATCCTGAAATCTTAATATTGATAACTAATATCTTAAATATTACTTGGAATACCACAAGAGAGCTCATAGGGCTCCATCCTGCAAACAGCACATCTCTGACTGCCATGGCAGTCTGTCTATGCAATGCCCAGTTCAGGACAGGGTAAGACTTGGCCTGTGGATATTGCAGCACATTTGCAGCACATCAAGAGGTACTGGTATCATGTGTGCATGACCAGCATAGCTTAACTGCTAACCATCACTAAATATGGACAGATTCCTGTGTCCTACCAGAGGACATGTCTGAGATTGAGCACTAAAAATCAGTATCTTCAAATGCTTGCTTTTGTGATGCAACAGGCTAAATATTTTCTGTTCTTGTCTTGCCCAGCTGGTAACACAGATATTACTAGCAAAGCACAACTGGGTCATGCAAATTAATATTAGCATCTGCGTTAGCTGCTTTATTTACAGCACTGTAGCTGTCAAAAGTTGTAGGTAGCTTGAAAGGAATATGGTTTATTCACATTGACACCAGCAGTAAAATAGCTAGATGAAGGAAGGTGGCTCCTCAGGACCAAGAGACTAGGCAGAGCCTGTAGCAGGCCCAGGGCAAGGGGGCCAAATGTCCAGTGAATGGTCTGGTCAGTGTAGGGCGAGGGGGGCAGCTCAGCCCAATTCACATAGGCCAGAAAGACTTGGCCAGGAACACAGCCTAATAATGTCCACCAGTTTTCTGTATTGCCCAAAACCAGAGCAAGGGGTGTTGAAATAACAGAGGATGGAAGGATCCTGTTTGTCCATAGGTCCCTGTGGCTCTTGCAGTGGTGACACTATTTCAGAGAATACTCTGCAGGTCCTGTTCGGAATGGGAGGAGGTGGGTTTGGGGGGTCTGTTTTTGGATGGTGGCTCACCAGTGTTTGCTGTAAGTGCAATCAGACTGGAATGAACCTGAGCAGACAGCTTTTGGGGAGAATAACATTACATGGCATACATCACAGAGGATGTGATGCCACGAAGAATGGGATCAAAGACACCTCTCTCCATTGATGCCTACAGCTAGAAGCTCTTTGACATGCAGGCACTCAATCACTTTATCTGTCAATGGATTTAAGAGCCAGGGCTTTATCTCCACCTTAGAACTGGGAATGTCAGCTACCCCATCTCCTCTTGTTTTCATTTATGGTAGGTAGCCACTACTTCCTCAAGCAGATGCCATGTCCCTCTGGCATTCTGTCCCCTTTCCAAGATCCCCCATGACCAAGAGCCAACTACCCTGAACAAAGAAAACTAGAAAACAGTTTTTCAAACCAACTTTACTGGGCATCAACACAGTTTATTGTTGAGGTGTCTGAAACTCATCTTAAAATAGCATAAAACAGCAGGGCAAACTTTGAGTGTGTCTGCAAGGCATCACAAAAGCCATTCTGGCTTGGGTCAAGCTCTACTCGTGCCCAGTGGAGCTACCTTTGTCTTGGGATTCAGGCAAGGGATGGAAAAAACTTATACCCTACCAGATCAGGGTGACATTGCAACACATAACCCTCTGGATTTCCTTAACCATCATAGCTGGATGTTTTTTATCATTTCACTACACAGATCTCAGGTAGATCACTGCCTGTGCCAATGACTGCACTGGGAACACATTCATTTGTCTGATGAAGAGTCCAGTTATCAGTGAACTAACCCAAGAAGAAATTACATCCTCCCACATGAGCCAAAGAAATTACTACAATCCTCTTATATTCCTGTCTCAGTTATATGGATATGTCTCAAGTCATTATATCAACAACAGTTAATGAAAATCTCTCTTTTGAGTTAAAAATGCGTTCTTTCCCTAGTTTCATTAATTTTTTAAAAAGTGTGGTTTTGAAATATTTGAAGTTAGTGAAATAAAATGGCTTGAATAGTCAGATGCAGAATGCAGGAATTTTCAAGTTTCACTCAAATTAGCAGCTCCCCCATTAAAACTTGCCAGCTTTATACTCAGATGAGTGACACCACACTGCGAAAGACTTGCTGGGTTCAGAATTCACAGAACTGTAGGGGTTGGAAGGGACCTCGAGAGATCATCGAGTCCAACCCCCTGCCAAAGCAGCTTCCCTAGAGGAGGTGGCACAGGTTGGCATCCACACAGGTCTTGAATATCTCCAGAGAAGGGGAGTCCACACACCCCTGGGTTCATGCTAGAGCTGCACAATCATCCCTGCTGTAGCACTCCTAAAGGTTGCTTCCCCGGCCTGCCCGTGTCTAGTTTTTACTTCAGAAACAGGAAAAGGCAAGGCTTGTTTTTCTGCCCTAAGGCCGGCTCCATCAGCCATTTCCAACAGTAAACAGTAGCCTCTCCTTGCCTTGATTTGTTGGTTTTGGCTGCACAGGGCTTGCCAGCAAAGTGCTCTGAGCTGCCTCTTTCACAGATGGCTACAAAGACAGCTTTTGAGTTACTGTCTTCATCTTCACCAGCCACTGCCCTGAGAAAGGAGAGAGCAGTGATTCTGGAAACAGTGTAACTTCAAATACATCAGACACCCTGTATACAACTTGCTCTTCTGCATCTTTACAGAAATCCCACCCTAGCCCCCCTGATCCTATTCACAGCAAACTGAACTTCCTTGAACAAGAAAGACTTCCAGAGACTGAGATGTGATGCTTCACCACACCCCCTCTCCTAGGCACTTGAAAATCCTTCCTAATGATAACAGAGATGCTTCCCCCAGCACTAAAAACACCCAGGAATACAAAGTAAAATATTTGTGAAGACTTGGGAATACAAGCTAATGCTTCTCCTCATTTGAGTAACAAGTTGGAACTGTTCTGTTGCTCTCTGCATTGCTGTTGTGGGACCAAGAGGTTGCTCTGGGGGGCTGGTTTCCTTGTTCTGAGGTCCATAGGAAGGGAAGTCTAGGTAGAACAGAAGATAGATGAGGAACTGGTAGAAAACATAACCCTGTGCATTGCTACAGGCTTGGGACAGAGTGGCTGGACAGCTGTCAGCTGCAGAAGGCCCTGGCAGGGGTTGGCGGAGTGCAGAATGAATATGAGTCAGCAGTGTACCCAGGCGGCCAAGAAGGCCAATGGGATCCTGGCTTGCATCAGAAAGAGTGTGGCAGGACATGGAGGTCCTGGAACGTGTTCAGAGAAGGGCAACCAGGCTGGTGAAGGGTCTGGAGGGCAAATCTTATGAGGAGCAGCTGAGGGAACTGGGGGTGTTTAGTCTGGAGAAGAGGAGGCTGAGGGGGAGGCCTTGTAGCTGCTATAATTTTCTGAAAGGAGGTTNCAGAAGGCCCTGGCAGGGGTTGGCGGAGTGCAGAATGAATATGAGTCAGCAGTGTACCCAGGCGGCCAAGAAGGCCAATGGCATCCTGGCTTGCATCAGAAAGAGTGTGGCAGGACATGGAGGTCCTGGAACGTGTTCAGAGAAGGGCAACCAGGCTGGTGAAGGGTCTGGAGGGCAAATCTTATGAGGAGCAGCTGAGGGAACTGGGGGTGTTTAGTCTGGAGAAGAGGAGGCTGAGGGGGAGGCCTTGTAGCTGCTATAATTTTCTGAAAGGAGGTTGTAGAGAGGTGGGTGATGGTCTCTTCAGCCAAGTGACAGGTGACAGTACAAGGGGAAATGGCCTCAAGCTGTGCCAGGGCAGGTTCAGATTAGATGTAAGGGAAAAGTTCTTCACTTAAAGAGCTGTCGGGGTGTGGAACAGGCTGTCCAGTGAGGGGGTTGAGTCACCATCCCTGGGTGTATTTAACAGACAGGCAGATGAGGTGCTCAGGCAGATAGTTTAGGAGATGACAGGTATGGTTGGACTCAGTGATCTTAAAAGACTTTTCCAACCTTGTCATTCTGTGAAAAAAAAGAGTCACTTTGGCTGGTTATTTTAGACTGGGAGCTCTGAGCATCTGCTGGCTTTACTTTTGCTAAATGTACTTTTTAATTTTGGCAAAGATTCCACATCTGAAGCCCATGAGTAGAGTGCACTGTATATATAATTATAAATCAAAATATAATAAGTAAAATGAGCACAGCAAAACACTACCCGCTAAATGCACATGCCATCTACCTAATAGTTCCAGGCTGTGAGTCACCACTTGAACTAAAGAGTTGCAGTTAAGTGAGAAGTCCAGCTCTGCAAAGGTAGTGGGGCTGGCCTTGGCACCTACCTCTTGCTGAAGTCAACAGCTCCCAAATCCTCTCCAGGGACCCTGAGGTCAGCAGTGCCCTCCCTGGCTGCTCCTACAGAAACCTCAGGAGCAGGCTGTGTATCTCCTGCATTATACAGGCAGAGTCAAACATCTGAGAAATGGGATCACAGACCTGACCAGAGATCAGCCGAAAGGAGCAGAAGAAATGCTGGGTTGGGGCAGAGCTACTCGTCACAGTAAAAGGCAGCCAGGAACTTTCAGGAGATGAACAGTGACGTGAGGACAGCCCTTTCCCATAGGAAGGGGTAGAAACAGAGGTGCTGACACACCCTGAGAGCTGGAGCATGTATCTGGGACTAGATGCCAGTCCAAGCTGTAATCTCTGCTCAGCTGGGATGGAGAGCAAGCCTTGCAGCAAGGGAAACCATCTGACAGTGCTGCTGGGTTTTAGTCCTGGGGCATGGGTGGCTCTTCAGAAAAAGCCTGTGTAACTGTCGGGGTTTTTTAAGCAACCACTTAAGGCACCAGAGAATGGATACCTGAGGATGAGCTGAACAAGATAGAAGATGTTTCTGCTGCTAACCTTAATTCTCTAAACACAGGGTCAAACTTGCATGACAGTAACAAGCAGGAGAGCTGGTGTAAGGGTACTTCATACATACAGAACCTAATGTTACCCTGCCTGCAGTAAAGCACTCCACATAACACACCTGCCCATGTACATATTTGCACGTTGAGCTGTAAAGCCACCAGTCAAGGACTAGACCTTCTCTGTGAACCCCATGACCCTGGCACTCCTGCAACCCCTGTTTGTGAACTTAGAAAATCCATTGCTTGAAACTAATTCAGCACTGCTTTGCTGCAAGATGTCAGGATCCCATAATAACAACTCGTGGTGATTTCACAGCAACTTCTGCACTGGGACCGACTGGGGTTTTAATCCTGTAAATGATGGCATCAGCCTTGGCCTCAGGGGCTTCCCTAGGAGGGACGGACATGCTACAATATCCTTCAGTTCTGTTTCCAGACAATTAAATATTCCCAACAAGCTATTAATCTTTAAGGTGGGTTTAGAACATTGCTTAAATGGAGTGGATGGCAGAAGGTAGGTACCTGAAACCTTAACAAAAACTATGGACAAAAGCTCTGAAAATGTCATTCCTCTACTAGAACAGCGTGTGGCAACACTGACAGCATGCTGTCTTGCAGCTCAACTGGCCAGAAACACACACACACAAAGCCATTTTGTGACAAAATTGCCTTTACAGGATTCCAGAAAAGCTCTAGGTCATTTCAAAACAGATGACTTAAAGTAGTTCCTTCACAGTGTCTTTTGTTCTGAAAGTGCTTTACATTCCAAATGTTTGGAAATGGCATTAACAATGATTGAAGCCCATAAATCCAGGAGAAGAGTCCCAAGTACTTTGTGTGTGGTTTAAATGAAGCAGATTTGTTTACAGTATATTAAGGGCATTGAGAGGTTTGAGCATTTTTACCAGCTGTTCCTTGTGATTTTTTTGGCAGCACTCAGAATGTCACTGTCATTCCCAACATATCCTGGGATGGTTTTCAGAAGGCCAAGGCATAGCAGCTAGGTACTTCTGCACCCTTACAGGCGGTTTGGCATGCCTTGTAGGATTGGTCATGTCTGCTAAAGGAAAATTCCGCCCCCCACCTGACTGTGCCTTTGGAGCATGAGAGGTCTGCAGGCCAAAAATCTCCTCTCATTGAATACCATATAAAAATAGGGAGAAAGAACAACTACTCTTATTATTGTTATTGATAGCTATTTTTATTATTATTATGATTGTCATTTTAAAGCTTCTCACTAGAAGCTTCTGAATTACTGTGTAAAAAGGTATTAACTGTGATGCTGAAAAAAACAGCCCTTTGCACTCAGGCTGAATCTGCACAGGGACTCTCCACAAGATCTCACAACCATGGTTCATGCTGACTGCCCATTTACAGTTACTCTTTCTGATATTTTTATCCACATTTGTTTTCCTCTGCAGGAAATTAACTACTAAGCTTGGTGGACGCTCCTTTATCTGATAGGGGACAGACCTTTATGGTTCTCCTAAAACCTTCAAGATATACAGGCTGCAATCTGGATGTTCCCTTTCTTGCACACTAAATTCACTTACTTGAAAAATGCTTAGAGAGTTTTTTTGTGGTTTGTTAATGTATTTTCTTCCTTGATTGATAATGTTTCAAAAGAATGTAATGCATTTACCTGGAAATTCTGAAAATATACCATACATTTTGTCCTGTGACGAGCTTCATCATGCACCAAGGAGTTAAAAATAACTCAAATACTGCTGATGATCATGTTGATGCAGTACCTGCTCTTGACACTTTCAAACTTGATTATAGACAAAAGGGACATTTGCAAGGCATCAGGGTAATAGTTATCCCCACATTGACCATGACACTGGAAATGTGCGAGACTGAAAGGCTTTAGTGTGCCCATAGACTGAATTTATCTTAGCCACAATTTAGGTTGATGAAACAATCAGTTCCACTACTTTACCAAATGAGCTTTTAACACTCTGTCATTATTAAAGGTTAAAAAAAAAAAAAAGGCTGCAGTCTCTCAAGTAGCTCTTGACAAAGCAAATTACTATAAACTGGTACCTCAACACACCCATATAATTTGCATTTGGACTGCCAAAGAGCCAAATGCAAATCTTACTTTACTAAATATGACACTCCCTGCTGGCCACCCCTCTTCCATGGAGACCAGGAGACCATCAGCCAGCCGAACTGCAAGAGCCCACTGTTGGCTCATGTTCAATTCTCATCTGCTGGGACCCCCAAGTCATTCTCATCGGGGATACTCCTTGATGTTTCGCTGTTCATGGGTAGTTGTAGTGTCCATGCTCTGGAGCTTCCCGCACTCTGCCAGGTCCACAAGAAGCTGGAGAGAGCACAGCCAGGGCTGCTGACCCAGACAGGGATGTTCCCTGCCTCACACTACGTGTGCAACTGGAGAAACTGGCTGGAGCGCTAAGAAGTTGCAACTTCCCCTACTGCTACCTGCATTTCCACCCTTCATCTTGAAACCCATACTGCTATTTTGGAAGGCAAGCAGGAGGAATAACACTAAATTGGTCCCTTTAGGGCTATAATGCACAGTACATTCATTCACCTTGGAAACTTGCTAGCTAGCCGAGATTCATGAAAAAAAACCATCATATAAGCAGTTTGGATCTGACCACATGTTCCATCCCTTTTCTAACGATGCCGCCATTCCCAACATGCAAGACTCCTCGCCAGTGCAAGGAACACATCTCCCTATGTTGCCTTCCTGTCTGGTTTGAGGACCCTTGGAAAACCAGTACCTCTAAGGGGACTTGTGAGATCCATAAGCAACCATTTTTACCACCCTACAGCCCAGAGTAAACTGCTGAAGTCAGTAATATGAGCATCACACGGTGGAAATGGAACTCATATAAAATTCAGTGACCTGATCAGCTCAACAGTTGATGAAGTTCATTTGGTTTGACAAAAATACTGAATTTATAGGAATCTCTGTATTTTCATCAATATACCCAAGAAGAGACATTATCTCCCAATAACAGAAAGCCCTTTTATGACAAGCTATAAATGTTGCCACTCTGTGTAACTTTATATTTGTTTCTTGTCTCCCATAATATTGGTAATACAGTCTGTTTTGCCACAAGTCTCAACAGAGCATTGGCAACAACTGTACTACTTATCCTCTATTTCTTAGTGATGTGAAAATGCAGAGCACAACTCATTCATGGTATATCAATGCTGGCCTGAATCTCCACAAAGTTGCTTATTTTAATTTCACTGCACAATCAAAAGAAAAATCCAAGAGCTCTAATGCTATTGTGGCAGAGAGATGGAGAAGTGGGAATCACATGCAAGGACGTGGAGTTGGTGGGGTCTGAGAGCACCAAAGGCTCATGGTCTTTGGTGACAGAGTGCAGAGTTGCTCTGTGCTCTGTTTGCTGAAGGTGACACAGTAACTGCTCTGTTCCCCTCCAGGGGATAGTTTTACACACTGCTAAGATGAATAATAAACCAACCTGGACAGCAGATGGATTTTCCTCACTGTATAACAATGAACAGCATTCATATATTATTAGTGAATTGCTTAGGTTTCTTCATCTTTTATATATATAAAAAATAAGGTGATAAGACAGCTCACATTTCAGGAGTTTCCTATTAAAGATGTCATTCCGAATGGTTAATAACTCATCCAAGTGTGACTTGAGTAGCCCACATTACCAATATTAGACATGACATTTACTTTCAAGACAAAGTTTTGGGGCTGCTGCCAGCCCCTCTCACTGCGTTGTAAATATTTTGATTATTGAACAGGAAGAAGAAAGAGCTGATCAGCCTGTGCTCATGCCTAATACCAGCAGGGAGTAAATGGATGTTTTCACAGAGCCCCAAGTGGCTCAGCTACTCCAGCCTTGGCAGAAGCATCTTCAGGCTGGTGGAGCCAAGGCACTGAGTAACATGCCTGTGACCCTCTACCCAGGGAGATTCCCTGCGCTGTGGAGACTGCGCTGCTGCTGAATGTGCCAACAGGCAGATTAAGACATTTCTCACGAGTTTTAACTGCATTGCAACTAGAAACACTCTGGTGCAATAGTTCAAACAGTCCCACAAAACATTTGTACTAAACTGAGCACTAAGCACCCTGGTGCCCTAGGGAAGACCACCTGGCCCACCAGAGCATGCAGTTTCCAATAGAAAACTTAAATGCAATCAGCAACACATCACTTCCCCTTCTGGAGGCCAACCAAAGTCTGGCAAATGATTCATGCAATAATATGACCATCTCATGATGTTTTACATATAGTGTTTGTGCTCATGGTTGTGCCCAACATGGAGGTACAGTTATCTGGGATGTCTACAACTAAATTAAATCACATGCATTCATTTATGTCCATAAGTCTTTTGGTGATGACATCTGTTTACTATGAAGTATTGTTACTATAGCTACTTTATGATTGCAGATGTTTGTTGCACTGTGATCCCTCCTAAATGATACACAAAAGGTACAAAACCCAAGAAGCTGCTGCTGTTTAAGATATGTTATCACTGAGATTTTACTTGTCCCATAGCAATGACACTGCCGAACTTGAGAAGAAAAGCCCTCGTGTGGGTCCTCCATATTAGTTTCCTCCTAGTACTTCACCCCTCCAAAGCAAAAAGACAGCCAGTGAAGCTGAGCCTGGCACTGCTGGAGTGAGAAACAGCCCACACTGTTGAAATGCAATGAGCTGCTTGTTCTGTTCCTGCTGTGTCCATCACAAGGCTTAGGAGGACCTGTGAGCTCAGGAAATAGGGCAATGGAGCTGCAGAGCTGTTGTGATTTAATGCAGCAGGCAGCTGAAACAACCATACAGCTCTTAGCTCACTGTCCATGCTCCACAGTGAGTTGTGGGACAGAATCAGGGGAAAAAAAAAAAAAAGGAAAAACTCATGGGTTTAGATAAAGACAGTTTAATAAGATGACAAAAAAGGATGATGATGACGATGATCATAATGACAGCAACAACAATAATCATAGAATATACAAATGATGCACAGCACAATTTCTCAGCCCTGCTGAACAATGCCTAGGTAGTTCTCAAGCTTCAGTCATGCCCCTGGACAGTTTCCTCCAAGTTATATACCAAGCATGACATCATATGGTATGGAATATCCCTTTTGCCTGTGTTGCCAGCTGCCCTGGCCATGCACCCTCCAAGCCTCCGGAATGCCACTCGAACGCCCATCTCTCTGGCGACATCAGCCCCATCTCCACCTCAGTAGCAGGGCAGCATGAGAAGCTGAAAAGTTCCTGACTTGATGTAAACATTGCCCAGCAACAATCAAAATATCAGTGTGTTATCAACATTATTCTCATCTGAAATCCAAAACACAGCACTATACAAGCTGCTGGTATAAAATTAACTCTTTCCCAGCCAAAACCAGGACAAGGATCTACTGGTGTCTAAACAGTGTCAGCGACCAGTCTTGACACCACATCTGTAGCCTCCACTGTGCTGCAACAGATGCAGCAACTCCACAGTTACAAACTGCACATGTCAATGTCTGGTGCAAGCAAAATGCATTCCTTTTTCCTGAGCAGATGGGTAGACAGGGGTGAAAAGCTTTCCTGCTGCAGGGACAAATAAATCCCAGACGCATACCCAACCCAGAAGCACTGTTACATTCTATCCTATGCTTTTCAAAACCCCCTTTTTTTTTTTTTAAAGAAAGAGTTATTTCTATTTTTTTTAGGTGAGAGCAGGGGTTGTGTCTTTTGTCTGCTGCCTATATGCCCTGAGTCCATTTACTTTAAGGGGGAAGAATTTTTTTTTTAAGTACCAAGAATGTTGTCATGAATGTGACTCTACAACTAGACATGATAAATAAGTCTCAAAGGTCTCATTACTATAGAATGGCACTGCATAATAAAGACTGCAAATACCAAATAGTGTCATTGTCATATTTTATCATAATTGAATTGTGTATATCAATTTTTAATAAAGAATCTTCATGTGCCTGTGTATTAGTTCATATGGAGAAGGACTCTTATTGATTGCAGAAACATAGGCTAGCTGGGTCATCCAGATACAGAAGCAAGGTGGATGTGGATTGCACTGCTTAGTTATTCTGGTCTGCATGATGAACAGCAACACTTGTTAACCTTAACTCAGTGTCACCTAATGTTATTAGCCCTTCCAGACGAGAGTGATTTCACTGCTCCTCCAAATAATGACAAATGGTGAAGCTGGACAGAGCTGAGCTATTCACTTCAGTGATAATTGCCACAAAATGATATTAAAGAAGCATTCACAAAAAACTTTCCTGGTTAATGATGTTTAATTCATTATTAAATGCAGCTCATTACTGTTGGAAAGAAGGCTATTTAGCAGTCATCAGCTTTGCTGATATTGTCAAATGTCTTGCAGTGGCCAGACAGCGGGGGGGCGGGGATGGGGAAGGGATGTTTTAAAACTATTTTTTCAATTCACAATAACAAGAGAAAATTTTCTGGCAGTGTTTTGAAAAGAAACGATGTTTAATACCATCATAATCTCTTGTTTACCTGTAAAAACAAAGCAATCAGTTGTTTGCTCCTGGAAACAACATCTACTTTACATGAGATTTTAACGTTGTCATTTCAATGTAAGAAAAGTCTCCCTCTTCAGCACTCGTTCCCCTCCTGCTTCCCACGGACTTTGCTGAGACACAGGTAAAAGCATTTTAACTGTAGCCTGTTAGTAAGCCCTTTTCTCAGGAACACTGAGCCAACACATTTCGCCCAGCAGCTACTGATGCTCCTGCTCTTGCAATTGCTCTCACCAAAGCAGGAGACCCCAAGGACACCGCAGTCCCCACACCCGAGGAGCTTTAAGCCTGTTACACAAGGCAACCCCCCCAGTGCACCCTGAACACGCAGTTGCAGGATGTTCGTATAATCGAGGTGCTGAAGGTGAGGTGAGGCCAGATGGTGCTCCACTTTTGAAGCTCATTAGGGAAAGGTATTTGGTGATTCACGTCTAATACCACTTTCATGTTTCTCCAAACCCTCTTCTACAATTCCCAATGCCTCTCCCAGGCTGGCATTCCTTGGTACACCCCACTTTTGGTCTACAGATGCTGCACCACCCAGAGCCAGTGTTGTGCTGGTGGGTCAGCAAAATAGCTCCAAGTAAAACCTGAAACTGGAGCATAAAACCAAGCAACAGGAAGAGAGAAGAATCTGTTAACTCTCTGACTAATCTGTTCTGCAGCGTCCTTTATCTCAATGCTTAGGCAGTCCCCTTGGACAGCCTAATACCACAAAATGTCACTGCTCATTACAGAAAGAAATCACCCAGAGTTTGAGTGGCTGTAGACACAAGCTGCGCTTCTGGAATGGCTCTCAGGGTCTCTCAGAAGTTAGGTGAATCCTGTGATTTTTTTCTGAAAAACAGATGTGCTAACAGTAACACCTCCCTTCTTCCATGATGTACACAGGGATAGCACGGCATAAAATCAGCTACTGCCACACAAAGGAAATGGCAACCCCTGATGCACTGATGCACTCCAAGCTGCACACCACATATTTACAACAGAGCCTTTCCAAGATATTGTATAAACGTTGCTTAATTAAACAGCAGATAATTTTCCTGAAAGAACTGAATAGAGCTATTATAAACATTTACACACTCGGAACTGAGATGGAATGACTGGTCCATGTTTACACCAGGTTGGTTATGTCAGTGAGTGTCCATCACCAGGGACAGGGTGGTATGAATGGTACCTGGCTCCCAGCACCCCTCTCCTTGCCCCATGCACCTCTACACCTTCTTAATTTAATTTCCCAGTTCTAAAACTGGCATCAATACCCAAGAACTTCCACTGTGACAGGATGAGACACCTGAGCAAAGGGATGCAAATGCTCTTACTCCTATTGGTATAAAATAAGAACAGGATGGTCATGGCCCCTGAAGAGCATTAAAAACAAAATGTTGGTTTAAATTAGTTTCTCCCACTTTTAATCTTGTGGTCCTCCCTGCACTAAGACTCTGGAAAGGACTGGTGTGAGAAAACATCTTAGGTCCAGTACAGAAAAGCTAAACCACCTTTATCCACATACTAACTATATCAGGTCATCAGTAAATGTGTACTGAAAACATGAGACTGTGTGGGCCAGGAACATGCTAGTTCTGTTCCCTGTAATGGCAGTTAGATGCCACATCACATAAAATAACACTTTTCTCAGAAGGTAGCCAAGAGGAAGATTAACCAGCTCAAGGGACATTACTTGGGACCTGCAGTGGGATTGAGAAGCTTCCCTGTTCTGCAGCTCAGTGCATCACCTGCAAACACTGTTCTGTAAGCAGTGAGTGAATTAGAGTAGAACAGAACAGAACAGAACAAAGAATTAGAAGATCTAGTGGCTTGCAATATAGTTACCCAAAGCAGCCATACAGGTGCACCAGAGACAGCGGGAAAGAACTGGGCTGCAATGGAAAAAATTGGTTTCAGCTACTGTGACGGGACACACCAGAGCACTCCGGTCAGGTTTTTTACTGAGCTCTCCTCATTCAACCACTGTAAATGAAAGTCAAGGGAGCTGAGGTGCCCATTTCCTCTGAGAAGACCTCTCAGTGATAATTTACATCTTTTTAACTAAAAAAATTCTACAGGGTAATGTCAGGTTATGAAACAGGCCCTTGATTTGACCTGGTTTAATTAAGATTATGAGAAGTGTAGGATGATGAGCTATGTATGAGTCAGACAGCAGGGAAAAAAAGCGGGGAGGGGGAAGGATGAGGAGCAATTACATTTGGAATGGAGAGGAGCCTATAGAATTGGGGGCTGGAGAACAGGTTGTTACAAAGGGTGTACCTACAGGAGATTTATTAATACCAAAATAGAGCAGGGCAAGGCTGGGCAACTAGAGAAGCTTGGTGAAGCAGAACCTCCTACATCTGGAAGGCAGATGCCACTTCAGCCTGCCAATCCTCTCCAGTGGTGTGTGATGGCTGGCGGAAAAAAACATACTGTCAAGCCTCAGCATGGTTCCTAACAGACACAACTGTAAGCACAACTGACCTCACAGCCAGGTCTCTGCAGAAGGGCTGCTCCTCTATCTGCTAGGTGCACAACACTGTTGACTTTCCCAGTTCTAACGTAAAGTTTCCAGAAGTGAGGTTGCCAGCTGAAGGAAACCCTGGCACACATGCTGTGTGTTAAACAGTCCCATCAGTCTGACAAATATCCAAAGCATGTGTTTAAGTCTCACAGATTTCAGCGGGACCTGTGTGGACCCAAGATGAAGCATCTGTTCAAGCGCTTTGCTGAACGGAGCTCAGCCACGCCCAGTACTCAGACACAGGAGAACATTTCCTCCTTAATGCAAAATTCTGAAAACCCTGAATAAAAGTTGGTCTCACTCTGAGGCATCCTGGCTCAAACCTGGGAGATTCAGTACATTCTAGTTTAAATATAGCCTACTTTTTCCTGGGTCTACCACTGTCTTATTTCTGTACCATCTAGAAGCCTACCATGATATAATCTGGAAGAAAGGGTCTGTTAAGGGAGAGCACCGAGTTCATTACTGATGCTTTATTAATAGCAATAATGATAATAATGATGGTAACAATAACTCTACCACCCCAACCCTGGCACCAGAACCAGTGAACCTGAATTCACCATATTCTAGCAAATACTGTTTGCATCTTCTACACTATCATTTCAGCACCTTGCCTTGGACAAAGAGACTCCTAGACCACAGACCTGCTTTGACACTGCAGCATCGTTTTGACAGCAGTTGAAAACTGTATTCTAGGAAATCCAGATCACATGCTGAACTGGGACAGTGGGGAAAATCCAACAGGTCTGTATGTGTATGCCATAAAATTCATCAGCACTATAATTAATTCAGATTACTTAGTTTTACAAGAAGTCCTTCAGCAGTGTAATTAAGTTTATCAGTGATCAAACTGAGTTCACTACTGGAAGAGCAGCCAGAGAGAGAAATGGTCAAATGGAAGCGAAGAGAAAAGTTTAGGTTAGAGACAGTTGTTCAATATTTGTGTGGCACGAGACTCATTATATACCTCTTTAATAAATAAGCATTTGATTTCTGTTCCACTATAGCTAACCTACCTGTCTGATGTATTATATTGTGTTTCTATGCAGCTTTTTATAGGTTGAGTCAGAAGAGCCATAAATTACCGATATTACTTCATAAATCTTTAAAAGGGCAACAGAGAGCGACCTAATCAGAATGAATCATTTACCCTTTATTTGGACTTGTTTAAAATCAGTTGCTTACTACTAGATACAATTTAAGTGACTAATTATTACTTGATTTTCTTCTGTTCCTATCCCTTTGATTTGTAATCAGTGCTTTCAGCTAATGAATTTACCATTCTCAGAGTACCATTACAGACTTGGTCTACTCTATGAATAGTCTTATTTATACAAGCACCCTGTTGGCTTCAGAGAGCATCAGAGTGATTAATTCACAAATAATTTATCTGACAAATGTTGCTCACCCTCTTCTCCCATCCTAAAACTTGCAAACTCCCTGTGGGTGACTTAGGAATTTCTCAATTATTCATTATCGAGAATTACTTGCAAATTTTTCTCAGTAAATAATTTTTGTCCTAAACATTAAGTAACAGCAAAGTATGTGACCACACTCTGTTCTCTTGGTAGGCCTACGGAGCCACGTGGCCTCATTTCAGTGTACAAACAGGGTGAATTTGACACCTAACCACAACTGAAGCAATGAAGAATTTTACTTTCTGACGTACAAAATGACAGCTAATTCTGTATTACCTTCAATTATTTATCTCTGAGCCCACTTTGAAGTATTTTAGGCGAGAGTTACGTAAGAAGAAAGTATTGTTACTGCTTCACATGGCCTCCTTTTCCCGGGACAGAGCTCCTCGCTCCCGCCTGCAGGGCGCGGAGGGAGCCCGCACTGCAGCCTGCAGCACTGCAGCCTCCAGCACTGCAGCCTCCAGCACCGGCGGGGAGGTTCGTGCAGTGTATTTCTAGGGCTCTGCCCTCACTCTCTGCCTTCGCTGCTTCTCACTAGGATGCTCAGGACAGGGAAGTTCCCCGTGCCCGGCTACCTCTGCAATGAGTCGCTCTGAACGCTGGTTTTAAGCGACAATTAATTGAGGCCGTGTGACTCAAAGCCCCGGGCAGGGACAGGGGCCATGAAGATCCTGGGAGCAGCAGCAGCAGCAGCCACAGGTCGCGGTTCTCAGCCATGTGTCAAGAACCTGGTACTGCGGATGGTCTGCAAACAGCAGACCAGGGCTGTGCCAGGAAAGGCACCCAGCCTCGGTGATCCCCGAGACATGCCCAGCATCGCAGTTCCCAGAAAACGTGTGTGGTGCCAGGCTCAGAGAGACTTGTGGGTGAGCAATGGTGCAAACTGCCATCCCAACAGCCTGGTATCACTTTTAGCATTACAACCTCTGGGCTGCTCGAACCTAGGCAAGGCGAAGGCATTGTTGGAGACAAGCATTTGCAAGCATCTGCGAGGGCAAGAACAACAAATTCTGGGCTGCTACTTACTTTTTCTCTGGAGGGTTTTTCACTCTTTGGACTGATTATTATATGTAAACAGAATTTATTGAGGTCCTGAGAAGCAGCTCCTCTGCAAAGAAAAACAACAACGCTTTGCAGAGAGAAGCTTGCACATGCGACCTCTCTCCTCAAGCAAGGGGCCCTTTTCATAGAAAACCCATCATAGGCAAAGCGCTCAGTGGCTAACAGAGCTTCATCTAATTTAAATTGCATACTCCCTCTTTGGTCCTCCCTGGTCTCTCTGGTCCTTGCTGGTTGCCATGGAAAATGGACAGATGAAATCCAGAAAGAATTCAAAGGAGAACTTAAATAAATTGAAATTGTAGCCATAGAATCTTGTTCATGAGCCTGAGCCTGATAATGGGGATGTTGATGTTTCCTTAATTAAATAACTGAAGAGTGGTACCAATAAAGCATACATGACAAATCACGTTAAGGGGTCAGGTGAATGACTGCAGCTTGGCAAATGGCACTTTGATATGTGACAAGGCTGCTCTGTGTAGAGATCTGCATATCTCAGCCTGTGCTAAAAAGTATGTTGGCTTCTTCTGGTTACATGTCCACACACCCTTCTGCTGCACATATTCCTGCCAGATGAAGGGCTGGACTGAGGGCAGTTACAGGGACTTGAAGCAGGTCAGCCAGGTGCCAAAGACTAGGAAAGAGGTCTGGAGGGCTTACTAACAGGTACATGAAGCTAGGAGCTTCCCACTCCATTCTATGGCCCCCTGACCCTATCGCCACTTAGCGACACTGGGAGGGGGGGAGGCAGGAAAGTAGGTAACTAACATGCATAAATAACCTTGTTGCCATGACAGCAGCAGTATCTGCAAGCACGAAGAGTATCGTGAGTTTTTAGGTAAATGAGAGCTGACACCCTCCTGACAAAATGAATCTCTCGGGTTAACCAGGTGAAGAAGAGCTCAAGTCATCTGCCAGAGTTCAAAGGGCTGGATAGATGTGTTGTTATTTTTAAATAGATTTCTGAGCACAATAGATATTTCATCACTATGCCTTTGGAAAGAAAGCAACATCTGAGAAAAGCACTCCACTGCAGAGGCATGCAGGATGGTTCACTGCCTTGCTGAATTCTGAGGTCTGGATGCTTTCTTTGCCTCGTTCATCCTCTCTTTTTTAAAGTCTAACAAGCAACAGCTTTGGATTAGGCCTTTCCAGCAAGTAGAAGACCTCTACCAGCTCAGATGACAATTCAGTACCCAAACACCTTACATAGCCCCTGTCTCCAGACATGTGCCTAATCTTAATATCCCAGGTGATCAGCTCAGGAGAGCTGATATGCTATTCCACACTGGCAGCAATAGGCCTCATATCAACCAAAACCTGTGAGAAATCTCTCTCATACATAACATGCAAGCAAGCAAATGAAAAGCACACCAGAGGCACCCTGACAACTTCTAAGCATAGTGTCAGGGAGTTTTTCCTCCAAGGCATTTTTTTTAATTGAAGATGCAAGTATTCAGTACAACTGGGATTAATGGCTTTGGTTATATCCAAAAATTGCATTGCTCGGTCTCAGGTTTGTGCTTCTGGAAAATCATTTCTGTATTACCAGGATCTCTATGACATGCCTTCCCCATAGCCCTGCCCTCTCTTCCCGTGACTGTTTCTATGACCCTCACATCCAGCACTGGTAATCTGGGTCAGTGACTGCTTCCACATTTATTTTTTTAAAATGTTTTGCACTGTGCAAACACTGGGGCCAATGAGAATTTCTGCTTGTACCACATGGAGAAGAGAGACCCATAGGTCATTCCTGCCCCAGATGTAGCCCAGTCCCTTCCTGCACTCATCTCATGGGCACTGCTGTATCACACAAACAAAAAAAAAGTGTTTGCTGGCAGGCAGCCCACATGTAAGTTGAGCATTGAAAGTGACCCCTCTTACATGAACTAATGACTCCAATTTTTCCATGCAGAGAACTCTAAGAGAAAACTTCCTTTACTGACCACTTCAGCTCTCCAAAGAACAACTCAATAAATGTTCTACAGACCCTCTGTAGAAGCCACTTTGGGGATTACTAGTGTAACTAAAAGATATTTTCTTCAAGAAAAGAAAATTAGGCTTTTTTGCTAAAACATTTTTTTCTCCTTACAGAAAAATGCTTTGCCACTGAAGTTTCAACCACAAGGTGTAATTCTTTCTTTTAAACCATTAACACTTCCTTGTCTCTTTTTATTTTTTTGAACGGCCTGTTAAAAACCCAGACACTGAAAGAACTTCACCCCTTGGCTGAAAAACATGTGTTCTCAGAATTGCTGTCACTGTGTGCCTAGAGAGCTGTGACATGGGTGAACCTCCCACCTTCCCCTGCCCAGGCATGATCTTTTAATCCTACAGCAAATGATGGGTTCTTCAAGGCTTGTTTAAAGAAGACAAAGTGAACAGTATCACCCTGACTGTACAAGGCACTCAGATCTATACATCCCATCAGGGTGTTCTACTCATTCCTTTTCCTTTCCAGAGGGTGCATACTCATGAACCACTGAGGAAAGCTTCTGTTCACCTATTTAAGAGAGAAATAGACTGACTTAAACGTGAAATCTCCGGTAGGCTTTTCCCAACACTAATATTTCCTTTTATAGTAACATTATTACAGCCAGAGATAAGTGACCCCACCACAGTACTGGCCTTGTTTGGACTTCTCATTAAGTATAAGAAGATTACTATATACAACTTATTTCTGTTGTGATAAGCAGCTTAGACAATATGACTATGGGTCACTCAATACAACAGCCCTATGTAATTATACATAATTTTGTGGTGTGCAGTCAAGTGAGCCGAAGGTTTCCAGTATGCAGCTTCAGGTCTTTGCCACTGACCATGCAACTCCATGCTAAGACTGAGGTTTGTCAAGAGGCTGATTTTTTGTTTGTTTGTTTGTTTCCCATAGGAAATACAGACATTTTGACGTTTACTGCATTAAGAACATTTCTGAAAGTATGTTTCAAATGAATAAAAACATTTCGAGAATACTGAAAAATTTAGTTCCAATCAAGACCCTAAGTAGCACTGCTACCTGCATGACAGAAAATAACATCCATTTTGGAAAGAAAAGTCATTCCAAAACTGAACCAAAGTTGTTCCATTTCAACTTCATCAAATGTGTTATATCCCTTACTGTTCCTCCACAACACCCATCTCTGCTGATGGCCTCTCCCCACAACGGGCAAGTAAAACGTCTCACTGTACAGACAACTTGGCACTGCTGCAGAGAGCAGGCCACAGTGCAGGCTGACCATTTCCCAGCTAGCACACAGCCACACTGTGTGACTGCAGAGCCAAAATACCATGGAAATAAAGAATTCTAACAACACTCAAGGTTCTGGAAGCGAAGTGCTTTAGTGGAAACTACCCTGACAGTTCTGAGAGTTTAGGTGGCAACAGGGAACTGCTGAATTCCTAGTGAGTAGCAGGAACTACCTAAACCAAACTTACCTTCAGTAACCCCACTTCAGGGGATCCCAAGGAGCTGCTGTGCTGGGTGTGACATATGACAGCCCCAGCACAGAGAGGTAGTGGGTGCAAAGACACGTCTTTGTGGACTCAGACTTAGCCCAGTCTCAGCACGTGCCTGAGACCTGCTTCTTTATTAGCTACATCAGCTCAAACTGATCTCCAAGCAGGGAACCAAAAGACTCCTGAAAAACAGCACAAAACCTGTTTTTAACATAAACTCCACAGGACTGAGTGTTAGTTGTCTATGGGAGCAGAAGCAGGCTGGGGGAGCCTCTGCCTGCTTTCCAGAGTTGCATAATTCCTTCACTGGAAACCGATGGAGCCACTAACTGCTGCATTTCACCTCTGCTCTTCAAGTGTGCTGTTATTCTGCAGATTTAAGAGTATTTCAGAGCTACGCTCGTACCATCCAGTAATGTTTCCAGTCTGCAGTAAGATGCATTAGCAAACAGGTCAAAATACCATTTCCTGAATTCACCAAGGGAAAAACAGTGCATTAAAGAATGCAGCTCAGGGCACAAGCAAAGTTAACTAATATACAGTCTAACTTTTGTGAACACTTGCAAATGTCAAGTATGGGTTACAAAAGGAGAACCTGGAATATTGTAACTATTTCAGCAATTGTCCTAATTAAGGGAATCCATCAGATCCCTTAACTGAGGTAAAACAACAACAGAATTTGAATTGGTTATAATGAATGTAAGTACTATACTTTTTACCACACACCCATTCTGACTCATGAAATCCACTGCTCACCGTTATCCAGACAAGTGCAGGCACAAAGAACAGTAGAGGTACTCAGTGAACAGCCTAACTTACAAGCCAGGTGATACCTATTTAATATGTAAACACTTGAAAATGCACCCTAGAGCATGTATAAGCAGATACATATGAGCAAAGGTATGTCTCCAGAAAGAATTTTCTTTTTCCCTTCTCAACTGTCAGATGCATGAAGACTGCACCAGAATCATTGAGCACTTACTGAGTCCCAGTTGGTTTTAGCTATGAGGAGTGCAGCTTGTGGGACTGCTCTGTGAATCTGGCAGGAGCCCTGTAGAGATGCCTCCAGAAAAGCTCTTTGTTCTGCTGCCTTAGGCTAGGCTGGTGCCTAGCTATCCATGCCATCCCAGAGCCATGCCCTGCCAATGCCATTCTGGTGGGGATCCAAACTCCCTCCCACCTAGATATCCCTCCTTTACAGAACAGAACATTTCAAGGCCTTGTGTCTGCGCAGTTCACCATGCTCTGAGCAGACAGTAAGAAAATCTACCAGACATCTGTACTACATCCACAGGAGGAAAAAATCCAGAAGAAAAACTTAGAAACATTTTAACAGATGAAGTGATGTCAGCGACAGCCATTTCAGCACTATTACTACAAGAAACTTCTTGTCCTGCCAGTGCTAACCTGTTGTTTTTGAGAAGGGTGCTGACCTGCCCCCACTAAGAATCTGTACAAGAATCTGTGCAATCCTGGGGAGCTGTGGGTTCTGGAAATCTCTCTGTCCCCTGGGCTAGCCAAGCTTGCAAGACAGAGCAAGTGTCAGACAGGGAAAATGCTTTAGGCGAGCTGGTGAGATACTGAGAATTGTATTGCTATTTATTAGCAGAGGGACAGCTCTCCCTCAGCTCCCAGCAGCACAGCCTGATACAGTGCTGCCTTTACAAAGATGTTCACTCTTCTTGACAAACAAGAGACAAAACACGCCTTGACACATGAGCTGCAGATGACCACAGTTTTATTACTGTCCTGAGAGAGGACAGCAGCTCAACTCAAGGTCTCATCTGGCCATTAAGATAGTGATTTTGTTTAGAGCTTCCTACTGAAAAAAGTTCTCCTTAGCTGACTGCACAGGCAGAATTCTTACTCTAGGTCATGGATTGGGTGATCCTCCGAAGTGGTGATGGTGTACAGGAGAATTCTGCCTCCAAGAAAATGATGTGGTTTTTTTCTGTGAGATCATGTGGAGGGGGGTGTGGGTGGGAAGTCCACTGGACTTTGTGCATTTCACACAAACCCTTATTACCATCTGCTCTAACCAGTTCTCACTAGCTTGCAGTTTTTGCAGGGAGTAGATGTTGTCAAACAAGGACTGAGTGGATCAGACAGTCTGAACTCCCTGCTAAGCCCAGTGGCTACTGACAGTAAGATCTACAAGTGCTGCTGGGAAGGGGCAAGGGAAGGTGCCCTGGTCCCTGCCATAGGGCACTAGGTGTGAGCTGCAGACAGAGCCTTTGCAAAGCACCTAACACTTTCAGTGTCTTTCTCAATGAGCTCTGCAGCTCAGTCAATTCCCGGTATCATTACACACATCACGTATCATTCCAAGCAGATTCTTTTTGAAACTGAGAGTTTAATTGTGACCTACTTTTTTGTTACGGACTTATGGACGTTTTTTAAAGGCCTTCAAAATCCAGGATGCTAAATGGATCTGTGCAGAAGGAGGAAACCCATTTTTTCTATCTTCTTCCACCCCATCCCTGCCCCAAGGACAACTTTTACTCAAAGTATGGTGTATGTCAATATTCCCTTCCATAAATTATATTATTAATACAGAGATGATTGGGTGTAACACACCATGGCCCTTTGCAAGCTCACTGAGTTGAGATGGGAATTAGTGAGAGGTGGGAGCATTAATAAATGGATATCTGTAAAGTGGAGATCCACCTAAAATCATATGACTTTTGTTCCTAAAAAGAAAAGACTGAGGGAGGCGAAGGGCCTGCAGGTGTCCCTTACTGTCCATCTCCCTTCTGCACATTTTTAACAAAAACCTCATCCTTTGCCTCCATTTCTTCTGACCTATTTCTACTGATCACCTAGGCAGGACATCTGAGGGACCTGGGCAGGCTTTAGGGGTGCATACCCTAAGATGCTGAGGGAGCTGGAGGTGATGGAGAGCTGGCAAGAGATAAGCAGTTTGTGCCTTAGCTGAAGGGCAGAGAGGATTAAGCAGGGAGAAAGGAGAAGGGCCTTGGGGTCAGCACCCTGCCTGGGTTTGGGGTGGGGAGCCCAGCAAAGGCAGTGGATTTGGATTTACAAACAGTCCTTTCTCACCAGGAAGTGGGCAGTGTCATTGAAAGGGAGCATGAAAGGGGAAAGGAGCTCATGTTCTCTCAATGCTCTTAGCTGAAGCAAACCCTTAATAAGGATTGGGATGAGCCTGGACAGAAGGAAGGGTGACCTGTGATATGGTGAAAAGCCAGTGGCAGGAGGTGGGCTGCTGGGGAAGGGGGTGAGCTGCATGGAATGGAAGGCTCAGCTTGCTCCAGGTGGTAGTGACACGGGCACTCTGGTCCACAGCAGCATGCAGATGTGCGTGCTGCCATGCTAGGCTGCCACTGCCAGCAGCTCTCTGCTCAGACAGACAGTGCTTATCACTCTCCCTCAACCTTGCAGAAAAGGTTGGATAATTTACTTAACAAATATTGATATGAGTAAGCAGGATCAGGGGTACAAATGAACCTCAAAGACAAGGACATAATGTAGTAACACGCATCTGATACTTTTACTTCTCACCAGAACTCTCAGTTCTCACCACTGCTGGTCCTCTCATATTTAAGTTCTTGTAGCTCTAAGATTTTGTCAGAAAAGGTGAAAATTCAGACTTTTTTTTTAGATAAAAAAATGTCTCTCCATTCTCTAAAAAAAGGAAAGGCAGAGGACACTATGGTGTATTCTGTAGGAGAGTCCGTGAAACACAAAAATCCCAGAAGACATCTCCACTTGCAAAGTGTTTCCTTTACAATCTCAGTGTGGATGGGAGTGGAAACATGGTAAAATTGCAGGCTACCCTGCAGAGTACCAGCCACACTGGACCAAATGCATCCCTGAGCCCTGGATGTGTCCTACCTACCAAGGGTGTCAGAAGAAGCATGGAGATAAGGTTTGTGCACAGCACAATAGAGTCAGTCAGTCTTTTGCCTACCATCACTGTAATACCAATAGCTCTTACTGACCTCAGCAAAATCAGAGCGAGCCCTTTCAAAGCCTCCTGGGAAAAGCCCATGTCCAGCCCAAGGAATAGATGTTTAGCAGCAGTGTTAGAGGGGCACAAATGGGAACTACTATTCTCGTCCCTCACCCATTAGTGGCTGCTCTCAAAGAAGCAGAGAAATGGGGATTAGCAGATTGAAAACTGGGTATTAGAGACACAAAAATATTTATGGTGCATGTTTTTTTTGTCACAAGCTAGGTGAGAGCAGTCGGCGTAGGGCAGTTGCAGAGCTCAGCATCTACGATGGCATGGTGTGGGTCTCCATCCCATGGACTCAGGATCCAACAGCAATTCCAGTCTCCCCTGTGTTTCCATCCATGCAGGGGAGCTGCTTTACTGACTGAAGCCCTAAATCACCAATGCCATCAGTTGTGGCAGAAATTCCTCACTGAGGGTTTACAGAAATCAGGAGTGCCACTACTCCCTCAGATATGGCACTATTAAAATGACTGGTAATCAAAAGCCTTGTTTGGAAAGCCTCATTTGTGCCTCACACAACCTTGAGCTCTGATTTATGCTAGAATATCTGTTTAATTATGCATGAAATGTATGTCTTTAGTTTTTAGGGACTGAAGAAACAGTTTTGTCTTGAGAATAACTGAGAAATATTTTGGCCTGGAGACAAAAAAACACAGCCCAGTTTTTGTTCGAGTGAGTTTTGGGTTACTTTGTAAGTGCAGGCAGCTGTTTGATAAGAGCCCATTTCCTACAGAAAAGAAAGTGGGGTGGGTTTATTTGTGTTATTGGCAAATCCTTTCAATGCACCATTTTAAAAACAAAGCATTCAGCATGATGTCTAATTCCTTTTCCTAACCATTTTGAGGTTTAATAAAAGCAAGTGTAGGGTCTGGCACCGGGAAAGGAACAACCACAGGTATCAGTACAGGCTGGGGGATGACCTGCTGGAGAGGAGCTCTGTGGAGAAGGACCTGGGGGTCCTGGTGGATGACAGGTTGGCCATGAGCCAGCAGTGTCCCTGGTGGCCAAGAATGCCAATGGGATCCTGGGGGGCATTGAGAGCAGCATGGCCAGCAGGTGGAAGGAGGTGACCCTCCCCCTCTCCTCTGCCCTGCTCAGGCCTCACCTGGAGTCCTGTGTCCAGTTCTGGGCTCCCCAGTACAAACCAGACAGGGATCTCCTGGAGAGAGTCCAGCAGAGGCCACGAGGATGAGGAAGGGCCTGGAGCATCTCCCCTGTGAGGAAAGGCTGAGTGAGCTGGGGCTGTTCAGCCTGGAGAAGACTGAGAGGGGATCTCATCCATGTTTATCAATATCTGAAGGGTGGGAGACCAAAGGGTGATGGCCCCAACCTCTTCTCAGTGGCCTGTGGGGACAGGACAAGGGGCAATGGCCATAGGTTGGACCACAGGAGGTTCTGCACCAGTGTGAGGAAGAACTTCTTCCCGGTGAGGGTGACAGAGCCCTGGGACAGGCTGTCCAGGGGGATTGTGGAGTCTCCTTCTCTGGAGACATTCCAGACCCATCTGGACACCGACCTGTGTGACCTGCTCTAGGGAACCTGCTTTGGCAGGGGGGTGGACTGGATGATCTCTGGAGATCCCTTCCAACCCCTACAGTTCTGTGAGTCTGTGACTTATTCAGAAACCTGCCAGCAGAACCTTTTCAATCCTGTTTAAATTAAGATGCTTTGTGGACCATGTTTTTTGTGATTCTGTGATTCCACAGCTCAAAAGGCTGCTGCTTCACAGACCTTGGGTGACTCCAGAGGACAGACAACATTCTGGGTTAAGAACTACCCCTTTAAATCTGAAAATTCAACTGTGAAGCCTTCAACACTCCTAGGCACGTAGGTAGTTTTTAAACAGTGGGTTAAGGAGCCTGGAAAAAAGGTTGTAAATCACAGACATATCTTAGAAAAATGTTGCTTCCCATTTTCTGCTCACATGCATGTCCTCTGCACCGGCCTGCAGGGCCTGACTGCCAGTCTGCCACCGTGCTTCCATGTATTTGCAGACCCATCATTTCATCTCAGTAGAGAAGGGTGTCTGGGGAGCCAGCAGTTTCCTGTGATCACAGCTAAATTTCAGATGATGCTGACTTCTCTCCTCACTCTGAGCCCCCTGCACGCCATCTAGGCAGTGGTCATCAGGGGTACCCCGAAGCTGCTGCCTCAGAGATACCCACCACCCAGCAAGGAGACACTGGAACTTTTCCTCTGCTCTCAGATATACAGAAGTTAACAGGAAAAATACTACACATGGCTACAGGTCCCACTTTCACTTGAGCAATGTCTGGACCTCCGTCACCATTCTTGCTCTCCCAGCCCCATGCTGCCTGCTGTGGCTCTCCCCTTGGTCATCCTGGTCAAAGCTCAGCTCACATGGACATTATCTGTGCACTCCTCTCATCGTCCTTCTTTCTTATCTTCATTGGGGCTCACTTCTCCCACCTAACCCCGACCTGTGCTTACCCCTGCCAGAGCCAGGCAGCATGGTGAGGATGGAGGACACAGAGCTGGGGCAGGTGATGAAGGACAGAGGACACAATGATGGAGCAGGTGGTGAAGGACAGGGAAAGCAGAGCCATGGAATTATCCTGCCTCTCCTTCTGATGGATGGCAGTCTGGTTTCCTAGCCAGTGCCTAGTGGTAAGGAGGACTGAATGCAGCACAGAAGCCTGGGGAGAGATGTGGCCCTCTCTCAGGCACCTGGTCCTAATGTGGATTTTGCTTTTCCCCTAACTGCACAGAATAGTCTCTCAAGAGGTGAATGCAAAAAATTGTAACAGATGTCACAGCCCAGGGCCTTCACAACCATATGGCTGACTGCAATCACCCCATCAACCCCAGCCAGCATCAAGACAACTCTTGTGGGTTTCACTTTGTGGTGCAGAGAAAAGTGTTTTCTCCTCAAAGGCTGGCCCAGCAAGCAGGCAGCCATGCCATACAGGACCAACCCTCTCCTGATGTCAGCACGGGCTGAACAAAATCCAAGTGTCACTGTGCTCTGCAGCAGGCATCTCATTCACAGTCTCACTCAGGAGCATCCCAGGGGCTGCCTATTTCCAGATTATGCTTCCAAGGAAGAACAAACAATGCAGAGCTGCCATGATATATTTAACGATGAATCATTCTCTTAAAAACTATCAGCTGTGAAAGGCTTTCACTACTCTGGGAATAATGCAATGATACATTTCATGTGAACCAGTGCAGAGTGTATCCATAGCAACTCCATTCTTGCAGTTTGCCAACAGTTGGGGTAAGCAGCCTGGAAGAGTTGCAGAAAATAAACCCGCATATTATGGGATTTTAAAGGAAAAATCAGGCCTGTTTTGAATTAGAAGTGGCTATGCTCATCTTAGGCTTGTTTAGTTGGCATACTGCAAGACCTTAAGCAGGTGCCTCAACCCAGGGAGGCAATGCAGCACCCATCCCTGATGGGCAGGTGCAGACACTAGAATGCTCCTCCCTCTACAGAGTTCTGCCCATCACACACATGGCCAAGCGGCCACAGGTTGGACCTGGGGACCTGCAGCAGCCACCAGCCCTGGAGGTACAGGGGTACAGACACAGGCATGCAATCTGGATGTGATGCTCAGAACTGAGCACTTAATTTAGCAGTCTGCCTCCTAAAAGAGGCATAGGCACCACAGGGCAGATTTGCTGTAAGGCTACAGGCAGACATGCAGGTAAACAGATTCTGAGCTCACCCTGAGGGCATCAACGAAGGCTAGGGTAGATCCTACCCTAGCTGCAGTATTTCTGTCCACCAGTAATTAGAAAACAGGTGAAATGCTTGTGATGTGCTTAGAGCCCTGTTTCCACTGGGTGCTCCAGAGCCTGTGGTTTTGGGGAAGAGAGCACAAAGCACCTGCATCACCATGGAGGCTTGATCCCCAGGATCCATTTTTCAGCAGGCTTGGAGAACACCCTGTCATGTTCTCCAGGCTGGTGTGAGTTCCAGGAGAGTGGCTCATGGAGAAATGCTGTCCCTGCCCCTCAGAAACATCAGAGCAAGACATAGAAATTCCCTGTGTGAATGCGAAGTTGTATCAATCGTGTATCTTGCATGACTCAAGAACTGAATTTTGAAGACCACAAAGCATTGGGGAAAGTCTCACAGGAAAAATATATTCTGGTTTACTCTTTGGCTCTAACACTAGCACAGATTGTTAGACTCTTCCTGGCTAAGTAATATGTATCCTTGAGAAAGGGAAAAGAATATGTAATTGCTGTGTATGAAAGCATGATTTTCATGAAGTTGCTTAAAAACAGTTTCCTGCAAAAGACAACCATGTCTTGTTTAACAGTCATTGGGTCAATATGGGGGTTTGTGTCTGCCTCAAGGAAAGAAAAGGTGAAGGAAAGCAAGTTCCTTTAGGGAACAAAGTGGCTGTTTTGATACAGACCTGGCAGGGCATTGGCAGGCCCTGTTGGAGGTGCCTCTCTGTGAATTCAGATCAGGAACACTCAGGAATGGGGAGAGCAGCAGAGAGCAGAGCTCCAGAGTGCTCATCACAGCTTCCAAGTCTCAGACTGTTCCTGGTGCTCTAGAGCCCAGGGTACATGAGTGCTCTGCTGAGCTTTGCTCCATGTGGATACCTAATGGTTTTTATGCATGGTGTTCGAAGCCTGAAAGCCAAACCTGAGGCAGCATAAAACATGACTTTCCCTTCAGAATTATGGGGTGAGTGATTCCAGCCCATGTCTATTTTCACTAAAGTATTATGAAAGACTAAAAGACTCTGAGACCAAGAAAATGGCATTCCTTCACAGCACGACAAGGGCCACTGGCAGTGCTAATAAAAATTCTAATTGAAAGGGGATAACTATCAATCTCTCTGACTTATGCTATGGAAGATGCTGAAATGGCACTCGTGTGTTCAACTCTCCAGCATTCTGTCATCATGATACTGTCTTTATCATATCTATAAAGCACATGCAGTTGATATGTTTTCTAATTTCACTGAACATATTCCTTATATATAAGGAGAAAACAAAGGCGGAAATGATACAAGGATGGCAGAGACAGGGATCGAAGAAAAGAGAGGAAGGAAATTGGGTGACAAAGGGGTAGGAAGAAAACCAGTTTTGCTTCTAGCAACCTAACATTTTTCAGCCTTATGAAAAATCAGAACTAAGTATTTATTGCTTTCTCCATGTTTCACCTCTTCAAAACTCCACTACCCCACATGCCACCAGGTATGCTCAGCTGCCATGCCCAGCTCCTGTCCTGGAGGCCACTTCTCCCACTTAGTGGACACAGGCCAGTTGGCTACAAGTATTGCTACAAGGAGAACCAGCCCTTCTGCCATGTGGAGAATTTCCAGGATGTTAAGATATATCCCAAAAAAAACACCAAACCCATCTCAGAGAATTAAATTTAAGGACACATCCATTATCATATTGATCCTCCTACTAACTTCAAGCCAAAAGAATTGTGTCTTGGCACAGCCCCAGAGCTCAGGAGCCCATCCACACTGTCAGTGGTGCTACCTTAGTCTCTACCTTAGGACCAGACAGTACAATCTCAGGGAACAAAAGTGAGCAAAATCCAACTTTCTGCTGGATCAAACTTAATTGTAAATCAGTAGTTGAGGGGTTTTGTTTTGCAGGGTGCTTTGGCACTGGTTAGGATGCAAGCTACGTACTAGTCCTGCTGCCAAAGCTGGTGCAGGCCAGCAGAGCCTGTTAGATCACAGAATGTGTCAGGAAGGCCAAACAGGTACAGGTACTCAATGTTACAAAACTCCTATGGGTAATCCCCCTGCATCACAAGTACAGAGACAAGTAATTATCCCACAGTGTCACAGAGAGGCTGGTTGTAACTGAAGCTGTGAAGGGACAGAAACTGCTAGTCTGAGATTTACTGGGAGGCTCAGATCCATCTATCCCGACTACCTGTCTGCCCATGGTCGTCCACCTGCTGAATGGATCCTAGTTAATTTTCAGCAGTGCATGGACTAGCAATGTCTGTCTAGAGAAGGAAAAGAATGTAAATATCCAGGCTAACCTGGGTGATACTTGTTTGGTTATTAATACATAAAATATGGGGCCAGATTCTGTCAGGTGACTGCAATACTTCAGATTAGTGCATTATATGAGTAGCTACAAAAGCTCATGTCACACACAAGCACGCTCTGTCCATGCTCTCAGCTTGGGATGATGGCAGAACCAGGATTTCTGGCTTTTCTGTGTGTAGCCTTCCTATGTATTACATAGTCTAGATGTAGCTAAATTGATGTGGCAATGCTAGAGTCAGAGCCCAAATATACCAACTCTCAACATGCTGCCTTCAGACAAGACCATTCTGGTCCAAATCATCTATTCAAGAGATCTCTTCTACCAAAGTCAAACAGTGATAGAGCAGAGTGACCAAGACCCACAGTCCCTGCAAGTGTTCACATAATGCTTTGTGCTTTTATATTGAATGAAGGGTATGTAACCCAGAAAACCCTGCTGTAACTGTCCACCTTATCCTCTTCCTTAATACAGACCTCATATCGGATCCATCCATGCTCTGCTGTCCAAGGACAGCAATGTGGCATCAAGCTGGTATGTCTGGATCCTCCTGTTCCAAGTGGTGGCCAAGAACCTGCAGGCTCCAGATATGCTCTAGAGAAGCTCCCTTCCACATGTTGTCTGCCTCACAGTGGGCAGGGTTGCATGCCACTCCTCCTCCTAGCTGCTTACAGCCTGCTAGTTCCCATTTGGTCCCTCTCCCAGTAACACCAGAGTACCACTGTCTCTGTACCGCCGCACGTTTTATTGATAAAAGCCTGGTCACTACCTCTGGCAGATTACTTAAGAAGTTTGGCTTACAAAGAAGTGTCTCACCCTTCTCTGTTTAATTTCTACCAAACACTGAAGTCTGAACTGGACTATACTTGCCATCTGGGCTTGGTTGTGCTAAGGACCACCAGATACACTGAAATCACTCTAAATAACAGGCTTTGCAAAGCCCTGCCTATAGTTTACACCCTACAAACCTGAAATGCCAGTCACATCCAAAACAACATGTTTTCCTTACCCACGTCTGCCAAGAACCATTTCAGAGACTTCTTTGAAGCAAAAAATAAATCTTGATGGACACATAAACTCATACGGAATAATAAAAATCTTGCTGTCCTCCCCTCAAAGCTGTAGTTTTTTACAGCAGAGGTAGTATAACACAGCTGACAATACACATGTGCATAAGGAATAAGATCAATTAATCTCTACCACATATGGCAGAATGAACAGAGACTTCTTTTAGAGTGAAAAATAAATGTGTTTGTTCTAAGATGCCAGTCTGCCGTGAGGCTGGCTAGTATGGCTGGTATCAGCAATAAAATTAGATATGATTGATTTTAAGGAGACTCAGTAAAGCACACTGCGATGCAGGATTGGGACCTGCAATGCTATTTTCAGTTCTATGTTCTTTTCATATTTGTACCATTGGTGAATTTGCAGCATGTAAGTAGGCAAAACACAGAGGGGAGGTTAAAAATACTTTTTCTGAATACATAGCCCTAAACGGTGGAGAATGAATTTCATCCTGTTCAGATAAGCAAATTCAATATGCCAGTCTGGCAGCACTGTTTTCAAGAGGCAAGTTTTCCTCTAGAAGGCCACTCTATCAATACTCTATGCCCAGGTCTTAGGTTTTATCGCTTGTGTTTTGCATCGCCAACTGGCACCTGTGGCAGAGACAAACCCACCACTGCCACAGTTCTACTGATGACACTGCATCTTCCAGAGGTTAAATTACTTTACCAACGTCCTATTAATAAAGAACCCATTACTCTTGATTGCTTGCTTCCTTCTACATACCCTGAAATCTGCGTTTCCAACACAGCTGAGATCAGAGTCCTTGTGGTCTCAAGTCTCAGCTGTCTGGTCAGGCCCCAGTGTGCTGGTTTTGGCTGAGATGGAGTTAATTTTCTTCATAGTAGCTAGTATGGGGCTATCTTTTGGATTTGTGTTGAAAAATGTTCACAATATAAAGATGGTTTAGCTACTGCTGAACAGTGCTTACACAGTGTCAAGGCCTTTCTGCTTCTCACATCACTCACCAGCAAGTAGGCTGAGGGTGAAGAAGTAGTTAGGAGAGGACACAGCTGGGACAGCTGACCCAGTCTTGCCAAAGGGATATTCCATACCATATGACATCATGCTCAAGGTCTGACAGCTAGAGAAATATCTAGTTCCAACTAAACAACTAACGAAATGTATTATTTTGATAGGTGGCAGGAGGTCCTATGTTGTAGGAATTTATGTTCTGAAGTGATAGGAGTTGTGTTACAAAGTAAGCAGAGAACCAGAAAGATATGTAAGCACAAATTTACATGGTTGGTAAAGACAGCAGGAATGCTTTGTTTAGATAAAAGATTTTGAGGGGAGGAGGAAAGAATATGTACAGTCTAAAAAAATGCAAATCTGCAATGGCTCCCCAAGATAGACAAAAAATTATTAATAATTTCCTTCAGAGAGAAGATAAGGATGGCACACAGAAGAATTAACATACAAATCATCAGTTTGTGATGAGCTGAAACCAAGTGGCAAACACGTATCATGATTACATTGCAGCTACACCGGTGAGGGGCGTTGACTTATTAATTGTTAATCATATGGACAAGCAGATTTGTACTCTGTATCAATGCTTTGTGTGTCTGCGAGATGAAACTCTACAGCCACCAGTACTCAGGCTTGCAGGTTTTCTCCCAGATCCAGCTGTGAGTTTGCATGATCCAGGAACCTCTGGCAGTACTCATTTTTGTGGGTGAAGCCCTAGAGATGTTTCTCACTGAGAGGAACAAAACAGGGGAAACGCTCTGCAGTTGGGAGTCCCACCCTGGTAGCATAAGACAAAAATTGGTCACTATTTTTGTTACCTGTGGTGATTTTTGTTTGAAAGTTCCTACAGGGACAAAGCAGCAGTGCTCCCCAGACACAGCTGCCGTTTTCCAACATGCTACTTGCACGATGGAGAAAGGACAATTGCCTCCGTAAGACACGTGCAACTGAGTCTGCAAGGATGGTGGGGTGGAGGAGAAAGACACAAGAGGAAACCCAGATGGCAGTGGCAGGTGCTGTGCCATGCCCAGCTCAATAAAAGAGACAGGGAAACAAATACTCCCTTTTCTTTCCAAATCGCAGTGCTTTTCAGCTTGTTTCCTATGCTAATAGCAAAGACAGTTATAAGGTCATGTGGTGGTTCTGCATTGTGGCTTCTTTAAGAAGCAGCTAGAAGCATCCTAAGGGTCCAACAAAATAAATACCACCTGGGCTCCCACGGCCAAACTCCCAAACCCTGTTACTGACAAGGCCGGGCCAATCAGCACCAGTCACAGCACCTCTGGGAATCACAGTTTAGAGATAGAAAAATTCAAACAGCCGCATTTTGCCACCAGAGAAGGGAGTGAGAAGATGTAAGGAACTTTGCAGACACCAAGGTCAGTGAAGAAGCAGGGCAGGAGGCGCTGAGAGAAGATTCCCTGCAGCCCATGGGAAAGACCATGGTGGAGCGGGTGTCCCCCTGCAGCCCATGGAGGGCAAAGAGGCCCCACCTGCGGTCCATGGAGAGGCACCTGGCCAGGCAAAAGCCCACCATGGAGGAAGCAGGTGGAGGAATAAGGAAGAATTTGTGACCTACGTTGGAGCAAGCTCTTGGCAGCACCTGCAGCCCCTGGAGAGAGAGAAGAGGCAGAGAGGGAGATGGAGGCCCACGCCAGAGCAGGTTTGCTGGGTGGGGGCTTGTGACTCTGTGGGGGACCAGGCTGGGGCAGCAGTCTGGGACTGAGAGACATTCCATGAGTTTCTAGCAGTGACCCACGCTGGGGCAGCTGGGGAAGAGCTGAGGCCCAGTGGGAGAGGACTCATGTGGAGAAGGTCGTGGAGGACTGGCTGCCGTGGGTGGGACCCCACGCTGGTGCAGGGAAAGAGTGTGAGAAATGCTCCCCTCCCCCCTCCCGACACCAAGAAGGAAAACAACTAATGAGGAACTGACCGAAGACTGAAGCCTCCATTCCCTATTCCCACTTTCCTCTGTGCCATCCTGGGGAGGAGAAACTATGAATGAAGTTCAGTCTGCAAAGAAAGGGGGAGAGGGGGGGAAATTTTTGTGGAAATGAATGATTTTTATGCTTCCTTTGGAATAACAGAAGAGCACATGAGATAACGTGCTTTGATAATATCGAATTGTTTCAGTTGGATCAAGGCTTACAAGCTCCCTTGAGGAATGGGATGTCTAAGATCTAGGCCCTTTCTGCTGGCATGAACAGCTATTCCAGAGTGCAAGCCTTGGGGCTTTCCAATTTCATGTGAGCCAGTTCCTTTGACATTTTTGAAACTCATAGGGTCAAAGTGCATAGAAATCAGTGCTACCGTTACAGGCATTATCTTAAGAACCTGCAGGCATTAATAAAAAGTTTATGGATAAATTAATGCAGAGACTTATATGATTTCAGAGTTTACTTCATCTATATCATCTTATACTCTGGCTTGAGAAAAGAATATTATCCTTTGTAAAATTCTGCAGGGCTTTTATAAAAGACTTAAGAAAGGTAACAAGAACTGCATATTCCAAGACACGCAATGTCCAAGAAATATCTTAATACAATTAGAAAACAGGATAATGTAGTCCAAAGTGGAATATATTAAAAGTCCTTTACTACGCAGCTTTCCCGGTACAGGTGGAATATGAAAGAGGAACTGATTGTAAAGGTCAAATAGTATGTGATTTTCTTCCACTTTGTATTTCTAGGGAAGAGAATTCTTAAACCCTGGTTATGTTTGTTTGCTTGTTTTGACTTCAGAGAACATGAGTTCACGACCTGTAACAGAACAGTGTCTGAGCCAGACAGTTATTTAAATACAAAACAGAGACGACATCTGTGACTCAATTAAGCTGTTTCTCTACTTTTGCAATCTGAAAGAATCTCCCTGTTGCTCTGGGGCTCTTTTTCTACCTGGCTGCTAAAGAAGCAGCTTAGCCAAAAGTAATTTTCTGTCTCCCTTCCAGACAATTTGCCTGCAGGAGAGGAAATCTCATTTGAGAACAGATAAAGGCATCTGTCTAGAGCCACTCCAGGGTCCAGCTATGACCCCACTTGGGTGTTGGAGGCCAACAGTAGTGGCAAGCACCCTGCAATGCCAGCCTGTGATGAACTGTGCATCCCAGTGGGAGCAAGGTCCGAGGTCCATTTGCTGTTCCTGCCCGCTGCCTGATGCATGGAGATGTCAGATAATGGAGGCTGCTGCTCTCCTCCTCACAGATGATGGGAGCTCCTTCGCTCTCCCTCCTTCTTGGACAGATTACAGCATTAAAAATGTATTTTGTTCCATACAGAGAAGCAGACAGACCCAGAAATGTCACCCAGCTGAGTGCACACCCTTTGTGAGCTTGGCCAGCAGCTTGCACATTTATTGGGGCTCCCATTCTCACTGACCTTATTGCTAATAAATAGGTTAAAACCACAGGGCCTGAAATACACAACCAGAGAGTTTGTTTATGTCTGTGAGGGTCAGAAGCAAAGGACAGCATCTCTAGCAGCACAGGAATTGAAGCAGGACAAGTGTGAGAAGGGAAGATCTGGGTGCTTTCTTAATGAAGGTGGTTGGGTATGACACAGAGACTCTCTTGCTCCATTGATGGAGGACCTGAGCCTCCCCCTGCATGAAGCAGAAGTGCATGTTTCTGCTGAGGTAGGGTTTTTACACCTGGACAGGAATAAACTTTGAAAAGTTTGCAAGTACCTCATTGGGTTGTAATTCAGTTTCATCTAGATTTACTGCTTTGAAGAAAACAGAGCATTTTGTGCCTACAGATTCATTTGAGGTTTTACTTCAAATGTTTTTCTGGATAAACTCATAGCAAAGGGTTGAGTTATACATACAACTGGAAACACACTCATACAAATACTCTACAAACATAAAATACATCTGTAGCTACTCCCTTCCTTAAGGCATTATTATTGGGTCTTGGAAGTACCCGAAGAAGATCCCATCCTTCACCATACCCTCTTTTGTGTCTCCCTGACTACGGTTACACCTGGGGGTCTGAGCTGCGTCCTGCACACAGCACACTCTCCTTGACTGAACACCTTAAGGAAACTCATCACATTGGTAAATTTACTTTGCAGTAGGCATTTGTGAGACTGCTGGCATTTGGTATACCCAAGGCCCTTGTGATACTCTGGTTTCTCCTATCAGGCTTGCTCTCTTGCCAAGGAAGTTAACTAAATGGTGATTTTTTTTTCCCCGATTTCTCTTTCTCAGAGAGTGTGACTCACATTTTTAAATACATTTATAGGTCCATGAGGGTTTACCAAATACATATATTTCATGTTTTTGGGTTTTTTTCATATCTATACACCTTAATAGCTATACTGTCTGAAAGCCTGATGGTATTCTTTGGAGGCTGCATGTGCAGCACTAACACCACTGACGGATGCAGCACTTTGAGGTCCTCAGACCTTTCCTGGAAATGCATCCACCAGATGTCTGGAAAAAGTTCAAGGGGAAGGGAGTGGGACAGCGATGGCAACTACTATTTTCTAAATGTCTTTGCCACATAGAACTGGCTGAGCTGAATCACTACAGTTAACACATGTTCTGAAAGCTTTTTAGAATTATGTTTAAAAAAGATGAACACTGGAAACCTTGAGGGACAGACCATATTCCCAATTTGAAGAGATACTTTTAGACAAGTTTGCAAAGCAAAATGTGGTGATCCATCAGACAAATTTCTGAAAGGAACTATTAAGACACTGGAAGTGACTGAGGGCTGGGCTTCAAACCACTCAAGTTGAACTGAAAGCAAATTCATCACACAGCTTGGGATAAGGTCTGAAGTGATTCTTGTATCAATTGGTTGGTCTGTACTGCAGTGAACAGGAAAAGGGTAGAGCAAAATGGGTGTAAGAGTGAGGTCAGAGCCAGCCCTTAAATCATCATTAGATAACAAGCCACGCTGGCTTCATTATTTAATTTAGTGACATGTGAACTATGGAGATGTAGGAGTAGAAAATGAGTATCAGAAAAAGCCAAGATTGAAATGAAAACATTTTACACTGATAACTTTCCTTTCTTTGAGAAAGCTAAAAAAAGAAGAGGGAAATATCCTCAATAATTAGCCTGAATAACACCGTTAATTCTAAGCAGAAAAAGACACCCTGCTTGGATCCCTAGAGTAGGATGAGAACATTTTACCCTACGCAGTACAGCGATTCCCCTGCTTACTTGTTGGACATTGTATGCTCCTCTCCTACCAAGTAGCCGTCTCTGCCAGTCCTTCAGCTGAGGGTAGCCTAAGTGTTCACATTATGTTTATCACTGCTTCAGAACGAAACGCTGGAAATAATCTACCACTGAAAGTTACTATGTTGACTGCCAAAGCCAGATACTCTTGCTGCTTAGCATCCCTTTCAAAGGAAACATGTTGTTTCTTCCAGCTTTGGGTCTCCTCTCATAGAGGGGCGAAGCAGGAATAACTCTTCTGAAGTCAGTGTAGTTGTAGATATGTAAGCTTGGTGCATGTGAGGAGGAATTTATTGCTGACTCTTGGTTCAGATTATTTGTGAAAGCAATCATAGCACAGCACCATCAACAGAATGAAGTATCTCTCCAGTGATCTTTTGACATTGCTGCCTATTCACTGCACCCTTTAAATAACACTTCCACCACTGGTTATTGTGCTGGCCCTCCTGTGGTTTTGGAAACAACAGCCTCAGAGCATCCAGCTCCAGACTTGTCCTTCATACAACCAACAGTAGCAGGGCCCCGAGATGGCCCCAACACAGTGCACACATCACCCATTACTCCCCAACCCACACACATACACCCGCCAAGGAACAGGCTGGAAGCCTGCTCTGCAGTGTCTTTTATTATCCACTTACTACACTGTAGATAAGGCAAAGCCATCCTACAGTCCCCATGGAAACAGGTCCAAAGAGCTTTAGTTGATTATTAATCAAGACATATGAACGTCCTTTTCTCCACCAAAGGTCTTAAGGAAATTACTCCAGTTAAAAGCCCAAGAGCAGACGAATATGCAGCAGGACACATGCCTGCAAGGGTATAGCCTGGGCTGGCACGGGATTGTACTTTTGTTTCCAGCTTTTTCCACAAGTGATGGAAAGGAGGAAACCTGCAGAGTCTTCAGCAAATTCCCACAATATGCCACAATGAGATTGTTTAGAGACATTTAATCACATTTTGTCTCCTTGGTATTGGTGCCTGGAGGCATTTCCAGGGCTTTGTCATTTGGAATGACAAAGTGTTTGCAAGCAGGTTTACCTAAGGACACCTTCAGACTTGCTGTAACATATTCAGAAGGAGAAAATGTTCTGTCTTTTGCCTTGACAGTCTTTTAACATCTCTGAAGTCCACCCATCAGACATGCAGCCAATAAAGGTGTCCTTAGCCACAGCAATTACCAGTACTTCCAGTACAAAACAAACACAAATCCCAGTGTCAAACCATCTACCTACCAGGAGTTATGGAGCACATGTGAGATATTACAAGCAGCACAGTGAGGAAGAACATTGCTCGTAAGAGGCAGGTGTCATGTCCCCCCCACAGTTCCTAGACTAAATTTGCACTGAAGTGTGATGGAAAGTTAGAATTTATATCCAGATTAGAACATTTTGATAAAAAGCAGGATAATCTAAATTATCTATGTCTATAACTTTAAAATATTTGATTTTTTATTATTTCTAAATATTTATTTTTAGCATAAATTAGCTGAAGTTATATTATCAAAACTGGTTTGGATCAAACAACTGAAAATTCCATTTCAAAGCTTCTCTTAAACTTTTGTTTAAAACTTGTTTCAAAGAAGGGAGCCCTGAAAACTGACACTTTCATGTAAGCAGCTTCAGCTTCAATAGCCAACCTCTAACAAAAATATTTCAGCAGAAAATTCCCGAACAGCATTTCTACAGCATCACACTGTTCCCAGATCTTAAAACAGGAGAGTCTGGGTTATCAATCCCAAAGTCTTTCTCGATTATAAACTCTCTTTTTTCAAAGGATAAGCAGCCCCATCGATGCCATGAGCACTTCCCTCCTGTACTGACCTAGCCCCGGGCTCACACTCGGCAGTACGAGTCTTCCCTTTCCAGAGGTTTTGGCATTGGACTCAGTTTCTTAGGAACCCAGAAAAACTGCACAGGGGACACCGCTCTCCAGGATACACCACCCAACACAGAGCAAGATCCAGCAACCAAGATGTCACAGCTACCTCCAGGACAGCCAAACACACCACCCACCACACAGTCACACTGCTCCCCGCATAGGGCTCAAGTACCCACAGGATTCTCCAGCACAGTTTTTGTGGGAAAATTCTTCCTCTAAATCCCTGGGCAGGTGCCTTCCCCCTTGGGATATCTCCACCTTTCCAAACAGGCAGGCCCAGGAGGTGCTCAGCAGCTGCGGTGCTGCTGGGAAACCTGTTGCTTTCCAGCTGTTTGCTCTATGGAAGGTTCTCCAAGGGTGGGAACTGAAAATGGCAGGAACCAGCACCAACAGAACCAGAACTGGAACATTTCTGACCATTTAAAAATGGCATCTTGGCAGAGCTGAGCTTCCTCTCTGGGCATTGCAGTGCCTGTGACTGAATCCCCCAATTCCCCAAGGAGAGGGAGGCTTCATTTCTTCCATGCTTGTGAGCCAGGAAAGAATACAATCTCTCTAATCTGCTCTTCTAAAATTGAAAGCAGTAGATTTTTCTTCTCCATTTCCCCATATTTCTTCTCTCTCAATACAAAGGGGGTTCCCTGAGGAGTCATAAGATAAATTACTTCTTTCCTCTGCTGCTTTCACGACTAGCTACAATTGGTTTTCCTCATGAGTTGTCACAAACCATACATACAAGCTGCCACAGAAATATGCAATTAGAGTAGATCTATACCATACATGGTTACTATCCCAGGGACTTACAGACCAGGAAGCTTTTGCACTCAGGCCTGGACCACAGACCAGCCAGGTAGCCATCAAAATACCAGTCTGCTGTTCCCAAAGCTCTTTGTGTTCCCTGCCATGGCCACAGAAGGGAGCACTGAATCACTCTGAAACTCAGTAAGATCTCACTGTCAGCTGCAATTCAGGCATTTTGTAGCTTATGGGACCACCCACCAAAACATTACAAGATGACAAAGCCGTTGATCACATTCCTCTCCTCAAAGTTTAACAAGCTTTAAATGTCTAAAGCAAACAATACAAATAGAGCAGTAATTATGGGCCATGTTTCCTTTTGTATCTTACATTAAGCAAAACCTTTCTTTTTTCCATCTGTTCTGGGAGATTTGGGATCTCCAGACTGCACCAGACAGCTGTATCCCATCATGGCCATTGAGTGATGTAATAACGGTGTCACAGGGCCCCTGCAAGCCACAAAGAACAACAGGGTTGTGACTTAATCCCTGAAATTTATCTTCAAAGCTTTCTCTTTTACCAGAATGTCTTCTCTGATCCATTATATGTTCTTTAAGCAATGATGCTGAAAGTAAGATCACAACATGAGACTCAAAGGACAAATATTAGTGAATTCAAAGGAGTTACATGTTCCACTCACCCACTTGAGTTCAGTAACATCTGCCCAGAAGACCTGCACAGTTCCTGAATTCACCCTCCAGCCAAATTCAAACAGAAATTTCTTGATCTCTGAGGAGTGACTTTGTTTTGCACAGTTTCTAGATAAAGTGTGACTTAGAGGTGTTTCTACAAAGAAAAGAAAGGGTCCATCATCATTGTCTGATGGGCCACAAATGGAAACCTGAGTGGTATTTTGTGTATGCTAAGATCAGGGTCAGAACAGGTCTACCAGAGTTTTCTATTTCTAGTCAAATGCTTTACAAACTAACTCTGCAACCAACTCCCATAACCTTCTTTTTCTGGAAAGGGCAATGCCCTCTTGACCTGCTAAAATATTAAAATATCCAGGGTTCTTGTGACCTCATTCCTTCCTTGCAGGGAAAAAAGCCTGGGGAGAGGAGATGAGCCAGTGACTGAAAGGCGTTTCGGCAGCACTATCCTCTCTCTAAATGACTTCAGCAGGCTCCAGCTCTTCACAGCAGCTCCAGTATGAAGTGAAATAAAGGGGTTAATCCTCAGAGGCAGCAGCTGAAATAACTAGAGGTCAGAGCACCAGATCCTGCCTGGCATGTTTGAGTCTTTCTGAGGATTATGAAGTTTTTCATAGGAATAAACAAGTTTTGTTACGCACAAACTCCTGTCTCTGCCTAAAATTAAGGTACCCTGGCCCTGGTTCCTCCTCACCATCCTCTGCACTGCCCTGCCAGGAGCCACAGCCAAATACATACACCCAGAAACAACAAACCTATTTAGACACTTAACACCTAGTTGGACTAACAGATGGCTAGATGTGGTGCTGAGGGACATGGCTTAGTGGCTGGCATGTCAGGGTGATGGTTACACTTGATGATCTAAAGGGACCCTTTCCAACCAAGATAATTCTATGATTCTATCTCATCTTTTCTTCTAACAGATATGGGCTGTTAGGCATTTGCATAGGAATTAGCTTTTTGAAACTGGACTTGAATTTTGTTCTATCCTTAATGAACCAGAAAGCTTGTGGCATCATCCAAGAACAAATCACATGGGGGTTGGCTGTTTTCCACATCACTGCCTTATCTCTTGGGCATTAACAACTTTGAAAATCCATGGGAAAACACACACATAAGATGACTTTGGGCAAAAATCTCTGGCCAGAAAGAAAATACAGGAGCGAATGCTGATCTCAACATGAAATTAATTATGTGAGGATATTTTTTACTTTTCTTGCCATTATGAAGAATTTGTAGAAGAACTAATAAAGCTAATGTATAAATGGCTAAAGTTCCCCCACAGATGGCCACCAGTCTATTACTATTATATTATTATGTTATTATAATAATGATTCATAGACTGGCAGAGAGAACTTGATTAGCAGCCAAAAATCTCTTGGAGGTGAATGTCACACTCATGTTCCTCCAGAATTGTCTCTTCTTTAGAGTGCTGTAGCAGTAACTGCAGCCCAAGAGCCTCTCCAAAAATTTACCCCATTATTTGCCTTGTTGCCTTGAGGAAACAAAAATAGGAATTTCTGTGGGCAACTTCACTTCTGAGCAGACACAGGCCCCTTGACAGGGCACACTGCAGAAGTGTGGTGGACCTATTTACACCTAACAGGATTTTAAATGGAAAGAAAAAAACTATTCCACAGCAGCAGTTTCATAAACTTGAATTCCAGCTCAGCAGTCTTCTTGTCAGTAGCTCAGTTGTTATTCCCAAAACACAATGTGTACCAATCTCACTTTGCTGTGTCTGACCAGCTTTACTGCTCTAATTTCCTTTTATAAAATATGTATATTCTAAGGTTGTTCTTCTTTAAGTACCTTTGCCTGATCTGTCAGGAATCAAAGGCAAACACAGAAGATTGGGCTGGCTATCTGCTCATTCTTTTGCCATGCATCATCTTTGAGTGCAGTCCAATCCCCACTGGAGTTATCCATTTCAGGTTAGGCAATAACAGTGCCAGCGTCCGAGTTCTATACAGGGAACTGACATACACGTCAGTTAAAGGTTTGCACAGAATTATGTAAGAAGTTTGTTGAATCAAGCCTTGATCTCAAATCTTAGATCAACGCCTTGGCTGACAACATCTCTGAATTTTTCTGTTCCTCACACAGTATCTCCACCAGTACTGCTTGTTCAACTTTGAGCAAGGTGAAAGACTACTTCAGCTAAGTGAAATGTATCAGGAACTTCTATGTATTCTGACAGGTAACTCAACAGCCACGGAAGACAGGAGTAATTTCCAGGGCTGCCAAGAACCAGAAGAGCACAAAGGAACCAAGAGCTGTGGACAGCCAAAAGCAGTGGGGTCCTGAGGCAGAGCATCCTCTGACTTTACACCTGTCAGGCACTGCTGCCCTAACTTCTCCCACTCCATTAGCCTCCCATTAAACCCAGATGCTGCCTGATCCATCTCTCTACTAGAGATGGGCAGCCAGTGTCTGCCAGCAGCTGACCAGCCTCCCTTGCACGAGGAGAGGAGCAGAGGAACGGTTTGTGCTGTACAATCTATTCAATGACAGTGGATGTATTTGCTGTATTATCCCCAGGACTCCATTTCTTATATTAAGAAAAAAATAACATTTAAAACAATAAATACAACAAAACTCATTTTTAGTGCTGCAGAGACTTCAACCTGGAGGGACTGTTCATGCAACTGAAATCAGATGACAGTACAAGAGTGTGTGCTATGGGACAAGAGCAAGAGATAAAAAGCCGGGTATAATTTTAGCAATTTTGTCCATAACATCAAAGAACACACCAACACTACTCAGACTCTGATGAGCATGATGCATATGTTACAGCCATGTTTTTATTGACCATAATTTACACTCTGAAGCATTATGGCCTCTATATGAAAAGAGCAATTTTGTCTTCCAACAAGCAAACAGCTATCCAGAAGGCAGCCAAGTCCTACAGAGAGGGGCACAGACAACAAAATGCTTAATGCAGAATAAAGACTTTACTGCTGGACTAACACAGACTATAACCTCTTTTGACAGTGACCTTTACTACACGATATAAACAAGATACTGCAGCCTGACAATGAGATACAACAACATGACAATCTGCCACTGGAATGTATCGCATCCAAGGGGACAGAAAACTCACTTTCCATGTCAGAAGGGACACATTATCTCCAAAACACCTGCTCTGCACTGCTGCTGGCTGCCATGTAGGACAGCAGAGCTGCAGACACTCACACTCACTATCCTTACTTAGCTGAAAAAGTCCCTAATATGCCAGAAGTGCTTCTCCACTCCTTGCATCCCCCTCCCGCCCAGGACATCCTTTGGCCCCACAGAGAGCTCAGTCTCCACACTGCTTTCCACACAAGTCTTGTGGGGTAAGGTGGAAACCAATCTCTCCTGTATGTAATGGCTGTGAGATGACAGGTGAACAGCCATAAAGGGATCCTGACCATATTTCTAAATTATAATGTTGATCATCAGCACTGAAAGATAACAGAATTTTGCAGAACCAAAACCCATCATTTTTTCCCCTAAGCCCCTCAGTAAAAATGGATTTGTCTCATGTCAGCTGTCCAGCCATCTGAGTTTTCACTAACAAAAAGGTGGAAAACTTTCACTTCTAAAACTCCATTTCACAAAAAATGTACATAATTTATGTGCATTCAATTACAGCAGTCGCAGAACAAAACAGCTTGTGTATTCCCAGTAAGTGCATATGAACATTACATAGTCTATGCATTAAAGAACTTCTTAATATTTAGTGGTAAAAATACTATCAGCTCTGTAGATGGTATAAATGAATGACTATAAATCACCATCCATTTGCTTCCAGTAAGGTTTGGTCTGTTCTATAATTTTTAACCAATCAACATCTTTTCAGCTGACAAAGTTGAGCCGACGTGTATCGTGTTGACTCGTGAGGCTGAAACCAGATTTTGCAATATGTTTTTAGGTGTGGAGGTGGTTCATACAAGTGAAGAAAAAGGTGAGGAAAGAAGTGACGGACAAATTTTTGTTCCTGGGGCTGAATTTGAATCTCTCTCAACTGCCAGTGTTCATTAATCAGCCCAGAAATTAAACTCTGATCCTATTCACAGAGTGCATGACTTGTGCTCAGAACAGAGAATGTTGCTTGGGAGTCACAGTGCTTCAAATTTGTACAAAAGGATACAGCAGAAGCACCACCTAATATGTCCTACAGTGTCACACCATCAGATAAAAGAGCAGGCACTTCCACTCAGATTCTTATTTCTAATGGAGCCAACAGGACTTCCCAAGTTGCATCAATTAGTTGTTTCTTTTTAAATCTAAAGGCTAAAAGGGGGGAATATGTAGAAAAAAACATTGACAGCAATCTCTTTTGTTTACAGCAATCTGTTTGTGTTCTGTAGATTAAAAAAAAAATAAAATATGGAGAAGAGCACTGCTTAGGTTTCCCACACACTCAAAAACAAGGCTTAGTCAAACTTCTTGCAGTCTGGGTAACCACAGCCTTTTACCACTGACTCTGACCTGTACACGCTACGCACACGGAGGCTTCACCTCCTGCAGTATCTGATCCCTGAACTTGCACCACAGCAGAGGTTGTCACTGCAGGACCAATGTCCTTGGCTGAAGGAGCTAGGGAGGCTGAGGATAAAGAGCCCAAATGTAGGCCACAGCCAACACACAATTCAGGATCCAACTGAATGCCTAAGTACTCAGAAAATCTTATGTTTAAGGCATACATATCTCAAACCTGCTGCTATTAAAGCCTAAGCTTCAAGGTAGCCTTAATGTCCACCTAAATCAAGTGGAAGTTGGAAGTCTGATTGATTTTTTAGTTAGAAGACAGTTTTAGGATGCAAAACTCTGCCACCACTTAATATTTTTGTCATACACAGTCTTTTTACCTTTTCTAAAGAAAAAGACACTTTGCTGACTTGTCCATTGCAGGAAGAACAGTATTTGAAATCTCTAAAAACTCTCAAGAACATCTTGTACGAAGAGCCGTTACAGCAAGAGTGGAATGATTACTTCTTCAAAACTAGAATTTACTACAACCACATGATTTTTATGTCTAGCAAAATATAGTAAACTCATCACATAATAAACTGCTTACAGTTACTATACAGCTTAACCTAATTTTATTTAGAGCAAGTAGAGAAAAAGTCTTCTGCAGATGGGCTGGAGAAGGAGGAGGGGTCAGAGGATGTCTACTAGAGCTACAGCTGAACCCACTGAGGAAGAGATGCAAGTAAAAGGATGGTCAGTCTATATGTCTCGGGGAAGGAGAGACTTCAGTTCCAGAAGAAAGAAGACGGGATCTGAGGATCTAATTTCACAAGCATGAGCATGAAAAGTTCCAAAGTAAGTAAAAATTTGCATGGAAGAATTTGGTTGTTGTCCTACCCATGGTTTGATATGGTAAAATATCAGTATGTTATTTCCAGCTCTCCAGTTCATGGGCATATAGGGCAAAGGGCAATTTCATGGGTCTGCAAGTCCTATAACCATACACAAAAACTTTCAAAAAAAGGCCTAGCCCCTTGGTAGGAAACATGATGAAAGCCATTTGCTGCACAAGGCAGAAAAGTGTTGGTGAGGCAAACACACAACTTGATGCCTGTGACACATGACAGTCTCCAGACTCCCCGGGGAAGGGATGGCTTACATGTGGAGTGCAAGAGAACGCCCAGGGCGGCAAACTGGCCTGGGAGCTACTCATCTCCAGACTTTAGAGCTGCTTTCTTAGGAGCAGTGGGTAGGTTTTGCCCCAGCCCCTGCCTCGGTTTCTCCAGGCTGGGTCTGAGCAGCACCAGCTCCCTCCATGCATACGATGGAAGTCAGTGGCTGAGGGGACAGCAGCACTGGGTGCTGCAGACAGCTGCACACCGATCCAGGTGAATCAGAGCTGGAGGGACACACTGCTAACATTAAGCATTCAGATCATGAGACTGGCACATACACAGTTGGTTCAGGCTTTTTATCTGCCTTCTGCTTTTTTAACCTTTAGATTTTCTATCTTTAGCCGCTTTTTTTTTTTTGGCATTCATGATGACCTGACAGTCTTCTCTTCTTTTAAACAAGGCTGAGAGCACTACATACTCCTGTTTCTTTGCAGGAGGGTTTAAAGGGAGCACAAATAAGAGGCCAGACAACTTGCAACAGTCTTTAGTCCACTTGTAGGCAGTGCTATGTTTATTTTGCTATAGCTTGATAGACAACTCCTTAGCTGCAACTGCCCACCTACTGCTCTTCTCAGTGATGGCAGTGACAGGACAAGGGGCAAGTAGTGCAAGCTGGAGCACAGGAGGTTCTATGTGAACGTAAGGAGAAACCTTTTCCCTGTGAGGGTGCCAGAGCCCTGGGCCAGGCTGCCCAGAGAGGTTGTGGAGTCTCCTTCTCTGGAGACATTTAAACCCGCCTGGACACATTCTTGTGTGACCTAATCTAAGAGATCCTGCGCTGGCAGGGGCTTGGACTAGATGATCTCTCAAGGTTCCTTCCAATGCCTAATGTTCTGTGATTCTGTGGTACTTGCTGCCAAAATGGCACAGAGAGAAGTGAGCTGAAACACTTGGAGCTATCTGCCAGGGACATCCATGTGTGTTGCTAGGTTTTATGATCTTAAATGACCACATACTGTTCTGTCCCTAAAGGATAACTACACAGTGATTCACCGTGCGTGTTCTCAAAGAAAGCAGCAATTTTCTCTTTCTCCTGTTCCTCCTCTTCCTTTATCACATTTCTTAAAATTGCCCTGTTATTCACCTGCATCCACTGCTGCCTTTAACTTGGCTTTCCTCAAAATCAAACTTGTAGTCTTAACCAAGACAAGGCAAAGTTCACGTTTCAAAGACTGGCATTACAACCTTTCACTCAGTGTGCCAGCACGACAGGAGCGGATACAGTAGGAGAGGAGCATGGTTTCCACCAAGAAATATATCCTGGAGGGAAATCCCCTTTTTCAAACACTGAAATTCTCCAAGAAGTCAAAATTTTATCCAAACACTGTCCATTGAAAAAAATTCCTGTCTGTCTTATGGTTGCAGATGGTTACCTCCCGTGCCCCAATCATGTTTGAATTTTTCTTTCATAATGAAAGTTTTCTAGAAAACCCCCTAAAGCACTGTAGCTTTGAATTTTTGTTTTTGGATTTTTTTTGAGTGAGGATGGAAATGCTTAATGGGGGAAAGAGGAAATTTTCTTCTCCGCACAGCCACGTGCTGCTGTGTGGAGTCACACTACGTTACAGCAAGCAATAAACTCACACGACAAGAAGCAGCAACACAATGCAAGCTGTTGTATCTGAGGTGGCACGACACAAGTTGTCACAAGAGTGCTGTATCAAACAGCCAGGGAAAGGAAATAACAACAGACACATCACAGATGTCTGGGTTGAAGTTTGGAAGCACAGCCATTTGTGCACTGCAGGGGCAAAAACTCCTTGTCAGGTATTGTGTACAACAAATACAACTGTGTATCCTTCAGTTAAAGACAATGATGCACCAGAATTAGATGGGTTCTCTGGAGCTTCATTCTGCTCCTGTGCATTTATAGCCTCTTTCAATCCAAATAACATGACTGACAAAACAAAACTGATTAGATTAGCACATAAATAAAGCCTCATTGCTGCTGCTGGCTTGTCGTCACTGTTATGTTCTGATGGGATTCCTGTCTGCCTTTCCCATTTACACCTGTTTCGAGTTTGCTGGGTTCCTGAGCCTGTGTGTTGGGAAAGGCTGGGTTGCTGGGAGCTGCTGGATGGAGCCTCCTCAGACAGTGGCAGCACAATGCACGTGCAGAGCCATCGATGTCTCAGCAGAGATCCAGGACTCCAGGATTTCCCACTGGGCCATTAGCAGCACCAAATTGGTCTTTACTGGTCTGGTGGGGAATGAGGGGAGACCAGCCAAGCGAAAAAAAACCTGCATGGGAAGGTAAGCACTCCAGAACAGGCCTTGGTTTGTTTTACCCAGGTACCTGGGCACCACAGAGGCAGAAGACATGAACAGACATATCTAATCAAGCTCATCTCAAGACAGCAAAGAGTGATGGAAGAAATGTTTTACTACCTTGGCTTTCAGACTACAAAACCATAAAAAACCTTGAATTATTTCTTTCCCATTAGCCATGATGCTGATTTGACAGCATCTGTGTGCTGCAGCTGATGCTGAAACAGCCTGAAAACCAGCTGTTACCCTGGTCAGCCAGTCTTGCCTTCCCGGTATCCCAGCAAAAGGCTGGTGAACAGAGTGCTCTGACTGGTCATGCCCAGCTCATGCTGGGGAGAAGCAGTGACTTCTGGCCATGCTTTTCCTCACTACCACGGGGTCCCCCTGTTCTTCTCTGGGGCTGCTCAGCCTCAGTTGCTGGCTAACTGAAGGGTCAGGTTTGTATACATATGCCTGTATATGTACACTCACATGTGCTCATGTATGCAGACATGCCCACATGTGCAAGAGTTCAGGTGTGCATACATGTTTTTATGAACTGGAGATCTTTTGCTTTCCTCAGAGTAATCATATTCCCTGGGATACATCTCCAGCACCAAATGGCTCCTAGGGGAGCACAGGCCCAGCCCTAGATTGAAGGGTAGGTGTCATGTCATGTCCCAGGAGGAGGGACAGTGCTACCTTCTGCTAGGAGAAACCCTGCTTTTCACAGAGAGGATGGTGGAAATGCAATGAGGATTCATCTTTCTGCTCAGAGCAGAGCATGCCACAAGGCTGCTCATAGAATGTTCCCTTTGCTTCTTGAAATTACAAACTCTCTGTTCCACACCTAAAAAGCACAAGGAACTCAGGTGGATGGTTTGAGGCCAGACCCACTACCCAGATCCTGCAGGGCGAAGGCTCAGCTCTAGCAAAGCGGTCGAGCAGCTGCCTTCAGATGAGACCAGGCTACTGACACTCAGATTTTGATCCTGCAGCAGTGCTGAAGCACTGCAAGTACATTTGGTCCTTCGTGAAAGCCAAGGAGAATAATTACAGTTGTGTACTGTTATCTAAGATAGGTCTCTGTCTCTCAGGCCCAGATGGCATGCTGATGGCCTCCCTGGATCTAGATGGGATAAGAGCACTTCTGCAGATAAACTAATTCCATCAGGAACAGCAAGCAGCAACCACACTGATGGCCAGGAATGGAGGAATCAGCCCCTCGCCCTTCCTTCCACTACTGCTGACGGTCTCCTGCGAACGCACTGGCTCTTTAACCCCTCTGGACAGTTATTACTGCCAGCCCAGCTAAGATGGCTCCTCAGAAGCACTCCCTCTAAGCACACTTAGGGAAGAAGTAGGTCCAGCAGGACTGCTCCCTGCCCCTAGTGCAGGACCAGTGCCATGTCTTGCCCCCTTGCCGTGGGGCTGATGCTCCTGCCACACTAGGTTTCAGCACTGAGGCTCTGCAGCACACGCTCTTAGAAACTCTGAATATTGAAAAATTTTATTATGAGACAAATGCAAATATATCCAATGAATCTCTGTGGCAATAGGGTTAGACTGCAGGCTGACAGACTGCATGCTTAGATTATATTATCCGAAGGAAGCACCAGCCAAAGACCACATCGGCGTCCAGACGGGTCTGGAATGTCTCCAGAGAAGGAGACTCCACAACCCCCCTGGGCAGCCTGGCCCAGGGCTCCCTCACCCTCACTGGGAAGAAGTTTGTTCTCACACCGGTGCAGAACCTCCTGTGGTCCAACCTGTGGCCATTGCCCCTTGTCCTGTCCCACAGGCCACTGAGAAGAGGTTGGGGCCATCACCCTTTGGTCTCCCACCCTTTAGATATTGATAAACATGGATGAGATCCCCTCTCAGTCTTCTCCAGGCTGAACAGCACCAGCTCACTCAGCCTTTCCTCCCAGGGGAGATGCTCCAGGCCCTTCCTCATCCTTGTGGCCTCTGCTGGACTCTCTCCAGGAGATCCCTGTCTGGTTTGTACTGGGGAGCCCAGAACTGGACACAGGACTCCAGGTGAGGCCTGAGCAGGGCAGAGGAGAGGGGGAGGGTCACCTCCTTCCACCCGCTGGCTATGCTGCTCTCAATGCCCCCCAGGATCCCATTGGCATTCTTGGCCACCAGGGACACTGCTGGCTCATGGCCAACCTGTCATCCACCAGGACCCCCAGGTCCTTCTCCACAGAGCTCCTCTCCAGCAGGTCACCCCCAGCCTGTACTGATACCCGTGGTTGTTCCTTTCCCGGTGCCAGACCCTACACTTGTTTTTATTGAACCTCATGAACAAATCCAAAGTGTTTAGCCATGTTGTAACAGTAAAACCTTTCTTCCTCCAGCACAGTCCCATCCTAATGAAACACTAAACAAGATCTGAACACCTCCTAAGCCCAGTTCTGTTCCCAGCCGTTGGGATTATGGTCCCTGCTCCCATTTTGTTGCCCTGCAGCCTCCTGTTTGCTTCAAAACATGTAACAAGTCACCATTTTTAAACAAACATCATCTGTTTTTTTTCTCCAGATTTTTTTCTGCTCTTTTCTCAAGGGGCTTGCATCACTAATCACTTTGGTGTTTTGAAAATCTCCTTTTAAAAGCCAACTCTTCTTCCCCTCAGCAGACATCTGACAGAGCTGCTGCAATCAAACACTGCAGGACACAAACCAGGACAATTCTTTGGGCAGGCAAACCTCTGTCTCTCTTATAACATATTAGCTATTTTTATCCATTAGAGATCTTTTAAAAAGATATATATATGTTTTTAAGAAGTATTACAGAGGAAAAAAAGACTGCACTGAATCCCTCAGTAATTTCTGAGCAGTTCATCCCCCACAACCCACCTCCTAGCCCCTTACACTACCGGCACAGACACGATGAGGGGAATGGCTGTTTGTCTGTCCCGTTCCGGGGCTGCTCCTCCAGCCACCACACTATCAGTGAGCCCCAGTGCTGCTTGCCATTTTTGGCAGTCAAGCCCAGAAATATGCAGGAGACATAAATAATTCCTTTTTCGAGTTTGTTCAAGAGGACAGAGCACTGGTCTCTGCCAGCAGCACAATGCTCAGCAGCCCAGGGCATGGGCAAGCCAGGGCTGACAGGCATCCCCGGGCTGCGGGGCGCACAGAGCTCCCTGCTGCCCTTGCCTCCAAATGCTTGGGGGCTCCTCCTGAGCTGTCAGCTATCCACCTCTTCAAGGACATGGGAAAAGAGAGGAGGCCAGGGATCCGGTGGCAACCAATAGACAGGACATGTTTTTAATACTAATTATTGCAAGGAGCAACAGACAGAGCATAGCAGAGGACTGAGCTGCAGAGTCCCTGTCCTGGAGCGCTCCCAGCCCAGGTTCTGGGCTAACAGTGCCCTCCTCCCACATGCCCCTGCCCTTTGGAGGAAAGGCAAGGCAGTAACAGCGCTGTAGGTCACACAGGAGAAGTTTTCAGCAGAGGATGCTGGACCCTGAAATACCTGGTGGCTGTCTCAGGGGGTAGGGATGGGGGAAGGGTGTGTGCTCAGCCCTGCAGAAGGTCACCATGTGCTGGTAGTACCACAGCTGCTCCCTGCTGCGGGTACCTGAGCAGCCAAGGGCATGGTGCTGGGCAGTAAGGGCCCTTTTCTGCTCTGCCTTCACCTGAGAGACAATATTCAGTGTAAAATGTACAATCTGACCTGCTAGTTCTTTACAGAGGCCCAAGTGAAGACACGGACTGGGTGGTCCCGAGCAGTGGCGCATCCCCTGGGGCAGGACAGGAGCCGCTGCCTCCTGCACTCTGCCTAAGCTGACACATCTCACCACAGCTGCCCAGAGGGGTTGAGTGCTGGAAAGGTGTCCTTAAGAGTAAATTGTCTGACAGCAGGGACCCCAAACGAACTCATGCTCTGAAAAACTCCCACTGTGTGCCTGGTATCAACACCCACAGTTACACCTCTGCTCCTGCGAGCTAGACCAGCTTAGCATGAGAGCAGCTGCTTGCACAGACAAAAACAAGTGTCTGACATAGCAACGATTCTTAACCGAGGACCTGTCACATCCAGGCTGCACAGAGGAACCACAAGAACAGTAAAAAAGCAAGCAGAAGACATGCTGTCAGGTGGAAATATCTGTTTTCTGTCCACTGCCCCACTTGCTGCAGCAGGAGGAGGGAGGTGAAAACGGACCAGCACTGGGTTCCTTGTTGAGTTAAAGACTGTGCTGAAATCTGGTCAGATCCTCCCTCCCTGCTAACTGCTCAGTTGCTTCTTTAGACTCTTGTAGACAGTCATCTCACTAGGTCTCACAGCTCCCTACACTTTCCCTGAACCCTACTCCAAATCCACCCTGAACAGCTCCACACCTAGGCTACGACTAGCTGTCCATCCCAAACAAGCACCTCCTAGTGTAGATGAAAGACATAAAAACTAAAAGCTCACTGCAATTTTCTCCCCAGTTAAACTGAACTCTGTGGTGAGACAAGATAGCCCCATTCTCCATATCTCACTCTCTGTGGCTGCAAAGCAAAACCACGCACAGACAATCTATTACAAGTGGAAACTGCAGGCTGGGCAAAACCACTGATGTATCAGCAGGTTTCAGGAAAGTGTTTACAACACTTTCTGTTTACAACATTCTGTCTCCCCAGCTGGGAAGGCAGGGGGATCCGACAGCCTTGCAGGAGGGCAGCTTTAGCATGAGGTCCTCTCCCCACTACTGGGGTTCCTCACCATTAGAGAGCCTACAGGAACCTGCAGTGGCATTAGACTTGGTCTTGCATCTGAAAGGTCTCAACCTGACCTCTGAACGGGGTCTATAAAATTAGCCTGCAACCATAGCTCATATTAAGAAATAAACTGACCCTTGAAACACCCCAAGATTTCATTAGCTGGCAAAAAGCCTGTCCCACAGAGCCCTGAGCCCTCAGACAACTTTATGCCAGTATTTACTTCAGCTCTCCAACTGCAAGAAAAAAAAAAAGAAAAAAAAAGAAAAGAAAAAACCGAGGGGAAATGCTGAAATAGACTCCTGGCATCCTGAAAACAAAACACTGCAGAGTTTTGGCACCACAGGCTGATCCTTAGTAGGTGGAGATTTGCATTGACTCCAGCTGAGCTTTGCTCTTTGACATCAGCACGAAGTTGCCTGTCTGCAAATAGCATGCTTATGCAATGCTGCTGAACACATTCCCTGTGCTACTCACGCCAGCTTGTAAACACAACCTACTTAAGCCACCAGCGTTGTTACCGCAGGCCTTGCACGAGTGCTCAGCGCTGCAGCTCCCTTCAAGGGAATGTAGGTGTGCTGGAAAAGCAGGATTAATTTTGTGTGGTCCAGTAGCATTGTGGGTATTAACAGGTGGGACCTCCTGAAAGGTTGCTCCAGTAAAAAAAAAAAGTGATCCATTCTCTACAAAAGGACTCAAGGGGGGGTTTCTAGCACCCACCCAGGAGTGTGTAGCAAAATGCGGGTCTCCTCTGCCTGCTGAGGCACTAAGCTTCCCCTGAACCAGCCATCAAGGGGCCATCAAACTGCAAAGAGCGAAAAATCCTTAGTTTATATAGTATGGGTGGAAAAATATTTGCTGGAGGGCTAATTTTAATGAATAATGAGGGGATAAAAAGGCTGCAGCAACCCCAGCAAATCTGTTCCACGCTCGGCCCTTCCCTCCTCCACCGCGATCTCGGCAGACTGGGGGTGCCAGTGGCACGGACACGCTGCTTCACCTCCCGAGCAACGGGCACGGCCGAGACACCGGAGGGGAGGGATGCTCACAGCCCCCCTCCACCTCCACGCAGACGGGAGTAACCGCCATGGGGTCCAGCCCCACGTCACCCAGCCCGCACTTCAGCCCTTCCCAGCGGCAGCTCCAGAAGCTGAAGCTGGATTACAGCCAAAGACAGTAGAGTCCACTAACTGCTCTGCAGGCTTCAAATGAGCAGGGGGTCTGGATTTTCCTTCTTGTGCTTTTAAAGTGTCCTCAATCGCAGTTTGCAGCTCCAGCAGTGGGAATCAGCTGCCATGGAAACCTTGCAAATGCCCTTTTCTAACAGCAGCTGCCTAACACACAGCTGAAGAGCATTCTCTCCCGGAGAGACACAACTCTGGGATTACCCCTGCTACACCTTGCAGGATCTTTTGTGCACTTGCAAGTTCGCAAACCAGTTGTGGAGCACATTCACTGCAAATAAGGCTGGCCACAAAAGGATCATAACTCAGAAATTCAAAGAAATCTAGATTATGTCACTCTATTTCAGTCTTGTCCTGGGTTAACCATCTTCCTTCAATGAAATTTGCTTGCACAAAGGTACTTCCAGGGGATACGAGACTTATAAGGGAAAAGTAAATATTTCCATTTCTGACAGGTAAACTGTGATTCAAATCATCCCACACCTCTTCTTCATTAGGGCATTGCAAAGCACCCTCAGTGAGCCACAAGTCACTCCACTGAACCAGACTCAAGCAGACAGAGGCACGAGACTGCTCAGAAAGTGCTGAGCTACACCAAGGCAGTGGGAGGCAGAAGCCCTCAAAGCCTAAAGCTGCTTTGATCCTGGTGACAGTGCAGGCTCAAAAGTGTTTGTTGAGAATGCCAAAATATGAGTGCAATAGAAAACCCTACATATACAGGCTACAACCCCCTACAGAATACAGGCATTAATGAAGCAGCATAAAATCCACTCACCCATAAATGTTATTTTTTAAAAATCAGCAGATGTTTAATCCATCTGAGGTCCTAAACAAAGCCATTATCAAGTGCATATCTTTTGATACACAGAAGCCCTTCATAATGTGGCCCAGGGTAAGTGTCTTAGATTGACAGGAGGCTGCTAACGGCAGAGGTGCCATCCTGGCACCCCATCACCTGCTCCACGCGTACAAACACCTTTGAGGTGTGCAAATGGGAGTCAGAAATACAAACACAAAAACCTTCCCTTGAGTCCTGGAAGAGCCTCCTGAGGGAGTCCTGCTCTCAGAGACCCACTCTCACACCAGCAACCCTGACACGTAAGCTGAATTTGCCACCTTATTTGTTGCTATTCAATAAGGTTTGTGGGGGCACGAGGGAAGAACAGCAAGTTAACTGAAACAGCCATCAAGGGAAATTTTTGACACACTGATAAGCAACCAAATGCAATTCATGCAACAAGAGTTAGGAGACATCTTAAAGGATTAAACACTACCCAGCTCCTGGGAACAAGGCCTCCATAGCAGTAGGACTCTCATGGAAGACATGTGTCACATCCAAAACATGCCCAGACAGTAAAGACAGGGACAGAGATGGGGAAGTGGTAGTGGCTACAAGAACACAATATGAGTCAGTCACTGCATAGTTTAGTTTTAGGTTTCTACTACTAGGTATTCAGGGGTTGACTTGCCCACTTCCTTGATGAGAAGAGGGAGAACTTCACAAGCCAGCTAGAAATTATTTTGACCAAAGCTCAGAGGGCTGGAAGGGAGAGGAGAGGGCTAGACTTTATTTATTTGAGGACTGATGATCAGTCATGATTTTAGCATTTAACTATGGGGTCACGGAACCCTTCATCCTTCTCCATCTACCTTCATCCCATCACACCAAGAGTGCTCAAGTCTGGTGTTCAAACACCAGCTCACCCCTGCCTATCAAAAGAAAGGGTCCTGCAGCAGTAACCCATCACCTGGACACACATCCTTGCCATCTATTGCTTTGATCATTTGTGCTTTGCTAATCTGTCTCTAACTTAAATCTGAAGTGCTTCTACCAGTTCTTGTTGCTGCAAAGTTATTGAGCTGTCAGAGACGGTCCTTTGTTGCAAGATAACAAGATTTCAATCTACAGAAAGGGGGATCTTGCATAAGATTGGCATCTAATTACCAGCAAAACCCAGTAAATTGCTAGTTTCTTTATCAAAATACAGTATGATTTTTTATATACATAATAACCAAGGCTTAGTGACCAGGTTTGCCTCACTGCACCCTGGCATTTCACCTAATTATCACAACATGGCCCAAGTCTGAATGTCCCAGAAGTCAGCTACAACAAAACATTTCCCATCCTGCACTTGAGAAAAGCAATTAGCAGCATCTTCCCTTTAACTCCTGCAGCCGGAACTCAACCAAAAGGCTCTCAAGAGTCTCTTAGAGCATGTTCATGCATTTCCTTAGGATTCCATTCTCTCCCAGGAAGGTTTTTGCTTTTCCTTTTCATGCAGATCTAAAGCAAAGCTCTACTACCCTCCCTCCTTGCCTGTATGGCTGCCCAAGCATTGAAGGCTGGCTCAAGTCCTCTCCCTGCCCAGAGCGGGAGGTTCCTGTTCTGCTACAGATCTCCACGTGCTTTGCTTGCTCCTGGTCCCTTTGGCTTCATAACTTGCCCCCTAAACCCAGTAAACACCCTCCAGGCTGACAGTGCCAAGTAATTTGGGAAGCCCCTGTGGGCACTTGGACATATCAGGGATTCAGACAGGCTGGCTTTCCTCCCTCTTTCTAACCTTCAGACCTTCATTAAAACAGATGTCAATCCAGCTCTTCAGCACCAGCAGAGCTGGGTCATCACTGGTTGTGTCTGGAATCAGTTTTGGTGTTCGCCTTCCCACCAGGCAACTACGCAAACAAGTCCCCTCAGGATGTTTTTTGACTCAAGAACTCCTTGAATAGGGATAGTTTGACTGCCTAAGGTCCAAAATCTGTGTGCATGCATTGGTTATTTGCTCCACCAGATTCACCAGTGACACAGCTTGCTCCTTTGAAACTGGCTCTAGCTTCTGATAGCCTGACTTATCCCTGTTTGATCTGTATAAAAGTTTGGGGTCCCACTATATGGCCCAATTAACAGGAAAAGCTGATAAAGGACCGAGGCATTTCTCTGAATAAATCATACTTATTTATGCAGAATGAACTTCTGGTTCCCTGAGAAGAAAGACCAGTGAAGTTTCCTCTCTTACAGCTTCAGGCATCTCTCAACCAAGATTTTAATCCCCCTAACCACTCCTTTTAAACTTTTCTGAGACAAGCCTCCCCCAGGATACCCCCCTGATTTCTTGCCCTCTCTGACTCCAGCCTTTATTCTCCTCTTGCCCAGGCTGATGAAAATTCATCAAACAACAGCCTGGACATCCCTTCCCCAAACTGCAGCAGACAGAGCTAGCAGATACCCAGACAAGGAAAGGAGAATATTTCAGAGGCAGAAAACCAAGGGGTCAGCTCGTACTGACCCCACAGCTCCCGCTAGCGTGACCTGGGGTGAGTCACTTCTTCCCTCTGAATGACATCCTCCCGTTGACATCCTCCCATGGACATCCTCCCGTTGACATCCTCCCATGGACATCCTCCCGTTGACATCCTCCCATTGACATCCTCCCATTGACATCTTCCCGTGGACATCCTCCCGTGGACATCCTCCCATGGACATCCTCCCATTTTAAAATGGGAGCATGACAAGAACCTTCAAGAAAAATCGGTTTGGATGGAAGAAACAACCCAGCCTGTGTGCCCAGCCAGCCGCAGCAGAGTAGGATCAGCCAGGTGAGCACTGCCTTGCACACACACAGATCACTCCCAGATCTTCTGAGGAGCTGGGTGGTTTTTCTCTAAAACCAGTATTTCCAACAACATCCTGGGGTTGCCTTTGTGCCCTGAAAGCAGATGCAGGCGGAGTTCAGCCATCCTGCAACTGCCTGAACTTCAAAAGGCGAAAAGAGAGGGGGGAAGGGACCTGTTTTTCTGTTTGTCAGATTCTGGAAGTAAACCCAGCAGTAATAAGAACTGCACTGGCAGAAAGACAGACAAGTTTTCACTGTTGGTAAGACCTTAACAGACAATTTTATAAATAAACTAACACAAAGTCACAGAGATGTCCAGCTAGAGAGAACTTTTTTTTCCCTTTTCATAATTCTGCATCTGAAGTCACTCAAAAGGTGAAGCAGGTCAGTACGTGCACGTGTAGCTCCTGCGGACAGGGGGAGTGCAAGGAAGGGGTAGAGAAGATGCTGGAGTCTGAAGAAAAGCAGAACCTTTCTGTGAAAGAGAACAGATTCTGGCGGCACAGAAAGGTCAGCCCTCCCTCCCTGCAAAAGTAAACCTCAGAGGCAGCCAGAGACTTTTACAGTCTCTTCTACTTTTGGGGAAAAAAAAAACCAACCAAACAAAGAACAACCAACAATCTCTACCTTTAGAGCAGTGAGAATTTAAGCACTGGGTTTTCCTAAATACCACAGCATATTTCCCAGATGTCTCACAGTGGTGGGTGGCTGTGCCCAGCCACCACTGTCAGGGGTGAGCCAGGAACACAGTACAGGACTCAGGAATTCCTGAGCAGCCAGAGACACGTTGTTCTTGTGAACCCACATTTCACTCAAGTCTGGGGGAGGTCACCACGTCCCTGTGCAATCTGTTTTTCTCCAAACCCTGCCCTTGAACGTGAGGTCACTGAGGAGCCATGCCACTGGCCGATTCGGTCATGGGCATTGTAGTAGCACCTGAGTGCTGGATAAAAGAAAAAAAAAGTCCCAACCACCCCAACCTCCTCCTATTTCAGCAAGACCAGGACCAAAACAAAAAAGGTGGCTCCCATTTGCATGCTCATTTGGTGCATGACAGCTGAGATGTATTCCTTGCACGAGCTGCTCGACTTCTCCTTCATCACTGATGCTCTTTTGGAAGATGCAGACCTTTCCTACCACTCCTGCCAAGGCCTCGCAGGCAGCCCCATCCCTGCCTGCCCTGGCTGGCTTGCTGCCACCGAGCACTGCTCTGTCAAGCCACTTCTGCTGATAGCTGCAAACTGGGTCCCCGATCCTGTTTGATGAAAAAGGTTTTTTTAAAATCTGTCAAAGTTGCGCATCTACAAAGCTGGCATCTCCACAGCAGGGGGGGAAGTCATGTGGCAGAAAGTTTGAGCTCTTCTGTTGAAGAGACCTTGCCTGAAGCATTGGAATGAGAAGGTGCCTGGAGAGAGCTCTGAAATTCAGGTCTTGACTCTAAGCACAACTAATGTAGAGTCTCATACTTTAACTGAAAAATCAAATATGTCAAAACTCTTTGGATTTATGCATATCTGAAACAGCATTCCAACTATTTTCTAAACTGAGTCTCTCCAAAATCAGAAGAAGGCTCTTCTCTGCAGAGATCTCACTGAAGGGGGAAAGCACGATGCTGTGAGTTTAATTTCCCTTTTGTTTTCTCAGGAATTGTGTGGTTGTTTCACATAGTCTGGTAAAACAGAAATTGTTTGAAATCGGTACCATGGGAAATGGAGAATTTGGGTTTGTAAGAGTTAACTTATATTTTTCTAAAGCCTTTTTCCCTTCAGGCATTTAGATGCTTGTGGGCAGGTGCTCAACTGACCCTTCACTTAGTCACTTCTTAGAGTGTTTTGCAGATAAAATAACTTTTCAACTCAGCCTCTCCAGGTTGCAGGAAGAAAACCCCTTGAAACCTGGCATAAACCCAGCAGCCTGATGCAGTGAACAGATGGGATTCCCAATGGCCCTCAGACCCCTCCATCCATGGGCTGCCTGTGGTGCCTCCCAGTCCCACAGCAGCCTGCTGAGCCCGGGGACACACATCTGGAAATACAGCCTTGGCTTTGAGACTTTTGAGTCCTGTTTTTTGGATGTATGGGATCCACTGCACAACCTGTGCTGATCTTCATAGGGAAGGATATGAGCAGTCCTCCCAGTGCAGGGCTGTTACTCCAAGCACATAAGGCAAAAGCAACAAAGAACCATCCCATGGCAGGTTCCCAGACATTAGTGACTGGGAGTGATAATTAAAAATTATGCAACACCTCTGAGAGACTGTACTGTTCCATATGTTTTCAGGAAGAAGCTGAATGAGTCCAAACTGGAAACAGTGCTGTAATCACTTGCCAAAAAACACATATCGGTTTGGACCCAGCTTTTTTACCTGTGTCTGTTCAAACATCCACACACATACAAATTTGCACTTACAGCTCCAATGGAAGGAACAGTCTGTAAGTACCAGGTAGATGTAGTGGATGAAGAGATCCCATTTACTAGGGGTTGATTATCAGGTACTTGATGCCTATGAACGCAGATATATATACATGCACCATAAATATATATATGCACCATTTTGTTCCTATACAAAGAACCACCCCAAGACAAGCCATTTTGTAAAATGCTTACAAGATGACTAAGACAACCTGATTTCAAATTAACTGAAATTTAGTCTTGGTAGAACCACACAAAAGGCAACGTGCAAACATTTTCTTCTGAATTCATGATGCTTTGTAACCTGGACTCTCGGGGTGGCAGGGCCTAGGGGAGAGGTACCTTTGTCATCACATATGTGACCAAGAGGAGGTATATCAAGGGCATTGGACAGTGAGACCAGCCACTCTTAGCCAGAATACCTGACTTATCCTAACACATGCTCCATGCACACGGCATCCAACCACTGCCCAAGAGTACAGTTCATCCCTGTGTGAGCTCTTCTGCAGAAGGCTGGGGACCTCAAACACGCCTGGTACCAGCCGTACAACACATGCCTGTGCCAGGAGTCTGTCTTGGCATCTTCATACCAGGGCTGCCTTCATAGCTGCCAGCACTGGTTCAATGATAGCAAAAATAAGCCTCAGCTACAACCATCCCTTTTGGTGCATGAATGGGAATTTGGAAATCTTGCGGAGGACACTGGAGTGGTTCACATCCCTGCTCTGTCCTACCCAGTGCTGACTGGAGACATTAAAAACTTATGCATGCCACATCTCAGCACAGAAACCACAACTGCTTTGTTTTCCAGCTCAGACAGTCTTGACCTCTCCCAGCATTCTGAGCACTCCAGAGACTCATACTTTTCTTGAGATCACAGTGGGTTTATGTTTTTCATCTTCATGTGATTAATAAATTATGCTCTACAGATATTTAAGCAGCTTGTGTTTATTTTTCCATCAATAGAAAGAGAATGCTTATTTTATCTGGGAGCCCTGTTTTCCATTGTCTGAATTTAAAATTCAAAACAAAAACTTCAGATATTAAGTGATTTATGAGCCTCTGCTAAAAATAGCTCAGCCTATTCTCAGCAGCGAATCTCCCATTTTGCTCTTAGCAGTATCTCAGCAAAGCACTGGGTGAAAGAGGAATAGAAGCGAATGGCTAATGGAAAATACACATATTACATCCAACTGTGGTCTGACAAGGCACTGTGAATGCTGTGGGACGTGCACCAAGCAAGGTTCTGCTATCGACTCTCTCAAGAAACATGAACAATTTTTTGTTCAAGTTATAACATGCTATAGTTTTAGTTCTTGGATTGTTATTCTCTCAGACTGTAGCATCTAACCCCAGTTACTCCTGAGTTTGTTGTGAATATCTCTAAATTTAATCTTAATTTCTGGACCATGGGTTCTGAACAAACCACTTTCTGCATGGTTTCCTCCCTTATGTGGTGTGTCACAGAAACTATAATCTGACCTAGGAGCTCAGAAGAGCGGGAAGAGCAGGAATGTGAGGCACTGCACTGTGACTCCCATGAAGCCCTGCAAAAGGATTTCCAAATAATTTCATTCTTCTGGCCAAGAAACCTGCAAATAGTCTATAGGGAGAAAAAGACCCCAAACACACTCCCAGGGTAGGAGGGAGGGGGAAAAAAAAAAAAAACCCCAAACCAAAAACAACCCACAAACCTCCAAACCAAAGCAGCTTCATTTTACTGAAATAGAGTTTTCAGCCAGAAAATGGCTTTGCAGAAATTTTTTTCCAGGAGCTGCAGTGGTTAACATCACTGCTTCCAGGGGCCATGGGAAAGGACAGCACTGGAATAGTTGTCGAGCTGGTGAGCTGCCAGTGGGAGCAAACCACAGGCCAAAGGCCCCTTTACCATGTGGGGAAGCTCCTGTACACAGGTCCCGCTCTCCTTTTAGGCTCACGGAGGCTTCCCACGAGCTGGAGCAAGGAGCCTGGCATTCCTCCTCCTCCTCCTCCTCCTCCAGAAGGTGCTGTGAGCACATGTGCGAGGCAACCCCTCCGCGTCAGGCCAGCCTGGGAGTGTGGTTTCCACCTCTATATAAAGTCTCCCATTTCCTGTGATGCTGAGTGTGTGGGTGTCAGCAAAATGGATGTTTTCTGTCAGGGATGACAGTACTGGGGTGAGCGTCTGCTTCCCACAGCATGGCAGCACTGGGAAGGCAGGCACGAGCCACCAGTGATGGAGCTGCACACACTGCCATGCAGATAGAAGCATCCCTTTGGAGAGAACTTGCTTTCTGCTGTCCTTCCACCATCCCCTCTTCCCCACAGAGATGCTGAAGCTGTGTTCACAGCTCAGTGAAATGACCAAATTCACACCATGTCTTCAAGACTCTTTGGAGGGGCAGAGCAATAGCTGTGTAGGCAGCCCACATCTCCCCAACCCCATCTCCTCCTGCAAGGATGCTTATCCATTATGAACTTCTTGGTGGGGCAGATAATGGCTCCCACCCTGCTACCTCCAAATATCTCCATCAGCATCAGCTCCATTTGCCTGTTCAATGCAAATAGTGCCAGTGCCAGGGTTTCCTTCTCAGGGAGAAGGAGACAGGATCATATCCACCCCACTGTGCTGTGGCGTGGCAAGTCAGACCCCAGGTGGATAGAGGACTGTGGGCCAGGGCTGCCTAGATTATCTTCTGTGATCTACTTGCCAGGGTGGGCTTCCTAAACTCAGACTCTCAATCTCTGATTTCCAGGATACATCAGAAAAGTATAATTAAGGAACCCTCCTCTTCTGGTGGAAGTCTGCATGTGTCAACAGAGATGGGAGTATTTAGCAGACTTCTTTTTCCATTCTGCTAATTTTAGCCCCTTATATAACATTTCTTTTCAATACAACCCAGTTTCTGTAGCCCACTGAAGGAGCTGCACTTCTCATTTGTCTTACACCAGTACTTAAAATATTTCCCAGAGCCTGAGGGCTGGCCCTCTGCTCCCCACCGTGCATGGGGTCAGCACTGCCCACAGCAGCCTAAGCTTTAAATAGTCCAGCATGCGAGGGGGCATAGAGACAAGAGGGGCAATGCCCCAATGCAGCAGGGAAAGGAATAAAAGCTTGTTTCTTCCACGCACGACCCCAACACCAGGTACCCCGAGGCAAACACCAGCAGAGAAAGGGGTTGCTGCCCAGCTCCCACACAGGAGGTTCAGATTCCTGAACCTCCTGGTGAGTCCTGAAGCTCCATGTGCAGACACTTCAGCTTTCAGCCCTATTGCAAATTCTCTCAGCCCCTTGACTGCTCTGTCTCTGTCATCTTTGACGGGGAGTGGTTCTTACCTTCCTAAATAAACCTCAAAGTTTGATTGTGAAGCTCCAGAACACATCAAAAATACATCAAAATAATGCAAACTCCCTTTGACAGACCACAAAGTTTGCAATTAGCATTTCAAAGCCACAATTAGGCATAGAAGGCAAAAGCAAACAAGGCAGCAGCAAACACCCAAACTTGTCAATTATCCAGCTGATGTTTCTGCTAAAGGCTGGGAGAGCTGCAGAAATAACCGCCTGAGGCCAAGCTCATCTCTGCCCTAGCACTGCTGCAGTGCCTTTACACGTGGCAATTTTTAACTGTTCTACATATTTTTGCATGTGAAAAGGTCAGTTATCCAGAACCACAGCACCGTGCAGCCTTCAAGCACATCGCTGTAACAGCTGCCAGGTCAGTGGTGATCTGGCCAGTTACCTGTTTAAACCCAAGTTTCACTACTGCTAAGGGGGGAAGGAGTTGCCTGCAACCACAGAGAACTCTATGGAGATGCCACTGAAATGACACGTGTAAAAAAAAAAAAAAAACCAAAAAAAACCCACCACAACAGTGTGAGCAGAGAAAAGCACGGTGGTTCCCTGCAGGAACAGGCTGTTCCCGTGCTGCAGGTGTGGATCCATCCCACGGCCGACCTGCTGCTCGCTTCCCATTCCCTTCATCTCCTCACTAACACAGACAACCGTGGGTACTTACACACTACCTCCTCGATGGTTTTGTCCTTTCTTTTGAATCAAGTCAGGCCCCTGAGCCGAATACCCACCAAGGATTTCTAGTGAAGCTTCGAATAAACAACAAGCATCTTATTTCACTTTAATTAATCTGGGGGATAATGCCCTGATCTGTCAATGCTGGAGGCATCTGTCTTTCTCAGAAGGAAGTTCTGCTCTGAGAGCTTCACTCTAGGCAAATTAAAATCTAACCCCTGTGCCCATCCCATACTAACTGCTGGTTTTAGCAACAGCCCAGGTGGGTAATATTTTCTCTGCAGTGTGTCCCACTCCCCTCTCAAACTCTTTATTTCCTTCCAACCAACTTCTACCAAGCCTTGACAAGAGACAAACTGCATTCTCCAGTCTTTATGAGGTGGTCCCTGCTTTCCCTTCTCTTTTAAAAGGAATAGTGAAGCATTTGGGCCAGGGGACCTGCACAGCCCCTAGAACAGTGGGCTTCCAGCCCAGGAGTAGACCTCCCAACCATGACCATAATATATACTTTATGAACATGATTCATAAAGTCTAACTTTGAATTTGGCAACTTATTCTCTGAATAAAGCTAGTGAGTAAAGCCCTGAAGAGGTGGAACCAGCCATAATGATTGTATTAGTCAGCGTGAAGGAAACTATAATTGCTCTGATGTGTGAGAGTTCAGTACCCCTGGACCTAAGTGTTGGCAGAGAATTATTTTCATCGTAATCTTTAGCTATTATCCTCATTGAAAATGATACCAAAGAACTTTTTTTTCCAGCTACCCATGTGTTGGCATGCAGTGCCAGATCCTGAGCTGGCATCAATCAGCATAAATCCACCTCACATCACTAACACCAGCTGAGAATCTGCACAACAGGTAAGTAAAAAGGAAAGAGGGTTTAAATGTTACAGCTCTAATGCCTCACATCCCAGAATTAGAATCAATGACAAAGTAGTCTTTTTCTTTCATAGTAGCCTACAGTTTTAGATTAAAACTATGGATAATGTGTTATAAATTGCTGTTAATAGCTATAATACAAGCACATGAAGACAGCGATCCCCAGGTGCATCAGGAGGCTGGTGCAGCCCTGCTGGCTCCAGGGGAGTTGGGATGGTTTATACCCCCTTGGCAAGGCAACTGAACTTCTCATGGTCACTACAGCTCTCCCATGACTGCTGAATGGGTGATACCAGCTTAAGGATGTGCCATGTCACAGGTACACAGGCAGCAAATTGGGCAGGGGATGCACTGAGGGAACCGAGGCTCTTCCATCACATGTCCAGTAATGCAAGGACCCTGGAGACTGACAGAACTGGGACACTAGGCAGACCCTGCAAGTGGGGTCTCCTTGCCTGCTCTCCCTAACGACAGTCCATCACAGGGAAAACAACCCCTCTATGAGTCATGCTCAGGTTTTCTCATTCCTGGAGGCTGTCAGGCAACTCTGGGGCTCACTGACCCCAGGGTTCCCCCTTTAGCACCCCCAGGGCTGGGCAGCATTAGGGGTCACCACTGCTGGTGATGTTTATCTTGAATTTTGAGGAGAAAGGAGCAAAAATTGGGAGAAAGTAAAAGCAGGGCAGAAAATTCACAGCAAGAAAAAGAACGAACTCACCTCGCAGTCTGAACAGTGCAAAGGATTCCATTCAGATATTTGTCACTTCATAGGGATTCTCCTCAACCTTGAGCACAGCCCAGCTATATCTATGTCCCCCAAAAAAGAGTATCTCAAAACCTCCAAGCAGCTCAGCACAAGCCAGTAGGAGTCTCCCTTACCAGGACTCACAACTGGACGGGAGGAGAGAACCTCTCTAAGTTTGCATTACCTGCATTTTATATAGCAAAGAAAGGAAATTTATGTATCGACAAGAAAGGAGATTTGGGTTCTAGAAGCATGTACTGGGGAAAAACACAGCAGACACTCTGCAACACTATTTTAACAGCTCTGTCAGGGTGGTATTGAACAGAGGTGGGAGCAAGCAGGGGTTAGCATGGTCAAATGAAAGGCTCCATCTAATGTGTAATCAGGGAGTGAGCTGCAACCCAGGGGGTTTGCTGTGGGGATGGGAAAGTGACCTAGGCTTGTCCAGACTGAAATAAAGGAGATGCAGGTGTGGTAGGATAGAGAGAGGGAAGTAAAGGGAAAATAAACGCTAGAGGCCATGGAGAGTTATTTTCAGTACAAGGGAGACACCATAACTGCAATCACAGGCTAGTACAGAAATTAGTGCCTTGGCTCCCACCCACCCTGAGTTTTGGGCAACTGTCACTTAAATCTTCAACTTGTGTCAAGCCAAAGAAGCTGCTGCTGCACAGACAGCATTGCTCCTCTGAGGACAAACAGCACTCCCCAACACCAGTGGCAATGCGGTCAGTGAGGCGGCGGAGGGGGTGCAGGGCTGCTCGGGGTCAGGCTGAACGGCCTCACTCCTCATGGCAGGGCTGCAAGCCGAGGGTGCCCCAACAGCAATCCAGACTGCCCTCATGGGGCAGAGTCCCTGCTGGGTCACGGGTGGCAAGGGCACCCATGCACCACACTGCCCAGGAGTCTTTGCCCAGGTTATGCTGGGTGTTGGGGCCATCGTCACAGAAACCTCTCCTGGGCAGTCCAGTACCCGCATGCCCACAAACATCAAGAGCAGCAGAAGAGCTGCTGCAGTTTGTTTCCCAGCCAAGAAACATTGTGACAAGTGAATTGTTCAGGAATTAATCTAACAAAGATAGTGTGTAAACTTAACATAAAAATTATATCCTTCAGGATATGTGTTACATTTTGAGAATAATCTGAAGAATAAGGCATTCCTCAGCTTCACCCACCTCCTCTGTTTGCCTGAGGACAAAATACAAACCCCACAAACCTTTTTTCCTCACTGCCATGCAACCTGCCTTTATAGGCCCTTCTTAACCTTGTTCCCATAGAAATTTTTAGACATACAGACTGTCTGTGGATTTTTCATTCTTTGCTTGTTCAGAGAGCTCTCTTGGGAGGGATGAAAGGTCCAGACTGGTGCCTGCAAGCTGGTAGTGCCACAAGACCCTACTCACCTGAAGCTCATTTACCATGCAGTATCAAATGCACTTGGTTTGCAGTGCCGTGCAGGGGCAGACTATTAAGCAGAAAGTCCAGAGCCCAGTGGCACTGGCCACCCAACAGCTCCAGTGGGGTCCCTGATTAGAAAATCGGAGGCAGTGTTAGCCCTTTAGTTGGGTGTTTAACTCAGGCTCCATGTGTGAGCGTGACAAAGGGCAGTCAGGACAAATCCCCCCCGCACAGTGGCTGAACTGCCAAAAGAGTTAAACACTTGCACAGTCTTAGTACTGAAATACTTGGAAATAATGCAAGAAATTGGACATTGGGATGAGGACATCTCGCTGATTTGCTGGGGTGGGGATTTTATTTTTTGCTTGCTTGGTTTTAGGTTTTGTTTTGGTTTTTTAATTCTGAGCAGCCTTGCTGGAGGGAAAATGTGTTTTAAAAGAGGCAAGAACAGGCTGCCCCTCCAGAAGCGACTCTCCCCTGCTCTGCCCAGAGCCGTATTAACTCCCTCTAAATGAAGTAGCCATATCATGACTCATACTTTCCACTCCCCATAATCCTTCTCAGTACAGTACAGCTGTTAAGCTTTTTCCTCTGACTTCAGTTTCATCATAATTTATGCACCTGCTTTGAAAAAGTCTTTGAAATATCTGACAGTGGAGGAAAAAAAAAAAAAAAAAAGGAGCCTGTTTTATCTGTTTGATGAACAGAGTGAAAAAATACCCCACCACAGTGGAATTCTGCTCTAGTAGGAAAACATATCTGTGTCTAACTTTCTACCAGGCTGTTAGTAATTAAAAATAAACTACTGGAAATCCTTTGTCAGAACAAGAGAAGAATTTAAGTGAAGAAATAAGCAGTTCAACAGAGAAGCGTGCAGCTGACACAAGACAGAGGAAATGTCTTTTTAAAACACACACCAACGAATTATGTATGAGCACAGCCTCAAAGGCTGAGATCTGGTGTGCACCACACTGTGACACCAGCAGTGGCCATGATGGGTCCCATGATTCCCGAGCCTCTGGAGCCAAGCACAAGGCAGCAGGTACTTCATCATTACATAAAATCTTAGTTTTGACATGCCCACTACTTTAGGAAAAGTGACTTTTTTTGCTTTTTCCCTGGGTCTGAAACAGTGCATTATCACTTTTTCAAAGTCACTCTGTAGTAGTTTTACACCTAAAACCAAACTGCGTCACCATTGCCTCTCAAAATCAGAGGGTGACAGCCTACGACACCCTCCCCATCCAGTACAGGCAGCTCCCCAGGACCACAACCAACACGGTTCATGCCTCACAGCCACCTGCTCCCTGCCCTCAACACAACTAATTCCACCCAGTTGCCCCCTGCCAGTAACCTGCCCTCAGCAGAGCTCTTACTCCACCTGCTTTTTGTTGGCATTGGCCACCAACGCCACACCTGCCCGGGCAAAGAGCTGCTCCCGGGCTCAAACGTCGACCTCTCTTGCTCTGTTTCCCACTCTCTGTTCTGCACTGCACATTACTGCAGAAAGGAAAATACAAACTGCATCTCCTCACTGCTTTCTGTGAAAGATGAGCCTATCTCAAAGCACAGATTTCAGCGTTCCCATCCCAAAACAAAAGCCACCACTGGCAGCTATCTTGGTGTGTTCCCACCTGACTTGCAAGCCGGTGTCCTATCTGCTGAGATGCATCCAGCCTTCTGTACAGCACTGCCCAAAACATGCCCACAATAGGATCCTGCCCTACTTACAATTTCTGCCTCACACAGACGATACAGCTGGGAACTAGGAAAGTTTTCTTGGGTTCCTGTTTACACAGCACAGTGTTACAGCTCTGTTAGTCCATGTTTACCATCTCATATACTGCTCCCTCTATCAAAGCAATAGCAGTGAGTGCACAACGTATGCTGGAAAAACAAACAGGTTTATTGCTGGCTTTCTGGAATCTCTTGGTAAATAGCTACCCCTGGTTCTAAGTGCACCTTGTTCTAAAGCGGTGATAGTATTTACCTGCCTGATGTGCTCTTTTGTGATGTCATTAATTAAGAGTATGCTGAGTTTTATTGGTGTTTGCATTTGGGGCTCTGTTTTGAACATAAGAACGGTGCCCCTGGGGAAAATCATTATTTCTACTGGAAGTGAAAACTAAATAATATAGGAGCAATAGAGACAAACGCTCTTAAAACAGCTCAGTTTATCTAGTTTTGTTTCCAGAAAGTCATATTACCCAGAAAAGTATATATAAATTATGAAGAATTGCTGGGCTGTTGAGCTGTTTTGGGGTATTCCAAACCCAAGTGATAATATATAATATCTTGGTACTCCTGTGATAGATTTATTAAGTGCTAATTCTTCTGCATACCCTCTTAATTCGGCAGTCAGTGAGTAGCTCTCCTCAGAAAAGCTCAGAAGCCTTTAGCATCTCTCAATTTGATGACTGCAAATATCTCTTAATGGTGCAAGCCCTAGGAATGATTTGCACCTATAGAAGAGCATAAAATTTCAAGAATGCTCCTTTCCCTGCAGCTTCCCTGAACGTTTATAATGGTAAAGCAACATAAGGGCAGTAGAGAGAGATTTAGAGGTTTACTGGTCTATGTTAAACATGTATCCCATAGATAACATCCCCAGGTTACCTGTGATCTTCACCATTCTTAGAGCTGCTAATAGAAACACCCTACTCCATACAAATCTTTTTTTATCATTACAGAAATCTAAAGGGAGAAAATATTTTATACCAGCAGTGAGGAAAAGCACTCACTTGGAAATCTCAATTATAACAAAGCTATCAGCTCTATAATTAGGCCAGTTAGGTCATTTTTACCGTAGCATGTGTTATTCACCTCAGATAAACAAATAACCTCCTGTTCCACCCACACGCTGTGCAACTTTCCAAGAGCTTACAAATACACACAGAGCCTGGTTGCTTGTGTGGGACCGTAAAATGAAGCTCCACTGCTTTGAAAACCCTGGTGTGGACACCTTGTTGTGGGCTCACCTTGGACAGATGCAGCTCCTACCTTCTGCTGGAGGTAGAGAGTTGCTTGCACTTGTCGCTTTTGCTGCGACACAGAGACACAATTAAAGACCAATCAAATACTGCCAGGAGTCCTGGCAGTACTGGGAGAGGTCTCTGTGAGGATAAAGGCAGCCATCAGCATAGGTTCCTGAGGGCTTTGCCAGCACATAATACGCTATTATTGATCAGCCCAGCTCTCCGGAGCATCCCAACGCACACTTGCTTTTCACCATCTTACATGAAATCTCATCAACCACCAGCAATCTCTGAACGGCAAGGGCAGTGTAAACAAGACCAAACCACATGTCTTAACATGGATGCTGGTGTACCATTTGCTTCTGAACCCAAAGAAACTCTTCGTTTTGGAGGTGTCAGACAAGCCCATGGCAAGCAGTCTCTCAGACAGACTGTCATTTCACCAGCACATCTTAAGTCATTAATCAGAAACCCAGGTTTGTTTACCTAATCTACGACTTCAGTAAGAACCAATTTGGTCCATACATATTCTGTGAAAGTGCCACATACAAGAGTTATTTTGGGATAGTGTGTGGTAGGGTCTCAGAGCACCTGTGATGGAATCGTTGGTGACAGAACACTTTTACTCAACCCCCAGTGACTAAATCACAAACACAGGGGAGCCTTCCCAGTGACCACATCACAAACACAGGGGAGCCTTCCCAGTGGCCACATAACAAACACAGGGGAGCCTTCCCAGTGGCCACATCACAAACACAGGGGAGCCTTCCCAGTGACCACATCACAAACACAGGGCAGCCTTCGCAGTCCACAGTCTCCGTGACTTCAAACACGCAATCAAGGAGTAAACGGTCTCACCCACAGCACACACAAAAATAACACTGTGGGGAGTTAGTGCAAAGCTGGTGTATGGTAAACCCAAGCCCCAGCTTGCAGCAACCCAACATCCACAACCAGGTGAACCTCCACAAACTCCTGCCTGAGCCAGTGACAGCCACTTGCCGCTAAGAACGTACACATCGCACCCCGAGCCCCAGGACTAATGGAGCCATACTGGTCACGTCGTTAAGGTCTCTGTTTCGAGGGTTGCTGGCCTACCAAAATGTGCTGCCTAAACCACAGAGACTGAAGACTGCAGCATAATCTCATTCACCATACAATGAGCCAGAAAGGCTACAGTGCTTGTTTTGAGTTCGAATCTCAAAGGTGACAGATTTTCACATGCTCAGTATCTCGCCTCCTACTCAGTGACAGTTTTGAGAAGCAGTAGGTAACTGGAGCTTAGATACATACATCTCTTATGCTGTACCCCTAACCAACAGGGCGGAGAGGAGGCTCACAATGCCAAAATTCCTTTGTACAGAACCACTGTGATTGAATGCCTACAGAAAATGGGAAGGATAGTGAAGAGGGAACAGCTGTTGTGTGAGAAGGAGCAAAATTGTCTCAGTTTCTGGCTGCAGAGCTGGATGATGACTGTCCAAATAGAAAACCTGTGCCCAGATCCAGTGCAGCGATTATGGCTCCTGGAATCACGTGGGATAATTTTCTCTCTCCTCCCTACCTTTTTCTCTAATTCCTCCATTATTATTCTAAGTTTCTGAAGTGCAGAGTTGCAAGGAAATGCCTAAGAGATGACCTGAGGGTGAATGATGAAAAAGACAGTATGAGCCACTGAAAGGGACCATAACTCTTGCAGACACCTCTGGGTGTGAACACCTGAAAGAGAAGGACAACTAAGGACACTGGTGTCACTCCAAGAAAAGCCGTCATGAGGAGAAAACAAATTAGTGGCTTTGCCCATCATTTGAGGCAGGAGGGAAATATTGAGGCAATGTGATCTATCCTTATCTGGTCCTCTGATTCTTCATGGGCCAAATGGGTCCTGTTGCCATCCCTGTTGCTAGGAGGTTTTGCTGGTGGTAAATCTCTCCTTGATGTCCTTGTCTGTCTGTGTCACCACAGTGCTCCAGATTGTCTCAACAAGCACCCGGCTCTGCCATGGCACTGATCCGATTCAGCAGAGCGTTGAGCACACACTTAGTCAGCTCTCGTGGGTCATACACACATTATGAAAGCACATGCTGAAACTGAAGCCTAACTAACATGCTTTGCTGAATTAGATTGGAAAATAATGGCTGCAGAGAAATTGTGTTCAAAGATCTGATCCATACCTGAGGTATTTGTACCTCGACACTATTATTTCCCACAAATGTTCCACAAACAGGACAGGGAGGCTGGAAATCACCTTCCAACGTCAACAGATGGAAATGTGGTTTCTCCAGCAACTTCATCTCAGTTCAGGCAGAAACTATGGCAATTATCAACAGCCTTTATGAAATTCACTGCACTAGGACTCACTGCCACCTACCTCGAGCATGGTGGGGAACTATTGCTCTCACATATCTGACCATTCCCTAATTCTTCCTTCCACACAATCTACAGGGCAACAGCTTTTCAGCACAGCCTATCCAGGAAAGTATGCTGTCTTCTGAGAGACTTTCATGTTTACAGTGTGAAGCACAAGTACACTGTCCAGAAGGAAAACGGAGCCCAGGATGCATATTAATTACCAGTGGCACAAAGCCCAGGCAAGGTTGCTGCTCCACAGTCAAGCTATAAATCTGTCCAAATAGGATTCTGACCACATCTGCCTTATTTGTATTTAAAGATTTTATGGCCATGTGATTCTTACCTGGAGAGGAACAGTATCACTGCGCAGCCGGTTAAGGACTGAGATTTATTACCTGGCGAAACAGACCTAGATGTTCTCTGTGGGCCAAGAGCATCTGGGTGTGGTGCCTGGCTGCATCACTCTTGGGTCTGGGGGCTTCCCCTGTGTAAACTGCTTAGCTGCTGCTCCTTCAGCAGGAACCCTGCTCAGGAGCTGATTTAAAGTTTGTAAAAGATTAATTCCTCTCTTTTCCCCAGCAAAAAGCTTCAGAATAACAGGAAAGTTTAAGATGCTCCACCTCTACCAACCTATTGATCTGAGCTTCTGTAAGGGCATCCTACTCCTGCACCCTGTTGAGAAACCTGGTCCATCAGAGTTGCTACACATGGAATTCTGCTCTGAGAAAGTTTTTGCTGTGCAGTTTGGGAAGATATTTCCATATGAGGTCAAAGAGATGTTCTCCTCGGTTTTTTGCTGCTCTCTTGCACTAAGATGGTCGGCAACACTAGCAGGAGAGAGAATGCAAGTGTTTCTTTCTACTAAGGAGGTGAAATTACTTGATCTCAATGTGCAATGGGAGACAGATGGCTGAATTAGAGAAAATACAGATCACCTATCCTGTTTCCACCTTACCAACATCTCCCAGGCCCAGGCTCATGAGGTGCTTCACCATGGCTTATCAGACAAGTGAAGTATCTGCTGGCACACTTGCAACAAGCCCAGCCAAGGGGCCATGGTGCAGTAGCTTGGCCAGGTGGTTTGGCACTGCCTGCACAACTCACTTGGCGTGGGAAACACCTGCCCATGGTTTGGACCTGACCAAGGAGCTGGGAAGGCTGATAATGTTCCAGTGTGCCTCAGGTTCCCTGCCTGTGAAGTAAGTTTAAGGACATTCCTGCAGAACACTGTGCTCCCCTGGGCAGGAACACTATGGAGACCAGCATGGGCAGAAAACAATCTTCCCTGTAGACATGAAGGATTCAATTTCTGCAAGCAGAAGCAAGGAACTGCCCAAACTGTCAAAACACAAAATGTAGATTGTTGAACATCTGTTCCACAGAAACAATCTCTCCAGGTCTCTTGGGTGCTGCAGATGGCATTAACCTTAAGCATTGAAGAATTTTAATTGGAGGAGGAAAATGTCCTTATTTCCACAGAAACTGAAGGGTGCATGCTCCTCGCCTCCTTAGTGAAACGGGTCTTTCAGCTGCACTGTAAATTACTCTTTGCTACAAACTTAATGTTAAAAGCAGGTGCTTAAGACTTGTCAACTTCAAGAAGACTACTCACATGCTGAAATTTTTGTGTGTGCTCAAGTTTTCTACTCTTAGCAAGGTTTTCATTTTGCCTTTAGCCACATCCAGAGGCTGGATCTGAACTACGCCTATGCCATAGGCAGAGCAGGAGCCACATGAGGTAACTCTGAAAAAGGGCAGGGGAAGGTAACTTCCACTCATTATCATACAAACACAGCTCAAAAAACATCTCCATTCTGTACTGGATCCCAAAGGAAAACATTCGGAACAACCTACATGCATTAGAGTTTTTAACCCCTCACACACAAGAATTCAGCAGGTTGCTAAAGACAATCATGCTGCACTTCACACAAAGGAAAACAGATCAGGTGCAAAGGCTGGAGCTTTGCCACACAGCATCATTACTTAAAATGTACTGAAACATCCAAACAGTTCAAGGGAGTTAAGTCTGAAAGGAAGAAAAGTAACAGTTTTTTAGTTGATGTGGTGGTACTGAACAGACAGTTGGACTTCATCTTAGAGGTCTTTTCCAACTTTAAAGGTTTTCTGATTCCAGAAGATTAATCACTAGATGTTGATCACCCAAGATAGAATCATAGAATCCCCTGAGCTGGGAGGAACCCAATAAGGACCATGGAGTCCAACTCCTGGCTCCACACAGGACCAGCCAATTCAGAGCAGGGAACTGAGCGCATCATCCAGACGCTTCTTGACCTCAGTCCAGATGGGTGCTGGGACCACTTCCCTGGGGAGCCTGTCCCAGTGCCCACCTCCCCCCTCAGGACAGAACCTCTTCCTGACATCCACCCTGACCCTCCCCTGCTGCAGCTCCATGCCATTTCCTCAGGTTCTGTCACTGGTCCCCACAGAGAGGAGATCAGCACCTGCCCCCTCACTGCCCCTCATCAGAAAGCCACAGACCACCATGAGGTCTCCCCTCAGCCTCCTCTTCTCTAGGCTGAGCAAGCCAAGGGACTTCATCCTCTCCTCATAAGACCTCACCCTCCAGACCCTTCACCATCCTCACTGACTTCCTCTGAACACTGTCCAATAATTTTGTGTCCCTCTTATACTGCCATGCCCAAAACTGCACCCAGTCCTCCAGGTGAGGCCTCACCAGCACCATGTAGAGCAGGACAATCCCCTCCCTAGACCAGCTGGTCATGCCATGCCAGATGCACCCCAGGACATGTTTGCTTGGCCCGCCTGGTTGCCTGGGTACGCTGCTGGCTCATAGTCAACTTACTGTTGACCAGATCCCTCTCAGCACATCTGGCCTCCAACATCTGATCCCCCAGTCTGGAAGCGTAGCCAGGGTTGCCCCGGCCAGGTGCAGAATCCAGCACTTGCCCTTGTTAAATTTAATGTGATTGGTGATTGCCCAGCTCTCTCATTTGTCAAGGTCTCTGCAAGGCTTCTCCACCCTCAAGAGATACTAAATCAAAAAGACAACAGCTGGCCAAACTAAGCTTTATCTATATTCCTTCTGAAGAACACAAGCAGAAATTATGCTGTATCAGCAGGGCAGTAAAAAGACCATTTCTTTTGCCCCTTGTATTAGGGCTCCAGTGTAGTACACAGCGAACAAGGGCTGCCCAACGGATCTGCGCTCTACCGAGCAAGAAAAGCAAAGAAAGATTTTCTGTCTTTTGCAGATGTTGGTCAAAGACACAAGAGAGTATGTGCAGAAAGCTTACAGCAGTGCCAAGACCCTGATCTGCCAACATCAGAGTAAATAAGGACAAGACAGTTTCCCTTGTCATTAGTTACTGATGGAAGGAATCTGGTTTGCTGACCATTTAGACACACGAATGTACCTGATGGAAGGAATCGGGTTTGCTGACCATTTAGACACACGAATGTACCTGATGGAAGGAATCGGGTTTGCTGACCATTTAGACACACGACTGTACCATGTGGAATGATAAGCCTAATTTGCGCACAGTTATCGCCTTTCTTTCATGTGCAGATTAACTAATTGCTTGTCTAAATGGCAGGATGAATTTGTATATTCCAACTACCGTACTTGCATGCTGTCTGTGAAACCCAGCTCTTCATACTTCCTCTGCATACACATGCCTACCTAAATCTACTCAAATAAAGACCACAGGTTATGTCTATGTATGGAAAGCACAAGTAACTCACTCATGTACTGAAACTGGCACAGAGTGCCTGGGGGAACGCTTCCCAGTTGCTTGAGGACTAGTTTATAGCCACAAAAGCCATGATGCAACCAGCTTGGGTGAATTAAGCCTGGGCAGCCAAAGCAATAACTTTCTCTCAGTATGTGCCTGGCTCATGGTTTTGAAGATCAATGTCTCTGAAAGAGGAGGATGATCAAACAGGTCCTTTAATCCCTCATTGCTTTACACAGCTCAGAGTCCTACTGGAAACCAGAATCTCAGTTTAACTGAGCAAGTGGTGGTGAGATGAGCAGCACAGTTAAGAGCAGGCAGAGGCAAGGCATTCCATCCTCCTCAAGAAACAGGCCATTTTGGTTACAGGATTAGTAATTATGGAAACTAATTCCATACCTTTCTACAGCAGTTTTTACTTTCTCTGCAAAATATATGTATTGTTTTGGGGTAGCAAACATGAGCTATGAGTCAGGACAGCGTTGCACTCGGTGATATATAAACACCAAACAATAAGATGGATCTTCCCACAAGTTTATGAATTAAATAAGTTACATCTGTAAGTCCTGCAAGTGGCATCACCAAGCCTAAGCTATCTGGACCATGAAGCAAGTTTTCCAGAAGATAACACAAACTAATAAGCAATTCACAGCCACTCTCTACAAGAAGTTCTTAAGAGCATCTTTAAAAATAGCTAAGTAAAGTGAGTTTCCTTCATGGCCACTCACTCACAGCCATAAACTTTAGCAAATTTTTTCTTCAGCTCAACAGACACACCAAAAAAAAAAAAAGAATTATACCTGATCCAGTGTTCAACAGAGAGGAAAGAGAGGTCAGAAGGACCTAATGCATCTGCTGAGCATGATGAAGATCTTGTATTTCAGTAGGTAGACTGCATATGATTAAAGCTGGCTTTGGCTGGGGCTGCAGTATTAAATTAGACCATTCCACGGGACTTCTGGCAGACTAAAGTTACTCCCATAGAATAACATCACAAACAGAGAGCAAGAACACGCCCATTAGAAAATGAACTCTGGGTTGCAATGTGATCTCTAGAATACAGCACATCTTGTGTTTGATGGAAATAGCTCCTTAGTGGGACAGTCCAGAAGTGCCCCATCCTGTGCTGCTGAGGCATATTCAGGAACCTGGAGCCAGGAAGGGGTCAGAGCAGACACATCAAATGTTGAGTCCACTGGTACCTTGGGTGGCACAAAGGAAGTGTGAGGTTCTTGTTCCTGAAGAGCTGCCTTTGACAAGATCTGCTTCAGTCAATGCAGGGCTGGTAGGCCCTAGATCAGTAGGAATTAATCAGATTTCATACACACACCTCACCTTCTTCAAATTTACCTTGAAGCACCAAGGTAACAGTGAGTAGGACCCAATATAGGCTGGAGGCAGCTACCAAGCCCACAACTTTGACAAAATAAACTAAAAGTAAATGCCATTTGGCATCTTCTCCAGCAGGCAAAACTAGAGGTAGACATTTCTGAGAGCTCTTGTGCTATCAGAGACCTTCAGCACTCCTGGGAAACTGGGCCAAACCACCTTCACCCAGTCCCTCCCAGTACTGACATAACATATATATTAATACATTGCAAGAACCGGTAGGTGCTTAACACTAAAAACCACAACTGCTGTTGTGTGAGCCTACCTTCCTCGTATTAACAGCTGACACATTTAAAAGATACAGTTTTTCTCAGCTAAGTTCTGAAAAATCTGCTAAGATCAATCACTTACTTGAGGAAGATTAGAGGCTAAGAACAGCAGCTTGTTGACTAACCAAATTTAATTCAGCTCACTGCCAAGAAGCATGAGGTACAGCTGTGAAGTGAGAATGAGCATTTGCTGCCAGAACACTGGTATTTATTTATTTTTCATCTATGTTCTGCTGTGATTAAAAGCTGTTCTTTCTGCAAATAAATCCATTCCCAAGTGACACCAGTCAAGAGAGTAAGACACAGAAGGTTATGAAAGACTTTGTCCAAGGGCTAAGGAGAAAGAACTAAAGGGAGCTTCGCAGTCCACCCTGCACAGGGCCTCCCTAAAGCTCTGCTCATGGAAAGGTATCAGCTACACTAGATGGGGCCACCACAAAAGCTCCTTCCCCTGCAAAAGTAGACTCGGCCTGGGATCAGCTCTGCAGTGGCTCCCTGCAGAACGGAAGAAAGCTGAGGAGCAGCCAGAGATTAGAAGCTCAAGTGTGATGGTCCCAAGCTCCAGCATGCTTCACTTTTCAAGACCAGTCTTGCTCTTGCCTCTATCTGGGAGATTTTCTTATTTACTATTTCTTCTGTATTGTCATATTTAAGTATGGATTGATAATAATAGTTACTGCACCAAACAGTCATGAGGATTACTTAATTAATGTTTGTGAAGCACTTCAGGATTCTCAGATGAAACAAGCTATGAAATGCAATGCATAATTATTATGTATTATTAATAAACTTCTGGCACATTGACAGGCAGGGAGATGACACAACTCTCCCTTCCCCCGCCCTTTTCTAAAAAGTTTTAACAGTTATGCTAAGACAGACAGATTTACCAAAAATTCACAAAGAAACAAGGAATGAAAGTTCCCTATTCCACCAGGGACTGGGTTCTTCTGATAGCAGACAGCAAATATTGTCTCAGAAATTTGTTATGCTCCTTTTCTAGCCAGACACTCGATGAACCCCTATTTTTTGAGAATGGCTGGTTATTGAGTAGTACTAGGATGTTACAGTAGCTAGTAACAGTGGAGGTGGTCAAATGCACTAAAAAGTTTGTTTAAAGCATGATCACTACAGTCAATGGAAGGATACAATGCAGAAGAAATTGAGTATGCAGAGTGATAGATGGACATTTTGAAATAAACAGAAAAATTACAGCCTTGTGAACGAAGTTATTCAGAGCTGAGAATGCACCAGATACAAGTAAGATAGTCAGAAACCTGAAAAAAAATCCAATCTGAGATGGATCTCTATGCAGTTTCATGGAGACATTTAGGTCTCCCTAAAACCTCATGTGCTTATGGCTGAGATCCAGCTGCAGCAGACGAGAGGAAAAAAAAAAACAAAAAAAGGAAGTGGTCCAGGGATTAGAGGATAATTACAACTTCATTATTCCTTGCTCCATCACAGACCTTGAGAAACCAGCTAGTCCCTCTGTACCCTCTGTGAAGTACATCAGGATAACCATGCCTTCCTTCTTCATAAGACAAGTGGGAGATGCCAGGGCAGAAAAAAACTTAGGCAGTATTCAGAATCACTGTGGAGAAGGGTAAGATGAAAATGAACAGTCACATACAAGGTTCCACAGCGAACCAAGGAGCTTCTCCTGCTGCTGTGTGCCATAATATGTTTCCATTCCCAGTTTATGCTACTATCAGACACCACTGAAGCTAGCCAAGCAAAGTATACCTGTCATGGGGAAAAGATTTACTGTGTCATGGAAAGTGTGATTACTTTACTTGGAAAGTTCATGCCCCCTACAAAAGATTTTAAATAGTGAGACCAAGATAGACCTCTTTGCTCACATCTTGAATTTATTATTTTAGAAAACGAGAATTATTTTTTTAAGGGATACCCACAAGGAATCTTCAGTCTAAAATAAAATTTGGTAAGTATAATCACATTTTATAAACAATATGTCCATCAGTACCAATCAGAGAGTATTTCTGATGCTTATGCTGTTATACTGAAAATGAGATTTACAACTTCCTTTTGTTCAAAAATGAGCAAGAGCAAATGGACTTAAATAAAACTGATCTGTGCTTTTGGCTACAGACTGCATGAATCCTAGTCGAAACAGCATTGAATAATTTGAACTCACAATAATGGGAGTTGATTATGTACCACAGAAAAACAAAATTTAAAATAAATTATTTCTTCCATTTCTTCTGACTGTTCACCATGTGGTTTTCAGTAACACATTTTTTATCACATTAGATCTCATGGATGTTGCTTTTTTTGTATGAGAATTATCAATAGGAGATTCAGATACCAAAAAAAAACCAAAAAGCCTCAGTTTTTGCTCTGATATTGATTTTTCTTGCCCAAACCCCGGGTTCAGACACAACTAAGAAGCAGAGGGCTGAGTTAAGGCCACCTTCCCCACACTGTGGTGCCAGCACCTCAGGAAGAGTCACAAAACATCCACAGCCCTTTGACCAGCAGTTCACAGCCCTGGACACAGGAGCTCCAGCAGAACACAGGAACCACAGTGGAATGGGGGAGACTTGTGAACGGGGAAAGGAAGAACATTCCTAAAAATATCAATACAACTCTGAGGCCAGGCAGAGGCTGGATGCTGAGGGAAGGGCTGACTGTCATCCTCTCACCTGTAGGTAGCATAGGACAGGTCACAGCAGGGAAGGCACAACAGTGCAACCTTGTATTCCCCAAGAGGAGCAAACCACAGGGTCTCTTCCTCTGAAAAACCTCATGAAGCTGGAAAGGATGGAGAAGTACTGGAGCCCTGGGTTGAGAAGATATAACTAGGGCAGATGGGGAGATTTGGTAGGGAAAGGGATGAATGGTGTCCTTGTAGGCCACATGGGAGCTTTCCCAGCTGCTACCTGGAGTACACCAAAGGGAGCTCCCAAGCTACCAAAAAGCCCATGCTCTGGCCAGTTACTATCCCTGATATTCACACAGATGCTGCTGCTACCGAAGGCGACAATTGTTTTGTCTGAGGAGATACTACTCCCCTTGAGTAGTGTTTTTGAGTATTTACATTACATTTCCCGTGCTTAAGGAAGAGCAGGTTGCTAGGATTAGCAATTTTTAACTGAAATGCCTGCTTAAACAGGCTGATTTTGGTAAAAAGTAATTCCCATATGGAAGAGCAATCTTGAATATATTTATGTGTCAATATATCAATATATCCTGTACTGAATCCACATTACTATAACTGTTTAATTCCACAATAGGGTTTAATATATTTAGATGTATGTAATCTAACACAGAGTCTCGCTGTTCAAAACAGTTAGGCAGCATCCTCACCTTACAGGCAGAATTGCACCAGTGCTGAATATGCCCTTGTACAGAACTTTTAGCTCTACCAGAGGAAACCTTCACAGTTTTCTGTGACCACTCATTCCCCACCCGTTCTGAAACAGAGAAGTTTGATTTCTCATTCCACCCCTTGGATAAACAGTCAGAAGGCTGACAGCACCTTGCCCTCTGTAGCTCACCTATACCATGAAAATGTACTGGTGACATGAGATGGAGGAAGCCAGGGCATGTGTCCCCCCAGCTGTGCCCTGGCTTTCTTCACTGACCTTGGGCAATGATAACCTCTTCACTTTAAGATGGGGATAATACATATATCACAGGTTTGCCCTGGCCTTAAGTAATCCATCTTTTCAAAGTACTTTGAGAGCTTTGCTTGATGAGTACAGACATTATTAATGCTCACTTGCTCCCATTATATTCAATGTGAGTTTTACCCTCCACAGTAGCAGAGCTGGGGCTGCTGGTGTTATTGGGGACCTAGAAAATTAATAAACTTGGAATATTTTAACACTAGCATTTTGGGAGAGGCTTTAGCAGATACAAAGGCATAATGCTTGCAGAAGGATGCTCAGCACTCTTCCTAAGTTATTCTAGCATAAAGAGTAGGGTTTTTTTTTTTCCATTAAAAATCAGAAAGAGTCCCTACCAAATCCTGCTGGTGATGACATTCAGCTAGTGTCAGATCACAAAGGAGACAGAGGAGGCCAGGAAAAGCTAGGAGAGCAGAGAGAAACCAGAGACCAGCCAAACTCAAGGTGGGAGGCTTGCTACAAGGTTTTGCAGTACTGAGTAATTGAGGACACCAAGGGGCAAGTGTGTGGCTGTTGCCCCAGTGACTACACCTACGGCAAGGTCATCTTAAAGAGTGCCACAGCTAAAGCAGCTAAGGCATCACAGCTCAGCTACAGCATGTGGGATAGGGATCCCTGAGCTGCTGCTGTCTCCTAGGTCCACGGCAGTGAGCATCACAGAGCCAGTATACCAACTCAACCCCTGAAGTAGTTTTGCTGCATAAGGACAGTGACCTCCAAGCCTGAGCTCAGCTACCACCATACCACAGCACCAGTGCTCCCAGTCCTACTGCAACAGGCAGGAAGCCAGCCCAGCCCATGACAGACTGAGCTTCTACATCTAGGAAACAAACTGGTGAACTCGTAACAGTAAGGGGCTGGTCCTTGTCTGCTTTAATGCACTAGAAGCAGTGACAACTTACAGCTTGCACGTATAGCTGCTTCAGAGAAGGCTAATGTTAGTGTCTTGCTCACATTCACTGACCCCATTGTGCCTCTTCTGCTGCTGCCAGATATCTCCACAGAGTAAATCATATTGACTGTGTTTATTACAAGAACTAAGTGATCAGCTGTGAACTTTCTTTGACATAAATATTTTGCCATTAGCAATGACAAATAGCAATGCTCGTGCTGTAAAAGTAGCATTGGATTATTACTCTCCATGGGGGCATTCACATCAAGAGAAAATCAGAAGAAAGCTCTGATCTTCAGGATGAAGAACAGCTAAAAGGAGGAAAACAATGGCAAGTATATTTAACCTATTGTGTAAGATTTAAATGAATAAGATGATTTTAAAAAATTGAAAAGGATTTATCTTCCTGCACCATAGGTCTGAGCACTTCTGCAGTCAGTGCACACCCATGGGCCACAGCATGCTTGACAGCAGGGCATGCAAGTGCTTTACACAGCTACCAGCCCAAGGTGCACACACACTTTATGGGCATTACAGCATGCTGACGTGTCCTGGATGGATCTCTGCAGTTACAGCTGAACAAAACAGTGATTTTTTTTCATTCTTTCAAGAATTTCCCCCACTTTTGGGTAGTAATGCTGACACCTTAAACCATATCTGCTTGTAGGCTGAGTAGGATGGGACAACACTGAGCAACAAAGGAATTCAGACCAAGCATGTAAGCTCATCACTTCCCTCCTGAGGCAGGCAGTCTCACACAAGTATGGATGCTCAGGTTCAGAGAGGACCACAAACTCACTCCAGGCTCTCCTAGCAGAAAGTTACAGGTAAGTTAAAAATCCAGGAGCACACCTACATACACATGTTTATGTATACCATGTGTGATGGACTCTAGGGCATGTACATCAAAACAATTTCAACTTTCCACCATAAAATTCTTTAGAGACAGCAGATCTTCAGGCTTCTATTGTAAACTGCTGAACTCAGACCATTTTCAGTCAGGAAATGCCAGTAGCTGACTGCCTGGACCCAAGGGCTGCTGTAACAGGTCTGGAAAAGGATCACCTCTGAAGGGTGAGGATCCAACCTGGAGATCTTAAAACAATCTTGTGGCTGGCAGATGTATCCTATGCAGGAAATAACATGGGATGTTGTGTTAGGGACGTGGGAGACTTCACAAGCCAACATGACGTCATGGCCAGGATGCCTCCTATGTTATAGGAACACCCTGCAAAATTCTTTAGAGCCATGAAAGAATCACAGGACATAATTACCAAGGTGGCAATATTACTAAGTTTTAGCACTTTTTTCCCCAAAACAGGGGGTTTAGGAAGGCTGTAATGCAGAGGAATTCTAGAGGCTGACAGCACAGCAGAACATTGCGGGAAGTTCATTGGTGAGACAGAAGCAGGAGGACACATTGTGGGGAACTACACTTAGGAATTAGGGCTCCTCAGACAAAAGGTTTAAGAAGTTCACTGGAAGGGCAAGCACCCAGAAAGGAGCTATAGGACAAAGAGACTGATGCATAACAGCAATTATGTCTGTGTCCATGGGACTGTGCTTTACGAGAAAGCCATCAGTAAGCTACAGGCCAAAGTGGCAAATCCCTGAACCTGAGGAGAAGCTTTGGAACAAAGGTCTGCTTTTGAGGATCAGATCTCTGAGGACAGGAGTTTACTTAGCCTTAAGGGAGTAAGTCTCCTACATACAGCAGAAGAGCCAAGGCAGTAGCTGCATCAGAAAAATGAAAGCCACAGATGCAAGCAAGTCATGGCCAATCTGGCTTTAACAAAGTAAACATCTGCCCCATGATAGGAGCCTCAGAGACAGACAAAATGTAGCTAAGATGTGACCCCTGCAACTAGGGAGAGGGGTTTCCTCTCCTGAATGCTAAATTCTGGCAGGTTTAGAGATGAATGGAAATTGCATGCCATAAGGGAAGGCCAGGAATAGAAAGCCCACGTGGGAGAAGAACACTCTAGATGTAGCAAATGCATCTCTGAGAGGCTTTATCGTTCTTATTTTGTCACTATCAACAGTAATAAGAAAAGAGCTTACAGAGCAACCTCCCCAATCCCTAAGCAATGCATCCAGAGATTAGCAACAGAGAGTAGCAGGCAGCTTGAGAAAAGCTGTTCAACAGAAGTAGAGGCATGCATAATAAGATTACTGAATTGGAGTTGCATGTTTTCAAGGATAAACGTGATATTATTAAACTGGCAAAGGCATAGTAGGAATAGGGGAAAGGATAAGAAATAGCCTGCCAGAACAGAGGGATTTCTGCAGCTGAGCTCCCAACAGGACAGGGACAAGTGGGAAGTGGAAGCAGAGAGGAAGAGAGGAAGTGTACATCCTACTTGACACGCAGATATGCAGAGAAGCTTTTTTTTTAAAAAAGAAAAAAAGGGTGATGTCATCGTGTTTTTCATCAGCCTTCAGGACAGCAGAAGAAAAAGAATAGATGAAAACTGCACATGCAGAACAGCCTGTAAGACAAGCAGACTTCCCCTCCCCTCCATACAACACTAATTGCTCAAATATTGATTGGGAAAATAATCTGTAAGGGCTAAAAGAAGAAAGGATTTTTTTTCCTCTTAAGAGGTAAAAAGGGAAGTGTTCTTGCAGAGTTGCTGGAAAGGTCCAGGTAATCAGAGGATTTTCAAGACCGCATAAAGTTAATTAAGACATTGAATTGGTTTAATTTGTTATTTGTTTGTACTGGAAAGCACTGAACAGCTGCAGTCTGACTTGTCAGGATGCCATGAGGTCTACTGGAAATTACAGCTAGGCTGGCTTTCCTGCAGGGCAGGGATGTTTCTCCAGGCAGGTAGGTCCACAGATCCTGACTAGCTTGGTTAGTTGGGAAAAAAAAAAAAAAAAAAAAGGCTGCAGGGATGACTTCTGCTTTGAAACCCAAGGCTGCTAGCTGGGTTGTGGGTGACAGAAACCAGCTGCCCAGGCTAGAGCAATTAAAAGCCCAAACCACAGTGCTAGGGAACTACTGCCCTGACACAAAGTCCCAAGAAAGAGCAGCAGTTCTACTTGGCTTCTGGAGAGCTGCTTTCCTTTTGTAAGGAAAAGGAAATTACCATACAAGAGAATGTAATAGCTACTCCAGGAAATACCTGCACCTCTTCATCTAGGGTAAATCCAGACAGAAGCAAGCACCAGAAAGCCCTCTACAGTTAAAAAGGGATGTGTGAGTACACCAAAATACAGGAAGAATGCTATTTAAAAAACAAAACCAAAAACTATACTACCAAACTATTAAGGAAGAGTAGGAGAATGATAGAAATAAGTACAAACATGCAGAAAACAGTGATTGCAGTAAGAGGAGGAGGCATCTGCAGAGACCGTGGTGAGTACTTCTCAGGGATATGCAGGCCACTAGTCACAGGAAGCAGGAAAGGCTGATCCTTTCACATACCTTGTAAGGCTAGTGAGAGAGGAACAAAGAGTTTTATCAAGTAACTGCCCAACAAATACTTTTCCTCATTTGGTAGAGGGAGCATCCCCCACACTCGATTCTGTACACAGGGGTTTTCCCGCTGGGCAAGGTGAGTGCAGGGGTGTGCAACACAGCAAGTGCCTCCAAGCTGAAGAGATGGTGGGTGAAGCAGTGCAGGTGCTGTGGCATGGGCTGACCCTGGGGGAGGGCTGGAGTGCTGCCCTACAGTTCCCTGGCACCTCACACAAGGATGGTGCTGCTTAGGTTACAGCTGAGGGGGACCACGGCATTAGAGGATGGGAGCAAACACCCCTCTGCTAGTGCTGAGGGGTAACAAGCCAGCAAGCCTGAGGCTGTCTGATGCCTCACCATAGAATTCTGGATGCTTTCAAAGAGCAGGTATTGCAAAATCTCACAGAGTGTTCTTTCCAGTCACGTACAGGGTGAAGCATCACACATACATAAAACAGTGCTTGTTTAAAAGCCAGACAGATCAGTCAAAAGATATAGGATCCCCAGCACATGACAGCAACAAAAAATAAGGTCTGGGAGATTATTCTTCTTATTTGAATGCTCCTTCCCCCCTGAGGTATATCACATGTAATTCCTTTTAAAATAAAACAAAAAACCAAAAACCACCCTCAAAAACCCAAACAACCCACACAAACAGAAGACAACTTGTGTTCTCAGTATTTAACCAGTCCCAGTATAATCATGTTCTGCAGAAAGCTGTTTAGGGAGGAATCTCATCTGGTGTTGTGATGAAAATGTTAAGATATAAACAACGCTGACAACCATCAGGAAAGCCCACCTCACTGGAGTGGAAGTTAGACCTTCCACAGGTCGTGGCTTACAAAGGGATAACGCTGGGTTTCAGCGAGAACCTGCATCTGTAGCCATTTTCTAGACTTTTTAAAAACATGAAGGGAACCTGTATTTCTTACATGTAAAGGTAAAAGCATTTGCATCGAGTGGAACAAGTCTGAACAAAAAGAATAAATGAGAGTAGTACACATTTCCACAAATATTTTAGGTCCTACAGTGACAGTCATTAAGCCTCAGAATAGTTTCCTTTGTTCCCTTTCTATAAGAACAGCTTGAGCTCCCAGACCTGGCAAAGCAGACGGGAGTCTGGCTTTAGGAATGGTGACAGAAGATCCTGAAGGTCCATGGCCTCTGCAAAAGTGCTCCACTGAGCAGACAGCTGAGGAAAGCTGGCCAGCAGCTGTCAGGCAGAGGTTCAGATTTAGAAAATGCAGCCTGAAAGAGAGGCTGGACACAGCTGGTTAGGTCAGATAATAGGTCAGGTTGCCAAGTCTCTCTCTCTCTCCATATCCTTCCTTCAGGAGTAGAAGACTGCGGTCCAACCTATTCAGTATGTGGAATAAATTCTCATGAAGGTGATCAAAGCAAGGGGCATACCCTGGCATAAGAGAAGAGCTATCCACCAGCAGGCAGAAAATTGGATAAAGAATAGGCTTAGCAGCTCTTCCATCCCTGTCTGGTAAGCTAGTTGTTCAGCATGCCTATTTTCCTTGCTAGGTTGGAAATTAGCAGAAACCTATGCTTGGGAACTGCTGGAGTATTTGAGGTATGAGAACATACAGAACCATTTCTGTTACAGCAATGAAGTCACGGAATAGTAGCTTTAAATGGGAAGGATAATAATGCATTACTATTCACTCTCAATTAATCCAGAGTCTGCGATGCTGAATGCACTTACTCTGATAATTTTCTCAGAAAATGAAGCTAGAGTGTATTTCATTTATAAATCACAAAAGACACTTATTTGGCAAAAAATGACCCCAGCTCATATACAATAAATCACGAGCATCAACAGTCTCTAATGGATTTTGAATCAGTGCCATAGACAGTGAAGCCCAGGGCCTGTGTTTCAGGATTCCAGGACTGTGCCAAAGGAGCCTTATAAATGATTAATGCATTCAGCACAGTGTCACCCGTGCCACTGGAGAGAAAGAGACATTCTGAGTCTCTGGTTGTCATTAAAAAAAGTGATAATTAGTTCAGCAGCCAACCATGCCTCTCCCTTCCACTGCCAGAATGAGCCCTTTAGCTCCACACTCCAAAAAAAAAAAAAATCCCTTTCTGAAACTTTCGTACATGCTCTTGGTTCATGATGTGAAATATTTCAGTAAGACAGAGGGAAAGAAGTCATCGGTTTTTATAAGCAGCCCAAAGCCAGACTTCCTGCGGATGCAGCTAAGAGCGTCTACGAGTATACGCAACACAAGGAGGTAACATTCAAGAAGTAGCTGGGTGCTCTTTTTCTACTACTTTGCCATACCATGAGGACATTGGTACACAGAAAATTCAAGTTTTGGTCCCTACTGCTCAGTCTCTCATGCTTTTCAGTTTTCATGCCACAGTTCTCAACCCCTCTCCCTTTGCTTTTGTCCCCATGGTTACTAAATCATTGCGTTCACAGATATTTTCCTCTCTAAAGAATATGTGACTAACATGAGACAGCCAAATTATCAGGGCCAACTCTGACATTGGTTTCCCCTAACACGGACCTTATCTTCCAAGCACCTTCAAATAGATCTGTTGCACTGACACCAACTTCCAGAATAAGCAGCACTTCGCTACTGACAGTGATGGTGCTGAAGCAGTATTGCACAGGGAGACTTAAAACCAGATCGCGTTCAGGTAAAGGATGAAAATTCACACACTTGCTTTTAATAGTCCCACAACTGAGGAGTGCACAGCACAAATAACAAAACATATTTCACCACAGAATTTTCACTTGAGCCCTACAAGGGAAGGCATTATTTCCTGAGTGGACCTGAGTCTAAGAGTTCCAAGTAGATTCCCTCTTCTTGAAAGCCGCTTTGGTTAAGCAGTAGGAGACATGCATGATTTAGGCCCAAAGAAATCTCTATTACAAAAAGCACCAACACAGGCCACTGGATAACAAGTCTACTAATCTTCAGACATGGCAAGCAACATGCGCTGACCCAGGGGTCAGTGGAACTGCTCCCACACCAAGCAGCCTAGGCTGCCCCAAGGAAGCTCAAACCAGACCACTTCCAAACTACCCGAAAGAAAGCGATGCATTAAACCTTGTTTGAACTTGGGAAGCCTTTCTCCCCTTCCCTCACAGCATCTATCCAGCCACGAGTGCCCTGCTGCTAAAGCAGAGATAGCAGGGCAACACCTCACACCACAGTCATAAGCCAATATAGACAAGTCTTGAGAAGAAATGTGGAAATCTTACCTTGGCTGCTACTGAGGAATTGGGCTTCTCCAGGAGGTCCCAGAGCTTTTTCCTTTTGTCAGCACAGCAAGTGTTATCAAATTCCTCCCCTTCCCTTTCCCTCAGGGTCTCAGCTTCTCTCTTCAGCTCCTCATTCATCTGCTCCTTCTTCTGGTGGTAGCGGGCCTGGCAGCAGGACTCCAGGTAGATCTCGTCCACCCCCCAGTAGTCCAGCTCCTGGCTGAAGGACAAGGCGCACATCTCCTCCATCATGTGCAGCTTGCCAGTACGGTAAAAGTTCAAGATTGAGGTGAACGCCCCAGGATGCCTGTCAAAGAAGTACTCGTTCTCCTCCAAGTTGTAGTCATCACAGATCTCCATGAGGGAGTCATGTGTGTTGCAGTCTCTGAGCTTACCCAGCCTGGTCCGTGGCAATCTGTCCAAGGTCCGCCAGAGAACCTCATGGGCCAGCCCCCCCACATTGAGCTTGACCCTTCGGGAGCAGGCCTTGCTCCTGACGATCTCCGTGGGGTCCGGAGGCAACGAAGTAGTAGAGCGAGATCCATGCTTATTCATCCCCAGAGGCATCGCTGGTCCCCCTCAGGCTGGACGCTCCAAGGGGCGGCAGGGCGCGCGGGGGCGGCTCTCCTCACCTCTCCTTCCCCTCCATGTCCCAGACCTGCAAGAGAGGCCAACCATGGGTCCCCGCCCGCTGACCTCCGCGCCCGCGGCCACCCCGGCGCGGCCTTATCCAGGCGCGGGGGAGCGCCCGGCCCCGCTAATCAGCTCAGGGGGCGGCGGCGGCGGCGCTGCGCGCCCCGGCGGTGCCGAACCGCGCTCGGCGCCGGGCGGGC
>VXBZ01000034.1:133021-170217 GCA_013399135.1 Heliornis fulica
CGGCCCGCGCCTCCCTCCTCCGACGGGCTCCCAGCGAGGCGGTGCGGGGCTCTGCGGGGCCGGAGGCGGCTACATCCTGCGGCGGGGCGGGCAGCAGCGGCGGCCCCGCTCGCATCCCCCCACGGGCAGCCTCAAGGCGGAGGGATGGCGGCCGCGCTCCCGGCTGTCCACGGAGTCCGGCGCGGGGGAGGGGAAGGGAAACGAGCTAAACGGGGTCCCTCGGAACGAAGCTTTCCAAGGCCTTCCGTCGGCTGCGGCTCCTCGCTCCTGCCTACAGCCGACGCCGAAGCCGCCTCTGCCGCCGCGCCGGGCCTCTCTCCGCGTAGACACAACGGGAAGGCGCGGCAGCTCCTTCTGCCCGGGAACGGGGATCAACAAGTCTAGACCCGACCTCCAGCCGTTCCCTGCAATTCCGTCCCGGAGCTGTTAGAGTGACTCCAAGTTGGGGCTGCAAGAGAGGGAGGCAGCTCCACCGCGAGCTGGGATGCGGCACTGCCGGGAGAGTTAACGCTTTCCCGGCCGGCCCGAGCGCTGCGGAGGAGCGTCCCTCCCCGGGAGGACCGGGCTATTCCCGCCGTCCTCCGGCGGCGTCACCCGTGGCAAACGGCCCCGTGAGGACAGCTGAGAGCGCTGATCAGCCCAGCTGAGCCTAATCGCTCCCCAGGCCCTGGGAGTTGAGCAGCTGAGCACCGTTAACTCAGCCCCTCCTCGAAAGAAAAAGCCTCTTCTCAGAATGTTTGCATGTATTTGTGGAAACAGCTGGGAGGAATAACAGTGGATCTCTGCTGCTGATCCAGACTATAAATATAATTAAAAGGTGCATTTACTGACCTGAAAGTACAGTAGAAATGTAGGAAAGAGTAACTTGCCAGGCAGCAGCACAACACTCGAAGTATCCCTTAGCCACTGGGTGCTAACGCCAGAGGCACACAGCCACAGCTGTGAGCCCTTTACCCTCTTGCATTGATCAACCACGGCCCTTGGAGTCCAGTGACAATTACTACTAATTCCTTCTGAAAGAAGCCTGATCTCTGATTTTGTGTGGTTAACTAGGCAAAAAGACTCTCACTGCTGCTTTTCCACACTTTCTATGCTTCTCTCCCACCTGGCTCCTGTTGCCTGGTCTGCACAATGTCAGAGTTACGCTGATATCTTTGTTGTTTGAAAATCAACATTTTCCTTAGAGATGTCTTTCTGAAACCCCAAATGTTGGTGTGGCCCAGCCTTTTTCTCCATCAACTCCCACAACTGTATATCACCTGTACTCAGAATTTCTCACAAGGAGAAATGGATCATGGCCTTCTATTTGCAGACGTGGAAATTAAAATAAAGAAAAGCAAGATCAACCAGAGGGGAGGAGGAAAGAATTTGGAATAAAACTTGTTGACCAGCTTAATCTCAGCAAATATCCCTCTGCTGCAGTAACTCCCCCTGTCCATGAAAACCTACTAACTGCATTCAGAGCACTTCAGTTCTCTTATTTTCTCATCATTTCACCATGAGACCCTATTTTGCTCCTCTTACCAGAGAGATTGAACCCCCTGGTCTGGTTTGGAAAGCTAAGTCTGTTGCTGATTACAAAGTACTTTGAAACTTCTAGCTGGCAGGTGCTATAGGAGAGCGATTTATTTGTCTGCTAGTCCTGGCACCCAGGGCACATTATCCCCCCTTGTGACAAATGCAGGCTGCTCATCTGCAGGAAGAGGGTGGTGAGAGGGAAAATGGCAAGTCCCTAATGGAGGGAGATGCATCAGATTCAATGCAGTTAAATCACTGATAGAGAGGCAACTCAGGGTTCTTAGCAAGGCATTTGTTTCTTCCCGCATCACTTGCTACCCTGCCAATGTCATTCATGTGTTCTGCAAAGAGGCCACAGAGCCAGCTGTGGATGGGGCATGTGAAGGGTCAGCATGGAAGCACAGATGCCACCACTGCCACGTGTTCTCCCTTCTGCCCACACCGTCCTGTCAGTGCAGAAGGATCATACTTCTCTCTCTGGTAGAAGCTGCGAGAGAGAGCACTGCCGAGGACAGATGCTCCAGCTGGCCATACCTGGGGTGATCCAGGAGTCTGGGAGAAGAGAGGACATTTCCACCCCAGGATATCTTCCCTGCAGCATTTCTTGTCCCACGGTGGAGGGGTTGTCAGCAAGGGGCAGTGCAGGCCTGACGATTCAGAAACATGCAGCCCACTCACTCTTCTCCTAGGTTATCTAACCCACTTTTGGTATGGGTATACATTTCAACTGATATTTTGTACCCTGAGCTTCTGCAAACTTAATTTATGGTTTGTTATTTCCACAGCCTATGGAGCCAGCTAAATGCTTGAATGCAGTCCATGGCATAGCCTGTTCCTTTCCAGGTATTACAGCAGTGACTCACAAGGTAACACCTTAAACCTCAGGAAATATGCAGGGTATGGCAAATATACATTCTCCTGGGCTTACAGTCAGTGGCATATACATAGATGGATTTAACCTGCCAGGCAAAAAAGGTCTGTAAGTCGGTGTCTGTTGAGCTACGACATGATCAGGAAATAGGCTGAGACTATATGTGGGAATTATCTCTCAGCTGATCTGCAGTGACTCCTCTGCCTGCATAAGGAAAAGTATCACATCTTCACAAACACCCACACCCATACAACAGTCTGGCATCTTCCTGTCCATCCTGTGAAGCAAGAGAGGAGGCTGATTTACATCATTTTGCTGGTCAGAGAGAAACAAAGGGCTGTGAGAAAAGCCACAGCCCCATCACAGCACTGGTATGCGGAACAGTGGTTTTCCAGAAGAGGTGGGTACAGCAGCTCTCGCAGTCCATGAGTTTTGGCTGGTTCCTGATGCTGAAGGGATGTTGGGTTTCATATTCTAAAATGAGCTATAAGATGCTACAATATCCCATATTGCCCTTGGAGGCCAAGGGCCTTGTACTCATCCTAGTGAGTGGGAAAGGCAGTCATGCACAGGTAAGCTGTCTCCATTACAGTGTGTTTCCTGCTATGTACCTTTCAGGACTCCCTTAATTTCAGGAATTTTCTTTCGAGCCCGAGAATACTTCAGGTACATTGGAGATTTTAACTTATAGTCCTAAATCCTTTCTCTTAAGTAGGAAGAAAAAAAAAATCAGGTTTCTTGGCAGAGGTCTGTAACAAGTGTTGAGAAGTGCAAAAGGAACTGAGATACATAGTGTGGAGTGGTATGTGCTACTGAGATGTCAGGAGCATGTAAACACTGTAATACCAGGGAAAAATACTGGAAGCAGTATTAATCTGAAAATTAACCTTAAAGAAACAAGGATCTCCTTGAAAAAGCCAGGCAGTATTTGGATGGCAATGTCAACAGCAGCTAGGTTTCATCATCACAATCTCCCTGGGTGAAAACCACTTTTGGAGGAGTTCAGCTGTAGTTCCCAACCTGTGCAACCTATGGGAATGGGCCATTTGTGTTAGGGGGAAGCCTTGGTAACAACAGCTTGTTTGGCCCTTCAGCAGGTCCCACCATTCCCTGTTACCCTCTACCAGCACAGCTCTTCTTCTCACCCTGGTAAAAGAAAGACTTTCCCAAACTGTTTGTCGTATAGGTCTGTGACAGCTTGTTGCCTTACCCTTGTCATGCTCTCTGGGTCTTCAGAGAAGCACCAAAGGATTTGAGCAGGCTGAGATGGATATATGCAAAATCGGGAGATAGGGAGAGGAAGGGCAGAGAGGTCTCAGTAGGGACCAGATGTCCCTTGGCAGAGGGCAAAGTCCCTGAAGACTCTCTGGCATGGAAAAAGACAGGTGAGGGCAGCCCTCTCTCCTGTTTGGGAGAATAACAGCTCCACGGGTGCTCTGTTCTGTACAGAGCTGAGGTTTTCAGCTTACCTCGACTTTCCAGTCCCAGGAGTGCCCACAGTTGCAGGGAGGTTTCCCTCCCTCCTGCCACCTCGAGAAGGGGCACACCAGATCTGCACCATTGCTTGCCTGGCACTGCTCTGCAAACAGCTCTTGTTGCTTAGTCAGCCTTGGGCCCCTTTTGCCTTCAGGAAAAGGGCAGGAAACGTGCCAGCACAAATTGCTTATCAGAACAGTTTCTGGTTCAGGTTCCCACAAAGTGCATTCAGAGCCACCCCCTTTGGCTCCAGCTTCCTGCCCTTCCCAGGACGTGCATTTCCTTCTGCACATCTATTAAGTCTCCTTTTGGTGCTCACTGACCACAAGCACACACCCCACAGCTCATCTTCCCACACTGCCTCTCATCTCAGTGAGGATGTGTCTGAGGGGACTGACTGAAAGCTGTGGAAGCAACAGCCTGTTCCCTAAGGTGGTGAAGTGTGTGACACATTATCTCCTGCTCTGTCTCTCTTGCTCACATTGGGTATGAGACCAAACACAATAACTTCAGGAAGGTGAAATACACAATTTTTCTTCTGCTGGTCAAGGAATAAAAAGCCCCCAATAGGGCACTTCGCCCCTGTTAACCATCTGCTAGGAAATTTGCAAAATTACCTGAAAAATTAATTTGCTCCTACCTTTCAATACCACAGGCCAAATACTTGGGGCACCAGGTCCCTGCCCTTCCCAGGGCAGACCGGTGGCATCAGGACTCCACCATCCACTGCACCCTATGGCTCAGCTGGGGGTATGTTTTGTCTTCCTGGCTTATGCTGTCCAGGCAGGGCAGGCATCAAGGGAAGAGCAGCCACCTATAACAAGTTATCTAACATTTAGCTTTAAGCACCGAGCTCTGTAAAGCAATTTGACTTGTGTTATTCAGGAACTGCAGATTTTTTAGCCCCTGAAGGGCTGGAGGCTTGCATTGTGACCTCACCATCAGCCAAGGAGGGAAAGCAGCAGAGAGGGCTAGCCAGTCTTTGCAGGGCTGGAGAGGTGGTTTTTCTTGCTTTTTTTAATAGGTTTTCATGGATTGATGTCAGGTGGTGTGGAAACAGCCCAGGCCAACTCATCCCACCTGTGCTGGCTGCTTGGGAAAGTCAGCTCTGGCCTGGCCAGAACCAGGACAGGTGGTCAAGTACAATCTATCCAGGCCACTTTCTGCCCAGCCACTGAGGACTGCAAATGGTTCTGTGGCTGTTCACACCCTCCAGGATCTGTAGCACACCAGCCTCCTGCTGACTCCAGGCAGACTGGGCAATATTTTGGGAGAGCCAGGGTCCAAGACCTAGCAGTAATGTCATTCCCAGGAATTCCTGGGCAGGAGATCATGCATTTCTGCCTGAAGCTCCCCTCGTGGCTGTGATCCCTCTGGCAGCTGACTCCCTGGCCATGGGGAAAGCTTGCTTGTGGCAAAAAGCCCTTTCCCAGTCAGGCCAGGGGCTGCAGATGTGGTCAGGCAGCTGCTGACATAGGCAGACACGGTTCTTCAGAAGGTGTAAGTAGGGGTGTAATGGGAACAAGATAAATACTGTTGACCCTGACATGTGTGCCAGCAGCCCTGTGCATTACACACCTCTCCGATTCAGAGGCAGTGGGTGCTGTTTCTCCCCACGGGTTGGAGGAATCCTGACTACTTTAACCTCATACAGTGAACAACCTGCTCTGTGTGTGTTGCAACAGGCAGTGGGAAGCCCTTGCATGCTAAAGAGGAACGTAGTGCTGAGAAGGAGCAGGGGGGAATCTACCTTCCCCAAATAGAGAATACACCAGCTCAACTGTTTCAGGAAAGGCTTTTGGCAACAAGAGTCCAAGCAGTATAGCTGGAAGTTGGGTCTGCTGAAAAGCTTCCCTGTCCCAGTCTCTGGCAGCATCGTCCCTACGCAGCTGAAGCAAACACCAGTGACACTGCAGAGGAGCCAGGGCTCTGAAGGGCGCTCCAGGATGCAGTTCCCTACAGCATCCTCTCAGCAGAGGAGAAATCAAGTCCTCTCCCTACAGAGCTTCCACTTGAGCTTGGAAAGATTGTTCTGTGAGGCAGCAAGGTAGCATCAGCTAGCTGTGACCTCAGCCTGTTTCTGCTAGGATTCACTGGTGCTCCACAGCCACCTGGTTCCCATCCCCGTTTTGGTTTGTTTTGTTTTTTTTCCCCAGCTTCTCTTTAACAAACCCCAGCTGAGGGAGAGCTCAGCCTTGGAGGCAAAGCAAACTCCTATCTGAGACAATATAAAAAACTACTTTGGGGTCTAATGCTGTAAAAGTGCCATTGCTTGAATGTCCTGAGGCATGGCAGAGTTTCTCAGGATAATGAGGGTAAGAATCACAAGTACAATCTCAATGAATCTTAAACTGTGAAGCAACTACAGTTTATTCCTAGTCCAAAACTAGGAATCTCCCCTTCCTGCCTTTGCTCTCCTGAACCCGCTCTTAAAGGAGGCAGGGAGGTGGATGGCAGCAGTTCAGGGGCTGAATCCCAGGGGTAGGGGGTTGCAGGGGAAAAGCCGATTCCAAAAGTGAATGTCCAGGATCCCAGCAACTGCTTTTGCAGTTAAAGTAGTTAATAGTCCCCAGAAACACTGCAAACAAGGGAATTAAATAAAAGTGCATTGCCTAAAGCACAGGTTTTGAGCTTACATTGTTTCTTCTGGGTAATAAACGCGAGCATTTTATTCTGTAATAAAAGCTAAATTTGCTTGAAGTAATAATAACCCAAGGATAGCTCAGCTGTTCTGCTTCCCCAGTGCTAGGTACGAGCAGCTCTTCTCCACCTCTTCTCCGTGGCTGCTGAGATGACGTTGGTCCCTCAGGGGGACCCATCAGTGGGTCCTTCAAGCTAAGGACCATGTCTTACTTCAGCCACGCAAAGATCTAAAGTAATGTTGCACAGGTACAACTCATCCTGGCAGTCCAAGACCCCAGAGTGTGTAACATTCAAAACTGTTCTGTGTGTCACTTTCTTGCCTACTGAAGAATCTACCTTCATCTTGTACTGGTGTGTGTGCAGAGATATATGCACCAGTCTTCTTGCTATAAAGTCAGAATCAACAATGTGAAAACAGGTCTCAAAGTATCTATTCTTAAAGCATCCAGCTTCATGGATTTTAATTTAGTAAATCAAGAAAGACCAGTTCAACTTTTTTTTTTTTTTATTATTATTTACAAGAAACTGACTACAAAAAGAGTTTCTCTGTGGAAAAAGGATTAGTCGGGATAGGAACTAGCACAAACAAGCAGCAAGGTCTGGGGCACCATCCTCAGTGGTTTGCTTCAGAAATCTGAGCAGTGCAACCTTAGAGTGAATCTCCCAATCATTTGCTTGATCAGGCGAAATATGATGCTCTAGCCCTAACACAGACTAAAGCACATTTTTTAGGCAGGTGACTTTGTGGATACAAGCAAACCCTTTGGCCTGCTCACAGTTTCCAGTTTTAAATGCATTCTTTCCAGACCCTGGAGGAGCACCCCCAAACGGGAGCAGGAGGCTGTCTTGGCAGGAAAGATTCTTCTTCAGTTTTGCCTTGCAGAGGGGCACATATAAAGATCAGCAATTCCAGGTAAAGCAAACCCTAGCCTTTCAGTTCTGTCCTGCTACCTGGCTTACGGAAGGCACTGGGAAGTCCTGTTTGGCTGTGACTGCTCAGGTCTGGAATAGAGGAACATAAAATCAGCTACCTCTTCCTCTTCCTTGCTTCAAATATAACTGCTCTGCCAGGAAAAAGCTGCACAGGGCAGCATCTCTCTGGTGCTGTGAGAAAGCAACATAGCCAGGCAGGTTGTGCACAGCAGCTCCAGCCGTTGGGGAGCACCAGTACAAACTCAGTATCCCACAAACACTCATCTGACCATCTCCTACCAAGCTGTGCTGTGTGCAGGTCTTCTGGGCCACTGCTGCTTGGTCTGGGAGCCTAAACATCACCTAGCGCCAACCCCCTTCCAGTGATTAAATATTACACTAATGCATTTGATACATATAGTCATGATGCTGAGTCACTCCAGAGCATCTTCTCTCAGCTCTTGCTTATTACATTGCTATCAAGAAACATCAACTCTCTGCCCAGACCCTGGGGCTCACTCTGTAGAAATAAAAACCCAGCATTTTGTGTACTTGAGCTCATGAGTCCATTAGCTATATTTAGTTCCCATCTACCCAAGGATTTGCAAGAAAATGGATGAATGTGCAAACTTAATTGAAAGTTACATCCTACAGATTCTGACAGCTTTTCCTTGAAATATGCCTCCAGGATGCAGTTTTCTTCAAGTGTATCTGGTGCTCAGTTACTCAGAATGACTGTACAGCCTGCTGGAGAAGCCCCAGTACCCTCAGACACTCAGCATGAAAGCTGCAGTCTCACAGCCACAAAGCTGAGGTACAGCAGTGGTACTCTGAGTGCAATTTTTTCTACCAGTTCTTCATCCCAATGGACTAGCCAATGCATTAGCAGCACAGTGACAACCTGACAGTCATACAGAGAGGAAGAAGAAGGCCAGCTGATAGAAGGAAGTCCTTGCTGGTTTACTCAATTCTTAACTTATATTGACCTCTGACATCCTTTTCTGGCTATAACTTCCCAAAGCAGAAGCTTTCCCTATTAAACCCTGGGATTTATGACCTGACATCTTTCAACTCCAATTCAGAAGAGGTCAGTGGGAGGAAAATAAATCTAAAATTATAGGCCAGTTGATTCAGAAGAGCTGCCTTCTTTTGCTGCATTTGAGAGACCTGCTTGACCCACACAAGTTATTCTGTACTTGGCTGGTACTTGTAATTTGGCCAGAATTAAAACTGTTCAGGTTGGAATTTTCCACATCATTTGTTGGTCTCTGGGGGGGTCAAAGACCAGTTCAGGAATATTGGCTTTTTTTCAATGACCAGATGAGGGGAGAAAGTACACAACATTGACAAGGATGAGACCGTTACCAGATAAGAAAAAAAAAATAAAGGAATCGCCTGACGTTTGCAGGCTGCACCTCTCTGAATTCTAACGAGGGAGAGGCTTTAGCATTTTTGGGGAAAAACTGAATTTTAGCATTTCATATCAATCAGCTGCTTGACTTTGCAATCCAAATATCCTTCTAACATAACAAAGAGAATAAAATTACACTAACCACATTAAATGAATGAAACCAACACTACAGGGAAGTATGGATACTGAGAGCTCTCTCACTATATTACACCAGTAAATTTCTATAGTTTGAGACTCTTCTTGCTCTATAATATAAACCCCCATATTTCATTAAAAGGATAAGTTTGAATTTCTGAAAGCATCAGCAGTTCAAGAAAGAACATAAATTTAACAGATGGTTTTGCCATGTAATCTTAGATACCAAAGGCATCCCATGAATGTTCTACGTGACAATTGTTTTCCTGAGGTAAGGGACTTCAGCCAGGTTCATTAGCATCACATCACCAGGAGACATCACCATCACCAGGAGCACGCTGGGGGGAGAGCCATGCTCAGCATCCTTGCTGCACACTTACTGCTTGATGCTACAGACTGCACACAGCTGACCAACACACTGCTCTTGCTCCTCAAGGCATGGTGCAGTACTAAGCCTTTCTCTTCCCTCCTAGAAATATTCCTAGGTGTTGTCTGCACTGAGAAACCTGCTGTACTGAAGTTCCTGAAGGATAACAATGCCCTATCACAGCTATTTCAGCTGTTCCCAGTGCAGCCAGCTCGTGCTTGGCACGCACTGCATGGCCATTGATCCTTCAGTCTCCTGCTGCTCATGGGACTGGGACAGCAGCAGGGGTCACAGGAGGGGAGACCCCACAGGGGATAGTATTTTGGGAGGCATTTGCAAAACAAAAAAATAAGTAGGGTAGCTCACAAAACCAGGGTGGCTCCATCAGTGAAGTTCTCTTTGGAAAATGACACTACAGAACAGAATATCAGCATGGCATGGCCTGGGTGGGAAGGGACCTCAAAGATCACCTAGCGCCAACCCCCTGCCATGAGCAGGGACAGCCTCCCCTGGACCAGGTTGCCCAAAGCCCCATCCAACTTGGTTGTAAAGACATCTGAGGATGGTGCTTCCACTTCACTAGGCCTCACCACCCTCATAAAGAAGAATTTCTTCCAAATGTCTAATCTACATCTACCCTTCTGTCGCTTAAAGCCCCCGTGCAGAGCAAGCTTGATGCGATAGATGTGATGGTCTGTCTTGGTTTGTCCTCGGTCCAGCCCAGCTCTACTCCACGCACAACCCAAAAGCAGCGATGCCCGTTCCCACCCACCGTGGCTAAAGGTGCAGCAAGGAGGCAGCTGCTTTGGCAGTTTAAGGGATTTATTTTCTTTCAGTCCAGCCTGTGAGAGGATTTTCACTGAGCTAATCCAGCACTTGGAGCCCACACACTGAAGCTCTGAATGGAGCAGCACCATCAAACCCATTATTACCAGGTCTCTTGACCTTCCACTCCACTTACCAGGGTCTACAATGCTGTAGAACTGGCCGTGTCTCTGACAGTACAAGACTCTGAACAGGTTGCAGACAGAAGGAAGCAAAGCTCATTTGCTGCTGTGTTACAGAAGAAAGGACAGAGAGAGGCTATGGGTAAAACCGGTTCTATATTTAAGGCCTGCCTGGGTTGATATGGCAACAGGAATTCCAGCCACCACTGCGGGCTCCTCCAAACTCCTCCCTGCTATCCTCAATTTTGCATCACTCTGCCTAACACTTAGGCTGAAGGGGAGGAGAAAAAATGCAACTCATCTTTTTATGGATACGTTTTTCCCCAAGAAGTGAAAAAGCAAATGGGATGAACAGCTTAAATAATTTAGCCTACAGGTAGAAGTACTGAAAGCCAAGCCAAGCTGTGGAAGGGCTCAGGCCCTCTCCACTCAGAGAGCCCACAGAGGGTAGGAGCCACCAGCATGGCAAAACCCAGCTGGTGTGTCCCCAGGGGGCACAACCACATCTGATGTGGGCAGGGTGCTCATGGGGTACATCCCACCAGGGTGGGATTGAAGGCCTCCTTCCACACCCACCACTGGTCCTCACCAGGGCAGACCTGCACCTCATGGATATGCTAGCAGCAGTCCATCCCTCACAATGCCACTTCCATAAGCTCAGTTTACTTTGACATTTCATGCAGGCATCCATTTATGTACCTATTTCCACCATGCCCAAATCTCAAGGGCCACCAGGACACTGGTTACCTTTTTCCTTCCCTGAGCTATCAAGCTGGAATTCATAAAGAGAAAAGCTGTATTGAAACACATGAAGTAAACCTTCTACCGTGTTACTAAAGATTCACCTGGAGTCCTTCACCCAAGTTTGGGCACTCTTCATCAAGACAGACAGGCCCCAACTGGCAAGAGCCCAGATGACATTAGTCAGAGTGATCAGAGATGCAGAAATCAGCCTCTAATGAGAGGCAGAAAGATGGATCAATTAACTAATGAAAATAGAAGGCAGAGCTGAGATGGGGTAACAGTTTTCCATTCATAAAAGGTCCCTGTAGAAGAGAGCAATGACTTGTTTCTGTATCTGCTGGGAATTGGAAAAAAACAATAATAGGGTGGGAGAACTGGGATGACTGTTGGTAAAAGCTTTCAAAGTAGAAGAGCAGCCCTGTGATAGATTGCCCAAGGAGACTGGAGGGTGGAGACTTTCAAGAAAAAGGTGCTCAAGCATCTGTCAGGGATAATCTAGACATTTTGATCTTTGCATGGTGCAGGAAAACGGTCTTCGTGTTCCTTCCTGCCATGCACAGCTGTGACTTTTCCATGAGAACCTCACAGTTACACAGTTATCTCCCATGCACCTCAGCAGTCATCTACAACAATCAGTTCCTTCTGGATTGCAGAGACCTGAATGAGGTCTGGTATTTCAGATGGCAGCTAAGGTTTTCATTGTCACCCCTGGAACCACTTCACACTCAGCAGTTTCCAGCTTGCCTTTCCATGGCCACACCAGCCCGGAATCAGTGTCCTACGCAGCAGCAGTGGTGGCATTCACAGGTCTCTGCTCTGTTTCCTCCCAGCTGATGTCCTTTTAACCTAGCAGGATGTATTATTAATCCATCAGACATGACCCAGCCCTTAGAAATGTGTAATGTAATGTTGTGGTCTATCCCCAGCCAGTAACCTGTCAGTAACAGCTCGCTCACCCCTCGCCCCTCCCCCAAGAGGATGGGGAGGAGAATGGAAAACCAACTCATGGGTTGAGATGAAGACAGTTTAACTGTCTTAACCAAGGAAGAGAATAACCACAGTAACAATAATAATTTAATAAAGATGCAGAAATGCAATTGGTCACCACATGCAGAAAAGGAAGAAAAAAACAACAACAAAAAAATCCACCCAGTGCCCAGTTGGTTTCTGAGCAGCGAATCTGCCTCCCAGCCAGTTCCCCCAGTTCATACATTTTGTGGTGTTATGTGGCAGGGAACATCCCTGTCTGGGTCAGCAGCCCTGGCTGTGCTCTCTCCAGCTTCTTGTGGACCTGGCAGAGTGCGGGAAGCTCCAGAGCATGGACACTACAACTACCCATGAACAGCGAAACATCAGTGTGTTATCAACAGTACTCTCATTATTCTCATACCAAATCTAAACCACAGCACTATACTGTCTACTAGAGAGAAAATTAACTCTATCTCATCTGAAACCAGCACATGCAATAACACCTTTCCATCAATTCCTAATTTACTAAGCTGCTCCTGCTAAACAGTCTTGCCTATTCCAGAAGTAGCAGCAGCTCGTTACATCTTACCAAGAGTCAAAACTCCTTTGCTTACTAAGAGACTCTGGAAAACAAGTCAGGGACATCACACAGCATCCCTGTGTGCCTGAAGAGTGTGCAGTTACTAATGTGGTGTGGTACCACATCAACACCAACACAACAATCCCAAGCGGGAGGCTGCTGAGCAACAGGGCAACCTGAATTCCAACTGATCTGAATTGCAAATACACAAACACACATAGACACACACACACAGACCCATTCCCTGCCTACATCCACACACTGGCTCTGCAGCTTGTCCTCTGATCCTACCTTCTGTTTCTAATTCACCTTGAACTGCTGCCATGGCTGCAGTATACTTTAGGAGAAACAGGAGAAGCCAAAAAAACCACAGGGCCTACATTACCCTAAAAATAAACACCCTAGAGGAGCTAGTTGTTAAAACAGTGAGTAGAAGAACTGGAACTGGCAGTACCCCCATAAAGCACAAAAAGCAAAGCACAGGTCTGCATCAGAACCACGGGTGACAAGGTGGCACAAGGTGACAAACGCCAGCATCCCGTTTCAGAGAGCACAGCAAGTGCTGTGGTGGAGAGAAACAGCCTCTACAGTGAAAACACAATTACTGAGATGCAAGATTGGGTTGAAACACGGTGCATCAACAGCACAGCAGAGAAGCATCATAGTGGCCAGTGTTAGGTATTTTCATACCTGTTAATAAATAAATAAATAAAATTGTGATGTCTTAGTGGAAGCAAAATAGTGCTGTTGTCAATACAGAGTGCCTGTGCAGTGCGTTAAACCCAAGTCATTTAAAGAGCAGAGCTTATCATAAATAATTCATTCTCTTTTGGTAAGCACAATACCCCTTTAGCTGCCTAAATTTAAAGCAGCAACTTCTACAGAAGGGATTGCAGCCCAAAATAAAGCTCTGCCGCTTGCCACCTTCAGGAAGTAGATTAAAAGCACCCAACACTCATTATTGTGACATCCCTGGATTTTTACCCAAAGCTGCTGAGTCTTGAGAGCCCAACTTAGCACTGTGAAACCCACATTTACCTGCACAGTACAGGTCTGCACGTGGATGCTGGGCTGCTCTGCCCCAGCCCTCTTCAACAGCTCCCAGTCACTGAGGGTCTACTCTGTGGGGTTTGTGTGCCTGAAAGCACATAAATTACAGGATTTCAATGAAAATTAGAGGAATATTTGGGGCAAAACAGCCTGGTGACCATAACCCAGGGAGGTGAAAGGGAAGGAGGTGTTTGCAGCCAAGATCAGGAAGAGGCTGCAGCTGAACCTGGTGGTACCAAGCATCACTCAGAATCAGAGTGGTCGGGGCTGGAAGGGACCCCAAAGATCAAGTTCCAACCCCCCCTGCCACAAGCAGGGTCTCCAGGCCTGCATCTAGACAAGGTTGCCCAGGGCCCAATCCAACCTGGCCGTGAACCCCTCCAGGCTTGGGGCATCCCCCACCTCTCTGGGCAGCCCCTTCCAGCCCCTCACCACTCTCTCCATGAAGAACTTGCCCTGATCTCCAACCTGACCCTTCCCTCCTCCAGCTTCACTCCAGCCCCTTGTCCCACCACCCTGTGCCCTTGGGAAACCCCATTCCCTCCTGTCCATCCGCTCCCTTTAAGTCCTGGGGGGCTGCAGTGAGGTCCCCCCACAGCCTTCTCTTCTCCAGGCTGCCCCAGCCCAGCTCCCTCAGCCTGTCCTCACAGGGGAGCTGCTCCAGCCCCCTGAGCATCTTTGAGGCCTCCTCTGAATCCTCTCCAACAGCTCCACATCTCTCTTGACTTGGGGCCCCAGCTTTGGATGCAGGACTCCAGATGGGGCCTCCCGAGGGCAGAGCAGAGAGGGACAATCCCTTCCCTGTCCCTGCTGCCACCTCTCTGCTAGTGGAGCCCAGGAGACCATTGGCCTTAAGAGCTGCAGGAGCTCACTTGTGGCTCATGGTCAGTTTCTTATCCATCAGGACCCCCAGGTCCTTCTCAGCAGGGTGACTCTCCAGGAGCATTTCTCCCAGCTTGTATCTATGGCTGGGATTCCTCCAGCCCAAGTGCAAGACCTCACACTCTGTAGTGTTAAACCTCGTGAGGTTCACCCGGGCCCAGCTTTCCAGTCTGTCCCGGTGCCTCTGGTTGGCTTCCTGTCCTTCTATTCTGTCAACTGCACCACTCAGCATTTTGTCATCAGCAAACTTGCTGAAGGTGCACTCAATTCCATTGTGGATGTCATTGATAAAGATGTCAAAGAGCACCGGTCCCAAGACAGACCCCTGGGGGACACCACTTGTTACCAGCCTCCACCTGGACGTATTGACCACCACCCTTTGTCTATGTTCTTTCAACCAATTCCTTATCCAATGTATGGTCATCATAATCCACATCTCTCCAATTTAGAGACAAGGATGTGGTGGGGGACCGTGTCAAAGTCTTGCACAAGTCCAGGAATACGTCATATGTTTATCAAGTGACAACTCACGTTCAGCTCTGCCTGGCTGAGCAGATCTCCCTGTGTGGACCAGAGCTGCAGTGTCACCACTCAGTGCCTCAGCTCCCCGGCTGGTAGGCAGCTCCCAGCTACTCCACTGCTCTGGCTTTGCAGGCAGAAGTTTGCAGGGGCACTCTTTGATGCTGGCAGCCTCCTCTGCTGCATGGAAACAAGCAGAAATGCAGACATGCAGGAGCTAACAGAGTCTTGCTGCAGCAGAAATTCAGCTAGGAACACAAAGCCTTGCTGCAGCCAGTTTCCATCAGATTTGCCCAATTTATGTCTATGCAACTTGGACACCAAGCCCGGGCTGATGTGGCCGTGCATACCCAGAGCCAGCCCTGGCCCCCAGCCCTGTGCAGCTCCCCCAGCAAAGTGGTGCCCTTCAGGCCATGGCACAGAGGGCAGAGGCTCCAGCCCATCCCATCAGTGTCATCTATTGCCACACTCAGCTCCTCTGTGGAGGTGCAGCTCCAGGCAGAGAGGGACAAGAGAGGAAAGGCAAATTCCCACTAGGGGGAATGAAGGAGACTTCCAGGTTCACCCACATACTGCTCCACCTTAGAAAAGCCACTAATCTTTAAAATATCTGCATGTGCCATGGGACACAAACAGGCATTGCAGAGCAGAGGTATGGACCTGAGTGTTTTGGGGCAGCAGATGGGTCTCCAGCCCCTCAGTCCCAGTGACTTTCACCACCGAGTATCAGGTGAAAAGGTTCAGCAACCTTCAGCTCACAAGCACAGGCCATTCACTGACAGACACTGCAGACCCTGAAGGTGCTCCTGTCTGGTGCTGCATTCTTCACAGCCCATCCTGGTTGCATTCATAAATGCAACATCAATAAAGTTTGGAAAATTTGCTAGACTAAGTACAGCTTCATGCACTTTTAAATTAATCTCAAGTAAAATGTACGTAAACATATTTTGCACTGAAGGCATCATAAATCAAAAAGGAAACCCAACTCCAAAGCAACAAACCAAACAAAAACAGAACCCAAACAAGCAAAACCCCAAACCAAACCAGACCACCTGAGATTAAGTAGATCCCTACCCCACTGCCAAAGGCCATTTGAAAACACCAGTTTCCATCCTCCTCCTGAAACACAACAGGGAGCTGGTGAAGGCGGTAGGTGACAAATGGCCTCCCCACCCTGCTGCAGCAAGGCTTTGGGAATCCAACAAAGATCAAAATTCTAGTTTTTAACTTGACTTTAAACAAACATTTCAGGACATTGTCTTTTCCCAACACATATTTTGTCATCATAAATTGATTCTAGTTTATATTAACTAAAAACCTGTCTCATTCAGTATCTAGTCTGAAAAATGTTGGCAATGAGCATTACTTCAAAGTAGATTTATATCCACAGATCATGCTGGAGCACTGGGGTGAGTTTCCCAAAACATGAACCTAAGTTTACCAAATAAGAACATGAAAAAAACCAGAAGAACTGATTCACATCATCCAACTTACACAAGATAAGAGACATGAAGGCAGCAGGAATCCGCCAACATAAACCACTGCCAGACTTCGTGATATTTGTGTATACTTAAGAAAAACATGAACTGCAGTGTCTCAAGTGGAGACAGTACTTGAAAGGAATCCAGCATCAAGTTTAAATATTCACTGCATCCTAAACTGCACCTGGTGGCACCCAGTGCTCCTGGAGCCAAGGCAAGAGATGATTCCAGGAGAGCAGCTTCTGCATTGGCTTGCACAGGGCTTGGGGGCAGGGATGTCTGAGTGAAGTCTTCAAGATGCATTGGTTTTCCAAGAGCCACTATTCCCCAGCAACTTCCCACGGGGGAAGAAAAAAACCTGTCTCCCAAATATCTTCCCAAATTGTACCAACCTACATCCCAACCTCCTCCCGTGCAGGCAGACAGCTGGACTGTAAACAAATGTGCTGAGAGCCTCTGCAGAGACCACCATCCACAAAGGACACGCTTTCCCTCTGAAAGTGAAACACTTTATGCAAACAAAGCATCAGAGCACTGGGAACTTTGGCTCCTTTCTAGGCTTGGCGAGATCTCTGCTGGGAGGCTGAGGGCCAGGAGTGCCACTGCAATTTCTAGAGGCACGAAGAATGACTTCTCCCAAATTCAGAGGGAGGAGCACTCCCGTGCTGGTGTCAGAAGTAACATAAAGGCAGGCAGCTGCAAAAATTGGTGCAATGAGTAGGGCAGGGTCATCCATCCCCAATGAATCCCAGCGAGAGAGCAAGGATGCTGGGATTAGTGCCTGCAAAAGCAGCTGCAAGAGCCCATCCCTGGGAAGGAGAAGTGGGTTCACCTCCCTTTGTCCATCTCCTGTTATGAGAAAGACCTTGAGGGTCTCCATTTCAGGAGGCTGATAGCATTACAGTTAGGCAGGTTTACTTGATATTTCTACACAATAACATTTCATTAAAATCAAACTGCAGTTTGGGCCAAAACAAGCAGGGAAGAAGGAAAATTCCAAGCAGAAGGAGGAGCTGAAAATTCTCTGAGCTCTAAAAAAAATTATTCTGCTTTTTTTTTCTTTAAAGCAAAGGTTTGACTTTGTTTAAAAGAAAAACATTATGTCAAATATTAAAGGATTAAGCAGGAGGTTAAATAGCATGAATGCAAAGCATCATATCTGAGTTTGAGGACAGACGTTTCTCTTAAACACTAAACACTTAAATGTCCCTGGTTTTGGTCCTGGGACGAGCCAAGCCACAGCAGATCCACCAGCTCTGCTCAGCAGAGGGGCAGCGCCAAGGGACACCCTGACCAGACCCCTGGCCGGGCAGTGCGCGTGGGAAAGCGCAGCCACGACGGTTCCTCCTGGGAGTCACGGGTGCAGCAGAGATCGGGGAAGGCTCACGAGGATGCTCGGGAGACTTTTTGTTGTGCCAAGGACACAAAAGCCAAGAGCTGCAGCAACTCGACATCCCGGGGCTCTTCTTCCAGGCTCCGCCTTCGATTTCACTCGGCGTTCCTAAACACCCCCGAGGACCCCGGGCATTCTCTCCCTCCCGCAGAAAGCGGGCCCGTCTTTTCCCCCAAGCTGTTTTCTGTCCCGGCCACCCCACATCACCGTCCCGGCCAGCAAACGCCAGGGGTTGGCCCGACAACCTTCGCCCCGGGAACGGGAAAATATCCCGCGGCACCGTCACGCTGCCTGCGCAGGCCCAGCGCACCCCCGAGGGTCTCTNGCTCCTCCGGCCCCGCACAGCCTCCGCCCGCCCCGGCGCCCTCGGCCCCGTCTGCTCGACCCCCGTGGGTTCTGCCCCACGGCCCGCCCCGCTCTGGGCAGGATTTGATGTGCGGGACGCAGCTCCCCACCGGCGCGGCAGCACCGATTACACTTCCCAGCTCCACATCGCTGCTCAGCACCTGTTGGGGTTTGCGCTGAAGTGCACGAGCAGCTGGGGGCTGCTACCCTCCCCCTCCCCTGCCCCTCCCCGCGGGTTGGTTTGGGGTTGACCTGTGTCTCTGCAGCTTTTCTTCCTTACCTCCTGCCTAGATCTGGTTAACAGAAGGTTTGGCTGGGAGACCGAGCGCTGCAACAGACCCAGGCACCCTGCACACCCTCTGCAGCTGGGGGTGCAGCCCCCTTCTGCTTTCGTTGGGCTCAAACGCCTCCGGCAGTGAGGCACATCGAGCACCTTGGTAGGGACTCCAACCTGTGTTCCAGTAACCCTCAAGCTTCTGAAAACCTCAGCCCTGGCTCATTTGACCCTCTACATGGGCTCTAAACCCCAACAGAAATGAGCTCTGTAAAAGACAGCATATCATCACAGAATATCAGGAGCTGGAAGAGACCTTGAAAGACCATCCAGTCCAACCCCCCTGCCCGAGCAGGATCATCTAGAGTAGATCACACAGGAATGTGTCCAGATTGGTCTTGAATGTCTCCAGGGAAGGAGACTCCACAACCTCTCTGGGCAGACTGTTCCAGTGATCTGTCATGCTTGCAGTGAAAAGTTCCTCCTTACATTAAGATGGAACTTTCTATGTTCCAGTTTGGAACCATTTCCCCTTGTTCTATCACTGGCCATCACTGAGCCTGGATCCATCCTCCTGACACTCACTCTTTACATATTTATAAATATTAATGAGGTCACACCTCAGTCTCCTCTAAGCTGAAGAGACCCATCTCCCTCAGCCTGTCCTCATAAGGAAGATGTTCCACTCCACTAATATCCCACTCCCACCCTGTCCTGGGGCTGCTGTGGGGCATCTCCAGGCCTGTGAAAAGTTTGCAGCTACAGAAGCATCTCTGAATTATGAATGAATTCACTTTGTCAAATGAAGGTCTTGGCCCAGGCTCAGGTATTAGGTCTCAGCCATGGGTTGGAGACATTGTTAGTGATAACAAAGTCCCTGGCACACATGTACCCCATGATGGATCCTGGGCCATTACCTTGGTAATGCAATTAACTGCTTTAATGCAATCAGAGGGACAGGTGTGACAGGAGGAGAGTGAGGAGGTAAGAGTCTGGGTGACTAGGAGTGATTCCTGGTCAGCACAAGGATGGCCACGTCACCCTCCCAACCCCTATCCACAGCATGTCTTGTGGACAGATGCAAACTGCAGCAGGGCTGAGAATCAGAGGATCACAGATCACAGGCTCACAGAACTGTAGGGGCTGGAAGGGATCTCCAGAGATCATCCAGTCCACCCTCCTGCCAAAGCAGGTTCCCTACAGCAGCTCGCACAGGTCGGTGTCCAGATGGGTCTGGAATGTCTCCAGAGAAGGAGACTCCACAACACCCTGGACAGCCTGTCCCAGGGCTCCCTCACCCTCACTGGGAAGAAGTTCTTTCTCACACTGGTGCAGAACCTTCCGTGGTCCAACCTGTGGCCATTGCCCCTTGTCCTGTCCCCACAGGCCACTGAGAAGAGGTTGGGGACATCTCCCTTTGTCTCCCGCATTTCAGATATTGATAAACATGGATGAGATCCCCTCTCAGTCTTCTTCTCCAGGCTGAACAGCCCCAGCTCACTCAGCCTTTCCTCACAGGGGAGATGTTCCTTCCTCATCCTTGTGGCCTCTGCTGGACTCTCTCCAGGAGATCCCTGTCTCTTTTGTCCCAGGGAGCCCAGACCTGGACACAGGTCTGAGGCTCCCAGGAAGGCACTGCCCGTTGCTGACACCTCCCAGGGCACAGTAGGGTAAAGAGGATCAACCTGGTCCCCCCATCGGGTCACAGGGTACCACTGCAGCTCACTTGGGGCCTGTGGTGAGGCATTTCTCACAGGGTGTCTCACCTTTTCATGGCTAATGCCAGATGTCTCACTCCTCTTTGCTAGGGGCCTGAGGAGGGCTTGGGAGATGCTGCCGGCATTCACCAGCCCCATTCACATATGGGAGTAACTGCTGTCCATCTGCCTGGCATCCCCCCTGGTGACCGGGGATTTCTCTGCACTCTGCAGGAAGCCTCAAGGACTGTGAAGCACAGGCGGCCGAGCCGTGTCCCTGCCTGAACAGGGAGCAGTGTCCCCCGCAGCCAAAGCCTCTCTCTGCAGCTGCTGGGTGGCAGCGGCGGCCAGCGGAGCGGTGCTGCGAGCCCACCCCTCACAGGGCTCCTCTCTCATGAACCCTCCCAGCACAGCTCATGCAAAATGGCACTTGCTGACAGTTCTTTTTGCAGCTAGCCCCCGGGAGGGGTCCACACACCCCCACATATCATGGGCCAGCGGTTTCCCTGCCCTTCTTGTTACAGAAGCAACCCCAAAAATTTCTGCACGCGCATCCATCTTCTCCAGCCCCTCCTGAGCCCAGCTGCGGCAGGGGTGACGCAGGGGACGAAACCCCCACAGCTGGGGAACCTGTGGAGGGACACAGCCGCAGGGATCCCAAGGCCAGGGGCTCCCACTAGTGCTCAGCCAGGAGCAAGACGGGCTCTCAACCTCGCTGCGGCAGGAGAACCCATCGCCCGGCAATGGCTGGAAGGAGACTGCCACCCCCGAGGCTCCAGCCAAGCGCTGTGGGTGGGAAGATGCTTCCCAGAAGACTCGGAGCTAAATAAAGGCAAGGTCTCGAAGGAGCGGGGGCTGCCAGCTATTCATTCTAGCGTGCCTGCACGCTGCAGAGCAGGAGAGCGATTTCAAAGTTGCTGCAAGGAAGCTTGTCTGCCTCCCTGCCTGCCTGGGTTTGTTGATGGGAAAAAATAATTATCAGACTTCTCCACTAACACCTCCAAGCCCTGCATCACCTTCAGCAAAATATCTTCCTAAACTCACCTCTCTCAAGGTAGACAGCCCCTCCATCAGTCCGACACAGAAGCAGGTGCTTGGAAGAAAGGCTTTAGCATATACACTGTCAGTGAAGCCCTGGCCAGCAAGCCCAGATGAGAAATACCTAACCAGCTTTTAGCATCCTGGACTCCTCCAGTCATGGGCTGTCATAAGCACTTAGCCCTCTGGGCCTACAGATCTCACCTCTGATCAAAAAGAAGCAACCACTCCAACCTTTGTTCTTGAATATGTATTTTTTTTTTTACTGAAAAAATCATTCATAAATTAACAAATACAAAAATGTACAAACACATGGGTAAATAAATGTAATGACACAAAGGATTGCTTTGCTGAGAAGTGTATGTGTTTTAAAACACTAGTCTTCAGTGCAAAAATGTCCCCCTGGCACCTCTTAAAAACATAACTGTAAGCTCAAAAGCCATGATGATGGAAAGCTACTGTAGAGTTTAAAGCCATTTCTGATGGTGAGCAACCCAAAGCTTGTGGCTGTTGCTCAGATGGTACCTTCCTTAGAGCAGCAGAGTATGACAGATAGTGAACTGTCAATAGTTTTGCAAATAAAACCCACACGGCTCATTTAAAAAAAGAAATCAGCATTGAACAGGACCTGCCCTCCAGCAGGGCTGACCAGTGTCGACATGATGAGGCAAACAAGTGGCTTTGTTTGAATTTCAGCTGCCAGAATATGTACAAGTTCTCCTTACTACAAGAATTTTTACACCATAACAGCACATGCGCTTGACAGTATGTTTTTAAAAGTTACATTTACTATACAGTATTTGACATAGCTGATAGGATTAACAGTGCACATTTTCAGATATTCCACATCTTTAAACGGGAAAAAATTCGCTGTGATTAGAAGAAAGGAACTATGAAGAGCGATGCTGCCGGGTTGGGGGTGTGGACCCTTTGTGCCAGAGTGCATTTCTGAGCAGAGGTAACGGCTTTTTGTTCAACACGGTGCGATGTGTGCCGGGTACACATCAGAGGATCCCGCCTAAGGTAGTTTAACACCTACTCACACACACATGCATGATTCCTGGGGGACTGAACTTGGAGTAGTTGAAATACATTCCTTGTTTGAAGCACCATTAAACAACGACAGATTTCTAGCAAGGTCTCAAGATGAACAAGAAGGGCAGGGTGTCACAGGTTCAGCATCTGAAAGGGTCCACGTGAATGTGAGATTCAGAAGCAGAGTCTTTATTGCTATATGCGCCATAAAAAGCAAATCCTCACCTCTGCCTATAAATAACCAGACTGAATCCCCTTGGAAAGCAAGTTTAAAGCACATGTAAGTTCAAAGACTTTAAACCTAAGTTACAAACTTATCAGCACTTTTCAAGGACAGGCTCGCTGTCCTCTCATACTGGCCGATAAGATCTACACAACAAGAACTCGTGTTTTCTAAACTAACATTTTCTGGATAGAAGGTTAGGAATGCCCTGGGCAGTCACACCCACAACAGATGTGTATGGGGATCATACATCCACAGAACTGAGACAGCAATGTAAACCACGAGAAGAGAAGGAAACCAAAGGCAAACAACACAATAAAAAGAAAGTTAAAGCACTTTGGAGGTTAAGTACCCACTCTTGTTATGTATAAATACAAATTAAAAAGCAACCCCCAATGTATTTACTTTTAAGTCAGAGAGGTCCGATAAAAGTGACTGTAGGTGCTGTGCAAGGACTGGGCTGGCTGTCCCTGAGGAAAGCCCAGAACCCAGCCCGCCCACAGGAGCTGTGGAAAGGAGGGGGCAGCAGATGGGCCAAGGGTGGGGGCACTCCCATTTCCCTGGGGCATCAGACCAAGCTCCCTGGTTCTGAGCCCTCATGCTTACAGAAGCCTGATTCACGCCCTTCATTTCTCTCACTAACCTGTCCCACCGTCTGGACTTGTGCAAGTGCCACCAGGCGCCAGTGGTGATAACCAAGTGAACCACCTAGTTCTGACTTAGCAGCTTGGTGTGCTGCTAGATTTACACAATAAATACAACATAAAATAGCCTCCTAAACTCTCCTGTCACCGCAGAGACGTGGCAGCAGGGCACTGCCAGTCCAGGGCGGGCTTGGGCCAGTGTGGCCAGCTGCTCTGTCCCGAGGATGGCACGTGGGCGAGAGCGGTGGGCCCAGGGGCCGTGCTTCCTGCAGCAGCATGGCTGAGAGCTCCTGAGCAATCTGCCACGCTCATTTTACCATCACTAGGATAGAATGCTACAGGCAAGGGATTCTGTATGGCTTTTGGATTCACTTATACATCACATTGCAAAGGTGACAGAAAGGGAAGTTTTCCCATAAATGTTCCTATTTCCTCACCCTCCCTGGAAGAAGCCATTCCTGCAGTTTCTGGAATCGGCAACAACATGGCTGTATTTCTCATCTGCTACACTGGAAAGTTTAGGCCCTGTCCCACAAACACTTCTGCATAGGCACAGCTTAAATCATGCAAGCAGCCTCACTGGCTTAAAAGGGAACACCCTGCACAAGTACAGTGACGCACGCACAAGTGTTTACAGAATTCAGGACTAAAATGAGTGACCATATGTAAACCTCTAGCTTGAATTTGAGCCTAAGGAGAAAAACTAAAAGGGGCAATTTACACAGCATATTTACACACTTACACTTCTTTAAGAAGCGACTCCGTTGTGTATACTTCAAGCAGGTCATTTTAAAAACCGCACAGAGAAGAATGGAATCAGAGGTTGTCTGATCTCCCACCAGGGCAGTTATCGACCAGATCATTCCCAATGTTCACTGTTGGAAAGCCAGAGTCCCTCGGCTGAGCCAGTTCCTGGAGGAGAAAGCATGTCTGATGTGAGTCCTGGTGCTGGAGGTTGCTGGAGGAATGTGGAGACAAGAGCAGCAGGCTGAAACCCAGAAAGCAAGTGGTGGAAAAAAAGAAAGACTGCTGAACTTGCTGCACGAGTGTCGGGCTGGATTGGCACAGCCAGGGCAATTTGTGCGTGCACTTTCAGCTTTATTCTCCAAAATACTGTGATCCTTCATTAGACAAAGTGTTGCTTGTCCTCAATAACCCTTGGAAAAGAAAGTCTAACGTGGTGCTTTCTTAATGAAGGGCAGAGCAGTTATTTTCTCCTCTTAATATTCAGTCACCAGAGCCAGCTCTGGTGTCAGGTTAACAGTGATGTTCTTATACAAGGCGTCATACGTGACATTTGGAAAGTAGTTCAAGTTATTGAGGCCGTCCAGGGCTTGCCTTTCCTTTGACTTCCTCAGCAAGGCGTACCTGTGCAACGAGAACCAAAGGCCAGAGTCACCTCCACATATTCCACCAAGTCCTGCAAAATCCTCCCAAGACTACTAACATGCCCTCAAAACAGCCAGTCCCAGCAGCAGTTAAGACAATGAATTTCTTAGCCCTTAACAAAGACCTGAAACCCTGACCCCTTGCCCCCGCTCTCTGCCTTCTGTAGACAGAGTAACACCTCCTTCAACATTCAGATCAGGCTCTTCCAGAAACACAGAAGCTTCTCTGATATCTGATATCTGTCATTAGTCACCTATTTAGGAACATCACCCTCAAGATAAGTACGTGTCCTCAGCTTTACATGCTGAAAAATCCCCTCTTTGGGATGGCATCCGAGCAGCCACACCACAAAAGGATGCCCCCTCATTTTAGGGATGTGGGGTATAAAACACACTGGAGGAATCCAGGCAGTGTACTGCCTTTCACCTCCTGCAGTTAGTTTCCTTCATGAATTGAGGTTGTTACTGTCCTCAAACAGCTGCAGGGAGCAGAGCACAGTACAGACACTTTGTGAAAGGCTTTGCAATACTAAAAACAAAACAACAACAAAAAAACCACCACTTGCCTTCCTAGGAACTGTACTTCTCCTCGATGATGGTGGGGAATCGATTTGTATTTCCCTGTGTCTCCTTCTGGTCGAGTCACTGAGTAGCCTGCATACTGCACTCTGTGTTGGAAGACCGAGAAATAAAACCAGAAATTAAAAACTGATCGTTGCATGTGCTGCACTGCCAGTGCTTGCCAGGGCTGTGGAGTTAGTGTGCTCGGGGGTCTGACAGCAGCTTCGCCTCCCCATGCAGCGGACAAGCTATGCAAACCTGCCCCACACTGGCCTCGGCTCTGGGCAAGTCACACGGCACACAGCAGGCCCAGCACCCGCTGCAGAGGTGGCTGCTTCCCCCACAGCACCGCAGAGCTCGGCCTGCGGAGCCGCCGCCGCCACAAGCGGTGTCGGGGACAGCGGCTGAGCCGAGCCCCGCGTACCTGTTCCAGAGGTCATCGTCTTCACCGCCCCAGCCCCAGAAGGCGTTAGGGAAACCATTGATCTTCTGAAACTGCTCGACAGTCAGGCCACTCACCCCACCAAAGAACTCATTGTAAGGGAGCCTAAGTGGGAGAGAAGAGGTTAGGGCAGGGTCTGTCAGTGCTGCAGTTCTCCTGCCAGCAGCGGAGGGAGCCTGAGCTATGAGGAAGATCTCATCTACTCCCCACTCATGTTCACTTTTGCACAAAGTCCCAGGAGCAAACTGAGATTGATTTTAAAATTTTATTTTAAAAGGCAGAAGATATCTAACAGTGGCTCCTTAGCTATTACGGTAGTGGGGAAGAAGAGTGCTTACAGATACATGTACTTATCCAGCTTGGCTGCAAAATGCCTCGGCATCTGTCCACACCCGTAATAGTTACGGTCATTTTCTGGTATGTGGTCCACATCATGGAAGATGAGACAGTCCCAGTCCAAGTCCTTCATTGCTTCCCGAAAGCCAACGTTGAAAAGCATGGCACGGTTGAAGGGTTGGTTTCCAGCCTAGAGGAGAGAGATTTCCCTTTCAAGGGGAGCCCCACGCAGTTCACACTCTGCAGGGGCATTTGCAGTCTCGTTTAGAAAACCACAGAGGGCAACCCGCTCCTAAATCAGCTGTGGAAAAGGAAATTATGTTTGGGAAGAGACAGACTAGTGGAGACCAGAAAACGCTTTTATTCAATTTACTGTGTAGGAGCAAAAATAAAAATTCTAAAGTCTTATTATTCTGAGACTTAAAAAAAACCCTCCACAATTCTGATCAATCTTTCTAAGACAGAACTAAATATGGAGGTGTATTAACTGGTCAGATGAAGCCAGATAGCTAAGTGACATGTTCATGTATATATCAAATGAAAAGTGCAGTCATCCAGATACTGCCCAGACAAGAAACATGTAACACTCATCAGGCCAGTCCTGTGTCTGGGGGATGTTTCTTGAAACTATCAGAGAGACATAAAAAAGTAGCATATTTAAAATAAACAAACAAAAAATTTCAAATCATGACCCCTTGAATCTCTATTTTTTAGTTTAAACCAGACATTTTAGTGCATACATCTCAGCTGTGCCACTTTTAGGCAGTATGGGAGAACTTAAACACCGGGACGTGAACCCAAACCCTTTAAATGTGATCTGGTAGGTAAATGCCTTGGGACAGAGCTATGCTTGCAGCTTTGTCTGAAGCTCCTGCAGATGCATTTCTAGTGCAGCACCTTGGTGCCCCAGTGGCTACCACCCCGACTGCCACAGGGCTCACTCACTTGTTCTACAACGTAAAAGGCGAACTGTAAACGTTGTCGCTGCAGCATGGGGATAAGGTGTCTGAAGAGAACAGGAAGATGCTCATATCGATTGCGGAATGGGATCAGGATCGCCACCTGATGGGGAGAGGACACGGCTCTTACTGCACCGAACCAGTGGCTCCCATCACCAATCCACCCCTTGCCTGTGGAGTGGGACTGGCTAGTGCTGCAGTAGGGTGAGGGCCGGAGCAGCCTCTGTACCCCACATCACAGCATTTCCTATTCAGTTCTTGGGGTATTGTTGCTTTACAAGAATTCGACATAATCTTAAGCGGGAGGGAGATCCACAGCCCCCCACCCTCTGCCCAGTGCTGGAGACAGCAGGAGCAGGGCCGTGCCCCAGCAGGGACACCTTGCCTCTCTGGGTCACAGCCTGCCCGAGACGGGGCGGTGAGTGCACAGCGGCTCGGCAGCACAGGGGCAGGCAGGCTCCGCCGCCTGACTGCCGAGCGGCCCACGCAGAAACTCAGGACTGACTCACGATCAACTGAGCGGCCCCTGAATCCAGCACTTCCCCACCCAGGCACTGCAGCCCCACACTCCAGAGGTGCCGATATCCACTACCCTGGAGCTTTATCACACCAGAGATGTTCCCATTTAATGCCTTTCCACCACCCACCCAGGACCCTCCACGTTCGGCAGGGACACAGGGCTCCCCAGCTACCTTCCATCGAGGCAGGCAGTCGCTCGGCTTCCAGTGGCCTCCCAGCCTGATGGAAGAGTCTTTTGAGAAAAACTGGTGGATATCCTCCATCGTGATCTCGCTCATATTTACATCAATGGGGCCCTCTGCAAAGACAGCAGGGAGAAGCAGAGAAGGAAGTCAGGAACTGCAGTCATCCTGGGCCAGTGCTCTGCTGCATCCCTGCTCACTGTCCCCAGCACTGAGCACAGGCAGCCTCTTCCTCTTCCCAGGCACCGACAAAAACGGTTGGGAGGTGCTGCTGTCTTGACCTGTAACGCCTCCATCTCCTTGGCAGCTTGGCTCTGTTCAGCTTTCACGGTCACTGCTGGATGCAGGTCTCCATCAGAGGCCTGCTGTGGCTGGCCACCCCCTCATTCCACCACATACAGAAACACCTGCCTTGCGGGGGGATGGAGGGAGTCCAGCCTGTCTCCCACACCAGCCCCTGCCCAGCTGTACCCAGCACAGCTCAGGGCTGGGACCAGCAGCCCTGCTAAAGGACAAGGAAACTGCCCTGCCATCCCTGTCCCTGGAAAAGAGCTGGCTGAGCCTTTTCACTGGCTCCCAGCACACAATCCCTCTTTTGTCTGCATCTGCCAAGCGATGGGCTCCTGATTCAGCATGAAGATGTGTCTCGGACGAAGCAGGGATTAATCTGTGTGAATGGGTAAACAACAACTTCCCAGGAGGGGACCAGGCTCCAAACAGCACTCCCATTCATGCCCAGGTGCCTGGCAGGGAGAGGTGCTACACCAGTGAGGCAGGCAATGCCACAAAGTGCCCTCCAAAGGCACAGGGAGTAGGAGACGGGCATGGGGCCAGCAGGATGCTACTCACTCATAGAAGGGAGCCTCTCAGGACAGGTGTGGTTGGGGAAGTAGGTAAAGTCTTCAGGAAGAAACGTTGTGGCTTGCAGAAAGGTTTCATTGTGGCTCAGATCAATAGGATAATCTGGTGAACAGAAGGAGGAAAAAAAAATAAGAAAAACAAAAGAGTTTACATTTGAGCTGCCAGTCTTTGCTATTTGCAGCCACCTTCCGATGCTACTGTGAGCAGACTCCAAAGCCACCACTGCTAAGGATGTCCACAACAACATGTGAGTGTCCCCATATGACATGAGCTCTAGACTTGCAACCTAGCTGGGGCTCATTCTCATCCTGGGTCAGGAGGCTGCAGAAGCCCTTTAGGCAGTGTCACACCAAAGAAACCTTCATATTTTCTGTCCAAAAGAAGAATTTGGAGTGTCTTTCAGGTACCACAAACAGCTCAAAACAAAGGAGCCCAAGGTACTTGGAAGGAAAAACTACTTAGCACCTTGTCACTGAAGGAGCACACCAGGGCAGCAGAGGATGTGCTCCTCCAGTAGGTCCTTTTCTAATGGGCTCAAAGTCAGGAGTCTCCAGATAAGTCCCAGTGCCAGCAAGGACTGTCAATGCAGCCACCTGCTCAGGGAGATCCTGCCTTGCATCCTCCACAAAGGATTAATAAGAGCTATCACATTACACACAGCCTTTCCTCCAGTTTGTGTAGTGCAGGAACAGAAGAGCCCCCATGCCCCAGCAGACACAGCAGCGCCCAGGATACCACGTTTCTCCAGCTCCTCCATTCCCTGCATCCTTTTACCTACAGGGCAAAACCCCTCCAGTCTGCTGTGCCTGTAAATGTTTTAGGGAGAGTTTTACATAACCATGAACGTCTGCTTTCTACAGTAAAGTGACCAGCTTTGCATAAGGCATCTTTAGCCAAGCATGACCCTTATTTTAGGCACTCAAAGTTTCCTGCCCGCAGTAAGGCATCAGCTGCTACAGGAGGATGCTGCCTCTCCCCTTTCTCTCTGGTCTTTTGGTCCCACAGTATCCAGGGCCCCAGCACCAACCTTACAACCCAGATAGGTCCTGGAAAGCAACTGTTTAGAACTGAGACACCCAGTTCCATCACATGTAGACCCCAGACCCATCAGGACAAAATAGTCTCATCCTTTCCAATTACTCTACCACGTACAGGCATACCCACTACTGCTTGTGGGGTAGCATGGGGGCAAGAGAGCCCAGGAGCTACTCCCAGCAGCTCCGAGTCCCAGCAGGGAAGGGTTAAGGCCTTCGCTGGGTCCCTCCCTGCAATGGTACCAGACAGATTTGCTCTGTCCCAGCCATCACGTGGCTGCACTACCCTCAGCAGTATGGGGAGGATGCACTAACCAGGCAGTAGCACCCACGCAGATCCTACTAAGGCACTCAAAAACAGGCAAGGAGGGAAGATACTGATCCTGGTGTTACTATAATCCTTGCAGCCACAGCAACAGGCACCGTCAAGATGTCACCACCATCCATCCCGCTGCATCTTCTGTGACCTGCCTGCAGGTCACCACAAGCAGCAGCAGTACAGCCTCTAACCCTCCTCCCCCTCAGGGGATCAACTACTTCCTCACCCTGCAGTTGTTTTACTTCTTGTTTCCAGCCTTAAAAACAGCCCAGGCTGGCAGCCCCGGCGAGCTTCACCTCTTGGGTGAGGAGGTGGCCCCACAAGTTGGCAATTCCTCTCCCATGCCTCCCGTGAGGGCAGAGCTGACCTGGCAGCCGCTCCTCAGTGGGCCAGGCAGCAGGGACACAGCTGGTATTGTTTTATCAATAAGGAAATAACCTTGCTTTGCTAAACTGTACCAGTCTCTGCAATAACACCTTGTACTGGCGCAGCCGAGCTCCCCGCCACCACCTCAGCTCAGTGCCAGTGCAGCAGCCTGAGGCACTGGTGACGTGTCCGCAGGGGAGGTACCTGCCCAGTGTCACACCAGCCCAAAGGCAATGCCTTGCCCTGGCTTACACACAGCCACGTGCTTTTATGCTTCACTGTACCATATTTACACCAAAGCTTGTAACCCTGTTACCAGCTCTATACTGCAGATGATGGACAGGCTGGGAGTCGGAGCCTGAAACTCCACTCCCTGCATTCTGCTCAAATTTCAATATATTATTTGTGGCAGATCTCCAGCCAAGTCATTTCAGTTCATCCTTGCATGGGAAGAGCGAAGCTTGTGAGCAACGGCTCCTCCACGTGCACAGAACCCTGGCTCCACACACTTGTACGCCTGGGAAGTCAGTTTTTAAATATGAAACCAGACCTTTGCACTGAATTTTAAAATGTTTACCCTCAGACTGGTTGAAGCTAACAAGTGAAACTCCTGGAAAGCAAAGAGGATTTTGAATCAACATATCATCTGAGACCTTTCAGGTTTTTCACCCCTTACACAATTAAGAAGCATTTTAGGTTTTTANAGGTATACTACTTTAATATATACTTTAAAATATGTATTTAAAATAAGTTTGTATATACACACACAGTAATTCTATATATAATACATATTTTATGTCACAGATAATTTCTTTATGTACATTAAAAATTATATAACAAGCAGGCAATTAGCCAAAGTTCCCACCAAGCATTTACCAGCATAAATTAATTCCTTCAAGTGAGGATGGTTTGGGTCAAGTTCTTTTCCAATGGAAATTGAACCTTTGATCAAAATGGTGATTGAAGAAATACCTGAGTCATTCACACTGCTGTTCCTCTTGGCATAGGCACTGCGGACCACCTGCTCATACACCTGAGCTCCTATTGTTCTCATGTTTTCACGAATCATGATGCCTTGGGCTTGCATCATGAAGAGGTAGGTGTTCACTGTAAGGGAGAAAGGAAAAAAAAAGATAAAAAAGTGTATTTCCACAATCACGCACAGGAAAGAGTGTTTTGGACCCATTCCCAGTCTTCTGGTTGGATTCAGCTCTCTCCTGCCAGGAGGATCAGTGCTTCATACATCTCAGTTGCCTGACAGGAGCTGGGAAGGGCACGGAGTCAGGAAGCAGAGGCATAAAGCATATTTGGAGATCCAGCTGGTTAATAAAGGGAATATACCCAGCTAGACCTGGCAATGCAGACTGTAACGCAGCGTTGCAGCATAGAAGCAGTGCCTTTTACTGCCTAGGTAGGGAGATTTAGTTAGGAAAGAGGAAGCCTGTCAGGGTTGCACACGTAGGGAAGGGCAGTCATTGCTAAACTGCAGCACTGCCAGGCTCTGGGCCCACCAGCAATCCAGACACCCCAGAGCAGGCAGCCTCTTGCAGCCTCCCACGTCTCTGGGGCCAGCTCCCCAGCCAGGTTCCCTTCTGCTCTCCTTTCCCACTGACCCCTGTGCCCTGGCACCACGCAGGCAGAGCCCGGTTAGGTTTCACTTTACACTGACATCTGGCTCTGGCAAAGACAGGCCCTAAAGCAAGCAGGAAAAACACAGCCCTGTGTCACCATCAGCAGCCACGGGGACAGCAGGACTGCTGTGTGCAGACCACAGCACCCACACCAGCATCGCAGTGCCTGCCATGCCCCCCAGCAGTGAGGTTTTGGGCTTAAGAATGAAGGGGCATATGGGTTTGTCTGAGTGGGGAGAGTCTGGATTTGAAAATAGGAAGGAGGGGATGTTTAGATAGCCAATTCTGCATTAGTTATTAAAAAAATAATTAGGGGAAAAAAAAACAAACCATCTCGAAAGAGACTCTGGAAATGATGAAGAGGGCACCAGGCCAAGAAAACAGAGACCAGAGGCCCTACACAGAAGGGGGCAGTAATGATGAAATGTCACCAGGAAACATCCCTAACAGACAGGTCATTTTCTACAGCAGGCATACTGCAAGCTGTTAATAGCCTGGAACTGGTGTCTGCTGGTGCCAGAAGGTACAGTCACAGCTAGAGCCACTGGCAGCACAGATTAGACAGGTCATGTCGGAGGTTGTGCCACTACTGGACAGCAAGGGACTCCCATGCACAGCCCACCAGGACACGCACTGACACCCTGCCCCATCTCCCTGCCCTCCTGTTTTATACCCACAGATTGAGTCAGCCTCCAAAAGGCTGTCCAGATGCAGTTCCCAGTCCCAACTAGATGTTGTTTTCACACAGCTAAGTAACTATCTGAGAGGGCGCTGGAGCGACGGGCCCTGCGCCTGCCTACAGTCCCACACCACGGCTGGGTGCTGCCTGCGCCTCCCCGCTGTGGGACATCACTCACCACACAGGCTTTCAACTCGCAGCACGAAGGGGATCAGCTCTGTTAAGTGCCTGTCAACTAACTGACCTGAAATGTGATTTTCAGCACCCATTCCAGCCCCCCCCTTCCCACACACGTACCCTTGATGGTGGAGCTAGCAAAGACACCTTATGAAGTTACCCAACCAAAATGCAAGAGCTGCCTCAGCCGAAGCTGCACTCACACCTCTTTGCTCACCCCCACAGCTGAGGCCAGCTCTGCAACCCAGAGTACCACCAGGACGGTGACAGCTGCCAAACAACCGTGTGTCTTTGGTGCAGTTTCTCGAAAGATTCCAACAACAGCACGAGACAACTCGCTAAAGCTGAACAAGTAACTTTGCTTTCGCTTCCTACCTCATTATACTCACTGGATAAAGCAGAGACAGGTTTGGTGAAGCATGCAATAGCAGGAGACACACAAATCAGCATGTAATCCCCACTCAATTTAAGGAAGAGGGAGGGTTGCTGGGTGCAATGAAAGCGACGTTTGTTCCCGCTCCCTCGGCAGCGGACGGAGCTGGGTCTGGAGCAGCCACATGACAGGCCGAGCAGTGGGAATCCTCAACTGACTGCCACGGCCCTGCCAACATGGCCCAGGGGAGCACCAGCACAAACAACGCCTGCTCTGTTCAGGACAGTGCTTGTCTTTCCACATGTTAACCCATTTACTCAAATAACTGAGGAGATACCTGGCCACGGATGAGTGCTGCCTCAACATGCCACATGACAAACAACAAGAACGCCCACAATCATGCTGACCCCAGCACTGGGATGTGTGCCCCTCCTCCTGCCCTCCAAAATCACCCACCACCATCACACGAGCTGCACAAACCCTACACTTATCCAGAACATACAATTCATTCAGGCCAGAAAAATCAGCTTTAAAACACATTACTGAAAACATTTCACTCCCCATACCCACGAGGGGCTGCTGTGGACAGGCTGGGTCTGAACCAACATTTTGGAATCGATGTACCCAACTCAAACCTAACTCCACTGTATACTTCACTTTTGATATGAAAATTTAATTTTAAGTTTAAAAAAATTAAATTTATTAAGCTTGACCCAGCTGACCCACAGAGCGCAGAGCTCCTGTACCAAGAGGCAGCATTTCCCAGAGCCACAGGAGCAGAGGAAGGAGATGCTGAGCATCCCCACAGCTGCTCACTGCTGGGATGCTCAGGATCACTCTGCCTGAACCAGGGTTCAGCCAGAAAGCAATTCTGGTGTTGCAAGATACTGCTAACCTAAGCACATAGTATGATCTTGAAAATTATATTTGCCTTCTGCCTTTATTCCATTTCAGCACATGGCACTTCAGGCCACACGTGAACAGCCTGGCTACAACCATGGAGCAGTGGGACAAGGACAGGAGAGGGATTTTAGCTGCTGTCGGGGCAGAGGCAGGCGAGATGTCCCTCTTCCTACAAGTTTTCAGCAGACCCTCACAGAAAACGAGCAAAATTTCAGAATCCATTTGCCCACACGACTGCCTTAAGATTATTCTTGTTAGTTCATTAAAGGACAAGTCAACCCCACTGGGCTTTAAACACGTGGAGACCATGATATCAGACCTACAGCTTACCACCAGCTGGAGCAGATGCAGGTGCTGCTGCACCCCGGGGAGCCCTCACAACGCTGCACCCCTCTCCCTGCTCACAAGCAAAGGGAGGACACGCGCTTATCCAAGATAGGAGTAGATGCAACAACTTCAGCCAGGGAGGTAAAGTCCAATTATACAAATGAGCACTGAAGGTTTCCTGTAATCATTTCTTTGTTGGTATTTTTGGAGCACTTCTAATCAAGAAACAGCTGACTCTCTCATGGAAAATTGATTTCACTGTAATGATACATACCAGAAGAGGCAGCAGGATAATTTGCAGCTTGAGAGTGGATTCAGTGGAGGGCTGAGTGGATCCACAGCAGCAACTGGCTGACACAGGAAGGGGATGGAACTGACATCTCTTGACCCCACATGCTTCCACCACCTGTGGAAAGCATCTTCCTCAAGGGTCCCTGGCAGAGGGATGGCACTGTATCCCACAGCCCCATGCTGGGAGAGGCAGCCACCAGGGCTGGGGTCAGGAAGAGGGGCCAGGCAGTTCACGGCAGCCCTGCACACCCGCAGCAGTATCAGTGCTCAGCTTGGTGGCCAGACTTTCCTGAGGAAGGAACAGGTCTTCCTCTGCTTTGAGATTCAGGGCTGTCACATTCAGCATTTTTTTCCCAGTTCATTAGTCCACTGGTGCTGCAGAAGCGCAGAGCAGCTGCTTGTGAGTTCATCATGATCACACTGCAACACGCAGCTTTCTGTGAGCACCCAGGGCTCTGGAGCAGCTGGACCCCATCCTGGCAAGGGCAGCAACCATGAGCCCCTGCCCAGACAGCATGTTTCAACCAACACAACATAAATCAACACATAACCATGGAAACCACCACTGAATTAACCACTTTGCCAGACATTTGGAGTGGGTAGGAAGCACCTAGCAGAGCCTGCAGGATGCCTGCATGTGGGAGATGCAACGGAGACTGTGGAAGGGGTGAAGGTCCTGCAGGCAGCGGGGATGGGTGCTCAGGTCACCCCCAACACCCTACCAGGGCTTGGGAGAGCCTGTCTGCTGCAGATACCTCCTGCATGGTCCAAAGACAGCAAAAACAGCAGTCGTGTCTACCTTAAGCCTTTTTTTAAGGCTTCCCAGCAGATCCCCATCATCGATTCAGCTCCACTTAACACTAGCAATACAAAGAGGTTTAATCAAAGGAAGCCTCCAAGGAACAGATAGACAGTTATGATAGTCTCAACTTGTAAACAACTAGGAAATTTAGCAGCATCACGTCACTAATACACTAAGACCTCTGTTTCTACCAGCCTTCAAACTGCACCATGTTCTCCAGAAGCACAGACTGCCAGAACAGTTAAATAAGAGGTTCCTATTTATTTTAGAGTATATTTAATGGGAAACTGCAGTGATGCTTGACCAAATCCTGCATATTTGTATCTGAATTTGTATTCAATTTGTATCTGAACTTGTATCTGAATTTGTATCTGAACTGAGAGAAAAATTACCCTGGGGAGTCTTCAGCAAGGGGAAAGAAAATCTGCATTATTCTAAAAGTCCCTACATTTTTAATGCACACATTTAACACGACAACTGCCAGTTGCAATGCCACAGCTGGCTGAGCTAAAGCATTTGTGCAACTTGTTTTGACGAGCACTTCACCAATTTTAGGATATCCAGAAAGGAGCAGCACATGCTTTGCACACATGAAAACTCAGAAGGCAAAAACGAATCTGTAGAGCGTTTGCAGCACCAAAGCACCCATGGAAGGAGCCCCGTGCAGTGGCAGCAGCCAGGGCTGGCAGCGGGATCGAGCCCCCGCCCCAGGCACACTCAGAGCCACCGGGGCAGCGAGCAGACCAGCACTGGCACACACAGGACCAGCTCTGCACAGACCATGCTATGGGTGCAGAGAACACAGTTTCTCTCTGCACCAGGCAGTAACACCAACGATGGCTGCCACAAGGTTTTGCAAATCCCAAGGCTCAGCTCCCAGGCTCTGCTGCAACACCTCTCTGCCAGGAAGGGCGTAGCAACATGTGCAGGCTGGAGCATAACAAGCATTTGCCCAAGTTAAATATTACCCTTTCTAGCAAGATTTGGACTCTCCTACTTTAATTGCAGTTCAGGAGATGCAATTGCACATGACTGCATCTCCTGTTTATCTTCCATCCTTCCCTCTTTGCAGCGATGGGCAGTTCTCCCCATCTGCAGCCAGCCTGTCCCCTCCCCAGCGTCTTGTCTCGCTTTGTCAGGAAGGGGAAACGCTTCCAAGAGGTAAAAGAGCATCTGCAGCCAGCAGATCTCTTTGCATGCAGGGCATAAAAGCACAGCACTCGCTGGGCACCACACAGTTAAATACGCAATAAGAAGCTCTCCAGGAGGCGGAGTGAAGCGGTTGCTAACCTCTCAGGCTGGCAGCCTGGCGGGCTGCTGCCACTGACAGCAAACATTTACAGCTCGGCATTTGTTCCTCAAGCTCCTTGGGAAACAAAGTAGTGGCAATTCCTGCGTCCTGGACACCATCTTGAAGCAGCAGGAATCCTGATGCCTGAGCCTGATGCTCACGTAGGATTAAGATGAGGAAACAGAGGAAGAGCTACAGTTACTAAAAAAAAAAAAAAAATCCCCAATAATTAAGTGGCTGCTTGAGCAAACGAGGGTGCAGGCAGATACTCCCCAGTGCTGCCCCAGAAGCAGGAGGGCAGGGAGGGATGTGGGCTGCTTGGGACAACTTCTCATCTCCCAGGTCATAGAAATCCCACAACATCCTGATAAGAAAGCTGAGAACATGTGGGATAGATGAGTGGACCATGAGGTGGGTCGAGAACTGGCGGACAGGCCGGGCCCAGAGGGTGGTGATCAGTGGAGCAGAGTCTGGCTGGACACCCCTGACTAGTGGTGCTCCCCAGGCGTCAGCGTTGGGTCCAGTCTTGTTTAACATCTTCATCAATGACCTTCAGCAACTACCTGATGATCCAAAGCTGGGAGGAGTGGGGGACATGCAG
>VXBZ01000034.1:170679-185947 GCA_013399135.1 Heliornis fulica
GTTGTGGAGTCTCCTTCTCTGGAGACATTCCAGACCCATCTGGACACCGACCTGTGTGACCTGCTCTAGGGAACCTGCTCTGGCAGGGGGGTGGACTGGATGATCTCTGGAGATCCCTTCCAAGCCCTGCAATTCTGTGACTCTCTGACACAAGTCACCCCATTGCAGGAGGTGCGAGCGTGCTGCAGAGAGCAGCCCTCAGCCTGAACTAAGGCATTTGCACCAGCAGTCCCCACACACCACGATCACCACCCCTATCAGCTGGGCCACTCCACCATCAGAAGCTGCAGGTTCTTGTCTGACACCAGGCATTTTGACTCCTTTCTGCAATATTATGCCCACTGGAATATGAAGAATGCTGCAGCTGCTCTGCTCTGAGAGCAGAGGGGCAGCTTTGCAGCACAGGTGATGTGCACCGTGGAGACCACCTAAGGAAAGGCCCCTCGGTGCCCATACTCCAAGCCTGTCCAAGATGTGATTTCTCTCCTACCCAGATCCAGGTACTGGGAGGCCACGGGGGGAGCCCTGCCACAGCCCCACTCCTACAGCCCAGCTCATCGGCTGGAGAGCACATCAGCCCTCTCAACTCCTAAAAAACTCTCCAAACTGAAATTCTTCAATCAAATGGGATTATTGTTGTCCCAGATTTTAAAAGGCAGCAGCTGGGAGCTCCGTGCCAAGGGTACTTTCACCATACAGTGCCACTAAGACCCACAACAGCTTGGCCTCTGAAGCATGATTACAGAGCTGTTCTTGTTTGCAATAATTAAGATTTCACTGCAGACAGTCAGTACAGCTGCTGTATTTTTATAGGACAAAACAAAAACCCCAAAACCAAACCCATGAGAAGGAGGATGCAATTTTGAAGCTCCAGCGCACAGACCATCACCTATGGAACTCTGTGAGAGCCCTGATGTCCCCAGACTTTATTAGCTTTGTTGTCAGCCATGCAGCCTTGGAACACCTAACATTTTCTGGTATGGTTTTCCTCCTTCTGACAAGCGAGCTGGTAATACAGCTACTACAAACAAATTAACCAATTCCATTATCAGAGCAGATCATGACTTCACTGGAAATAATTCACACCCCTATCTATGAACTTATTTAGCCCTTTACTAAGAGACTACACAACACTCAGCCTGCATGACACTTTCCTGGGTGTCAGCAGAAAAGCCAGTGGCATCAGAGTCAGTTTCAGATGCCCTGAACCAAGCAAACCGAGAGCCCCTTCTGTCCATCAGCCTGCACTGCAGAGCTGCCATGTGCCTGGGGACCAGACCCTGGGGCTTGGCACTCCCTTCCTAGTGGGGCAGGCAAATACCCCGTAGCTTTCCCCCCACATCACCCTCCCCTGCTGACTTGACCATCCCACCCAGCCATGGCAAACATTTACTAAGCGCTGCTGCCCTGGCGCCAGGCATAGGAGAACCCTCAAGCTTATCACAGGAAAGGGGTGATAAAGCACCCTGGCATCAGAGACCAGATTCACACTGCCCTTTACCACAGGCACTACAATCACAGAATTGTGCCTAACACACTACCACCAAGTTACATATTAATCCTAGATAAGAAGAAACAAAGCCATTAAGTCAGCACATTCAGCAAGGGATAAGAGCCTCCACAGCCCCAAGCTGAGACCAGAGATCAGGATCCAGCACAGGGTGATGGGGACATCTCTGACTGCCAGGGACAGGAAACTTGTGGCCCCCAGACTCACACCCCACCAGGTTTTTATACAAAACAGAGGAAAACCCCAGTGCAAGTCCAGCAGTAGAGCTTGCCTGCAAACAGGCTGTGGGATAGGGTACAGGGCACCAAACAGCCCCCCAGCAGCACGGGGCACATGGGCCTTCTCCTGCCCTGAGTCATCAGCCCTCACCTGCATCGTGGCTCTGCAACTGCCTGGGGACTCTGATCCAAAGTTCTTCTGCACAATTTCCCTTTGCATCCCTGGGGAGGGCTGAGCACATGTGGGGGCACATCAAGGAACAGCAAACACCCCACTCCCAACAGAAATACTGTTAAGCTCACACAACAGCAGCTGAAACATCTTGAAGACAGGTGTGTGTTTCCTGAGAAATCTCAACACTGGCTCATCTGTATGAGCAGCTGGGGAGGGAGATGAACAAGAAAAAACCAAAAAAAACCCAACAACAACAACAACAAAAAAAACTAATTCCAGCCTGCCTGCACCCAGAAGTCAAGCTCTGCAAACAAGTCACACATTTGGCTACCATGGAAATCATGCTGGGATGGGAGGCCAAAGTCAACCAGCTCTCCCAGTCCCACAAGGGACACATTCCCCCCCTCCCATGCCCACTTTGGCAACACCGCCCCAGCCTGCCTTCTGCACAAACCCGTGGGATAAGGAGGCTGTGCTTGGCCAACCAGGAGGGGAATGGATTTCTAACAGGTGCCCTCAGTTTGGGTCCAGGTGCAGGTTTTAGACATGTCAGCTCTGGGAGCCCATCCATGGGGGGAGGCAAGGGAACTGGCAAAGGAACTCAGCAGCTGCTCTAGCCCCAAGGCACCCTGCGAACTGGATCCAGGTGGGCAGGGAGAAGGCAGAGCAAGAGCTGGGGGCAGCTCGATACTATGGCACCACAGCACAAGCATGGGCTCTAGGAAAGCTGGGAATGCACTGGCACTCTCCATCTGACTAAATTCCTGAGCAGAGGCAGGACCAAACACCGAAGCCAAAGGGCTTCAGTGCAAACGGGGAGGGTAGGATGGCTCAGAGACATCCTAAACCAAGCGTTGGCCACATCCTGCACCGGAGGCAGTGCCAGTCTCCAGAGCATTCCCCCACCCTGAGGTTTCAGTCCCAGAAGCACAGAAGAAAGCCCCTGTGTTCACCTGAAGCTGTGGTGATCCTGGCACTGGCCTCCCTACCCAAGCAACTCCCCATGACTAGAGCCCAGAGGTGTCAGCCTCCAGTTTCTGTCCCCTCTCACATCTAACTCCCATTTAAGAGTCTGCTCCGCCTCAGACCCCCACACTGCTAGCCGAAAGTTGAAACTCACTAGTGCATGAAATATGCATTGGGGTCAGCAGGTCTTGGGGACAGCACATTTCCCCTTCATCCTAAAAAAAACCCTCACCAAAGCAGCAAGCATCTCTACGTGAATCTCATGAAGACAGACCAGAGCAGCTCCACGGCAGTCACGGGCCAGAGCGGGCACCAGGTAGTACTGCACCACAAGAGCCACACATCAGACTTAAGGCAGCTTCATCGGGCTCAGCAACCTCCTCCCGCCCCCCTGCGAGTGCCCCTCTCACTTCAAACAGGCAGTTCTGGCCGTTGCAGACACCCCCAGGCCTGAGAGGGCTGCAAGGAAGGAGCTGGACTGGTGGGGAGGGCTGGCCTGGTCCAGGACAGGGCAGTCACAAGGGGCTAGGGGCAACCCATTTGTCCAGGCTGTGTTTGCTTCTCCAAGGCATTACAGATAAACACCATCCTCCTCCTCCACTCTCCCATTCTCCATGTAGACAAAGCCGTGGTGGCACTCCACAGGCACCGTCCTGCAAACGCTACGATGCGATGCGTTTCAGCAGCATCCTGCAGTCTGGGGGGGTTTTCCACGATGTTCACACCAGTGCCCACGTGCAAAGGTAGGGGACACAGGTGATACTCCATACAGGCTGCTCCCTTGCAAGTACAGCCCTACCCTGGTCAGAGCAGTTATTGAGCCACAGGGGTCCGCAGCGGAGTCCTTTCCATCAGGGGTGGTTTACAGCCTTCTGGCAGGGGAGAGCCCCTTGTTTTCATCAAGGGTATTTCCACTGCAGCACACAGTGATGGAGAAAAAAGAAAAACCAAAGAAAAAAAGAAAGAAAAACCCCACACAGAGGCCTAAGATTCAGAGGGGAAAGAAGTTTTCAAAGCTGCAGCACAGCTTTACACTGAGGGAAAAGAAGCAGGGAGCGCTGGGACCTGCTGCTGTGCAGAACCACGAGGCTTGGCTCACCAGAAGCCATCGGTCTATCTTCCAGCAAAGACTCCTTCAGACAAACCATCTGGTTGGGGTATTTCTGTTCTGGAGGCAGTGCTGCAACACTGACAAGGTGGGAGAGCCATGAGCTACCTCTTCTTATGTTGAACAGCAGTGAGACAAAAAGTGGTTACTGGAATAAACTTCCCTTTTGAAGAAAGGGGAAGGCGATTGGAATCGCCAGCGTGTCCTCAAGAGCCTGCCCGGCTCAGCTGTGACAGCTCAGAGAGGCAGGTGAAGCAGCACAGGCCATGCTCAAAGCACACTGCCTGCAGATACAGGCACAGGCAACCCCAAGCACCAATACACCTCTCAGCAAAACTCCTCAAGCTCCCAAGACAGCCACGCACCTCGGACACCCTCGTCCTACTGCCCCAGGCAGACCCTGCCAAGCAGGACACCTCTTAACTGGGAGGTCATTTTAAACTTGCCCCGGTATCTGCTCACAGCAGCCTGCCCGCCACGGTACACACTGAGAGGCAAACGCTGCACAAAAGGTCTGCTGCCTCATCTACCACCCTGTGCACAGCTCCTGCAGCAAGGCTGTGGTGCAGGCACTGGCTGAGCACCTCCTCACCCTGCATGGGGACGAGCTGTGGGCAAGGCAGCGCCTGTGCCAGCTGTGTGGAGGCCCACGGCCAGCAACCTGCTAGCCCAGGAAATGGGGAGAGGGGCTCTTGCTGCCAGGTGTGGGCTCCCGCTGCACAGCGCGCCTCCAGCACAGCAAAGGAATAAAGGTGGACCCAGTGTCTGAGCTACAAGCAGCAAGGATCGTCATCAGCTTTACTCCTCTGCAACCAGCACAAGTTCCTCCACTGCCACAGCCAGTCCTGCGTGGTTCCAGGGCAGTACTGCTGCAGGGACCGCGACAAAGGGAGAACAGACCCCTCGTGAGCTCCAACACTGCTGATGGCCACCACGGCAGGGGTGCAGGGCTCCCTCCCTGTGAACATGCTGGGGAAATCTGGTCCCTGCTGAGGGGGCAAGCTCAAGCCACACAAGCTCACACAAAAGTCACTGCCATTTCTCTTGAAGATGGAAGCCTGACTGCCAAATGCCAGAGCACCTCCAGCACCTGTCGGCACGGAGTTTTGGAATACCTGGAAACACAGCTGCAAACTGGAAGCCAGAAAAAGCAGCCTTTTCCCCAAATCCTCTAGGGTGCTGAATGCTTAACAACGTTCATGTGCTCCTACCACCTCATCACTTCAACTTTTCCCATCTGGTTTTGCATGTGGTTGCTGCTGCAGTCTGAAACCTGCCTGCTGAACTACCCGGCTTCTTGGAAAGCAAGCCCTGCCACAGGGGAACACGGCTGAGCAACAGTCTCACTCAGTAGCTGGTCTCCAGACCGGCATTTGCAAGGGCTTTGATCTATTTCAAATAAGGCAATGAGCTTAGCCCTTGATTAAATACATAGCATAATCCCCCTAAATCTTGTTAGCCAAGAAGCAAGTCGCTCATCTCGCTAGTTGTGGGCGGTGTTGTGTGTCACGGCCACGCAGGCGGGGCTGCCTGCAGCGTGAAGGTGTGCGTGTCCCTGCGAGCATGTCCCACGCAGGCAGAAGCGCTGGGACAGGCGGCACCCTCAGCAAGCAGGAGCACCCCTGCTCCAGCAAACCCCTACGGCCCCGAGGCACGGGAGATCGGGGAGCTTACCCCCACAACAGGCAAAAGCCACCCACAGCGAAAGCTTGGCTCTTCCCCGCTGGAGGGCACAGAGGTGGCGCCCCAGACTCGCCTGGCAGCCAGGGCACCGGGCACCCGATAGCCAGAAAATTGCTAGAAAAAAAATAACCCACAGCAAAAGAAGTGACTATCCCCAAGGGAGCCAGGCTGCAGCACAGAGGGAAGGAGTGCACAGCTCTGGGGAACCTCACACATACTGGTGTGCTTCCCTTTCCCTGGGAGGACCGAACCAGTGGCAGTCGCAGGGCCTGCAGAAGGTCCTGGCAGGAACACGCCGTGATACGGGCAACTTCTCCCGCGGCTGCAGAGGCCAGAGCCTGGCTCTGGGCGAGGTGGAGGCGTGCAGCCAGGGCTACCCTCACACGCACACCCCGTCCCCACGGGTGGCATCACCACCCAGCTGCCCCAGTCAGCTCTCCCCAGCTATGAGAGGAAGAGGCAGCACCACTTCCCTCCCCAGTCCCTGGATGCCTCTCTAAATGCCCCTGCGATGCCAGAACAAGCGCACATGTGCTGTAGCCACCCCAGCAGAGACACAGGGAAGCAAAGCAGTTGGGAAATCTGGCAAAATGAAACCCTCCTTACCCACGTAAGCACCGCTCCTCTCCTGCTTGGCTCTGGGATAACTGTATGAATTCACAGACCAAGTCTTTCAAAGCACACTGAGGCAGAACTATGAGGATGCTGTGCCCCAGCCAGACAGCCACAACCCCACTCCCCACCAGCGATTCCCCCTGCAGCCTCTTCCCCAGAACAGACCACCACACCAGGATGTGGGCCTGAACAGATCTGCTCTGAGATTACAGCACATTTATGGAGACAAATTCCCTGAAAAACACTCTTGCACCCCATTTCTCTCCAGGTTTTGGACACAGCAGGCAGGACCAGCTATGGAAGGAGGTGACATCCCAGGGGCTGATCCCAACCAATAGGCAGGAGTACTGCAAATTCCCCCTCCACACTCCATTAGCATCTCTGAGGCTTCCCACAGCAGCCAGGCATGTTTCAGCAGTCACTGGAAGGATTTTGAGTTAACTTAACCATGTTAACACATTATGTAGCTTCTGTCATCTCAATTACCTTAAAAAATCCCAGACACAGATCTCAAAGGGAGCACAAGGAGGAGGAAAAAGATTGATTTAAGAATTAGTGAGAAATAAAAAAAAAAGAATAAAGGTCCACAGTTCCAAAGCACAGTCTCAGGCAGATATAGGATTTCAAAACCCCCAAAAAGCAGCCAACAAAGGTGGCATCTGCTTTAATCAAATACTAGCCAGGAAGGCTCGGAGGAGCAGACCTTGCCAGCCACCAGTTGGCATAGCAGGCACCTGCCTTTTGGCACTTGCATCCAACAAGGGGAAATGGTTCCAAACTGGAACATAGGAAGTTCCACCTTAATATAAGGAGGAACTTTTCACTGCAAGCATGACAGATCACTGGAACAGTCTGCCCAGAGAAGTTGTGGAGTTTCCTTCTCTGGACACATTCAAGACCAATCTGGACACATTCCTGTGTGATCTCCTCTAGATGATCCTGCTCAGGCAGGGGGGTTGGACTGGATGATCTCTCGAGGTCTCTTCCAGCTCCTGATATTCTGTGATTCTGTGAAGGAAAGGGGCTGCCAAAGAGGGATCAGGTTGATAAGCAACAGCAGTTGAGCATTGCAGGGGCATTTTACTGCTTCAGAGGTTGCTGCTGTAACAATCTTCCCTGACTCAGCAGCTGAAAGGGACACTGGGAAGGAAGCACCATTAAAAAAAAAAAAAGTCATGCATTATTAATATGGACTCTGGCAGCAAGACATGAGTTGGAAAAACACTGAAGGGGAAAAAAAATGACTGCAGAGTAAGAGCAAGCTGCATGCATGGAAGCATTTTACACTCCTGCAGGAGCTGGCTGCACTCACAGAGGAGCTGCAGCCAGGGGCCACCCAGCACCCATAAGAAGGGAACCCCATGTCTGCTGGTAGGAACTGGACACGCTCCGTTTTCTCCCTTGAAGCAGTTTCCTGCAGCCGTAGTGCAAAAACTACTGCACACCTTGGGCACGGTCCACACCAGTCTCAAGCTGACAGCTCCAGGCTTTCCTGAACTGGAATACAGACACTTGAGCCATTTCATTCACCTGTGGTCTGTGCATCACCTCTCAACTCGAGGCAGCTCCCCCCACCCCATGAAGCAGCTCCCGGTGTTTTAGCAGAGCCTCCGTTGCACAACAGGCGCCCAGGGCTGCCTGGCACACCCTGCAGCCTCCTGCCAGCACCTGCTGACACGGAGGGCACCAGAGGCACAGACCAGACTGAACTGCTTTCCTTTTCCTGCCAGGAAGGTGAGGAGAAAAGAAAATATCAATTAGCACTCGACTACCTGGTGTGCTGCAGTGTTTGCTTTCTGCTTTCATTCTGTATGCTTTGTACATATTTTTGAGGCACTTCATAAACAATAGCATACACACAGCCATCTTCACTTTCCATCCAAAATCCTTGCTCAAGACACAGCCTCTCCCAACCTGCTGCTGAGGGAAGACTCCATAAATCACGGGTACATGCTGCCCTATTGCAGGCATCACGCAGACTTCCACCGGCTTGTCCTCCGTGTCGCAACCCTCGGATCCCTGCACAGGAGCCTTCTGGCAGCTCAGCATCAACACACTGGGTTTCCACACACCTTAGTCCCCTACCTCCAAAGCAAAGCAGGTAGCTAATGCAGCGACAGCATTCAAGAGGCTCCTTTGTTCATTTGTAAAGCAACAGCATCCAAGTAAAGCCAATCAATTATTTTGTCATAAAATTCCCTAGATATCCAAACAAACACTGGCTGAAGCTTATACCACAGTCCAACCCACAGCTGCACAACAGGACTTTCTGCCTGTATTTTCTTTCTCCCCTTGTGGGTGCAGTGCTCCTCTGCACAGCAGTACTCCCCAAACTCCACCTTTCAGATTAGAAAGGCGCAGAGACGGATCAGCTTTGCAGGTGCCATGTCACACACAGCCCTCCCACAGCAGCCTGTGGCCATTGCATCGGCTCAGTGGGGCAGGGAAAGAACAGTTTTCTAGCACAGCAAGCTCCCAGAGAGCAAGGAAACTGAGGCACAACCCAGAGGAAAAACCTATGACACTATCTGAACCCACATCACCCAGAAGCAAGCTCTCCCCTTCAGTAAAAGACAAGGGGCCAGGTTCCCTGGTCACAGTCTCCTCCACTGCAAGGGACACTGCCTGGCACCCACACAGCCAGCATCTTTGGAGGGGCCCAGGGATGAGAGGCATGCAGGACCAGAGCTCTGGAGGAGTTTATGCTAGCCCAGGGACACCACATGAAACCACAGTCTTGCCAAAGGAAAAGCCCATTGATTTCACACCTCAAATTCACAAAGCCAGGAATATGGACTTTAGGAAGGTACATCTAACACAGCCACTTGCTTTCAGCTTACAAGCCCAGACTCTGCAAGCACTAACCCATCCTTGCCTCCCCCAGGTAACCAGGAGTGTGGCAGGAGCTCCAACTGAGCTTCTTGCACCCCTGCAGTAATATTTACGTGCCTTGGGAAAGCAAGTGCGCTAAAGCTTGTAGCTTTACAGAAAGCACCCTCTGCCAGTACAGAGCACAGGGGATCTCCCAAGCCTGCTTGCCTCCACAACAGCCCACTCCTTCACTTCAGTTTTGAGGAAGACCATCAGGACTCAAAAATTCCTTTTTTAATGGTAAAAAAGGCACCATCGCTCTGCCCGTCACACTCCACACTGTACTGTGAGGAAGTTTCCCACCCAGATGTACTGTCCTTCTGTCACCCCTGGGACCCTTCCAAGTAGCAGACAGGGATGGCCAAGAGAGCTGTAATCCTGCCGGGCACTGACATCACTCCAGCTTTTCAGTCTACCTTTCCTTTCAAAATAATAGCAACCCAAGTAACGCAAGAAACCCTGGTGGTTTTTATGTTCTCTATTTAATATTCTCCATAAAATGCAACCACAAACATCTCAGACTTCTGATTCTGGGGGGTGTTTTATGTTTCAACAGCACAGCCCGCTACACGTTTTCCACTCCATCCCTCAGACAGGACTGATAATCACAGGATTTAGAGCAGGTGCTCGAAAACCTCCAAACACACACAAACCATCCTAACGCGCCTCCGTCCAGAACGCTGCCGGAGAAAGCCACAGACAGAAGAGTCCAAACACAGAGGAGAAGGAAACGCTGGCAAAGGTAATAACGATGTTTTGAAAATAAAGCTGTTTGGTGAAAGATCTCCTCGCTCTGCAGCACATCAGTTTCTCTCCAGAGTACTTATGCCTTGCTGCTGCCCGGGGCAGGGAAGGCTACGCAGAGCCGTGCCCAGCCAAGAGCACAGGGGCCGCAGCCAGCTCCTCCAGCGCAGGGCCACAGCAGCCTCCCTGGGGACACTGCCCCAAATATCAACACAGTTAAACACCGAAGGGCTCCGTGCACCACTCAGCTGTTAAAATCCACCGACAGTAACAGCACTGACACGGGAGCAAGCGTAAACGCACAGCTCCCCAGGCGGCTTGACTCCACTCCCCACAGCAGCCTCCAGGGCCTTCATCATACCCTGCAGAGCAGATGGTGCCCGAGTTAATGCAATTAATGAGTCCACCTGGAAAAGCAATGTGCAATCAGCTCGAGAGCAAAGCAGCATGTCCAAGCCCTTACCTCCACCACTGCCAACAGCCACCTCAAGTGCCTCAGTGCCTTCTGAAGCCCTGGCCTTCCATGGCCTCTCAAGCCCATGAAGATCAGCCCTCCTGGAAGCATGGGCTGATGGCATAAACGGCTCTGCATTAAGGTGTGGTCTGTTGTGAAACACTGATGTTTTGATGCATTTTACCTGCAGGAATGGACTAGAACCTGAGAGCTTTTGTGAGTGTTGATCAGCTTCTACAGGCCAGGATTTCCAGCAATAGAAAGATGAAACATGAAATCCTCACATGCTCTGCAGTCGCAACACCCAGCAAGTCACCAGCAAAATAACACAAACTAGATACGTGTGACAGGTAACACAGGTGATTTCAGGCACAGAAAACCTAGTCATGCAGCTGCCCTCAGAGAAACCTTGTAATTTGTTGGCCTTGACTGAGAGGTGGTCTCCAACCAATGCTCTGCACCACCACTGCCTTGGGCAGTACTGGCACAGGAGCCAGGCCACAGCCGCGGTCCTGCCTGCATGTGCCTTTTGGGAGGGAGACTCAGCACTGGAAAGGAGATGTGCCACCACACAGGTGGCATTTCCTACAGCTGCCACCAGTCTTCCACACATACACAGGAGATCCTGAGCTCAAGTTCCCATATCAAGGAGCACTCGAGGATTTCTTCGTCCCAGTCACTGTCAGATCCAATGACTGCAAAAACCTCAGCGGGATACGTTTAGAAATGGGGCTGTTCTCTTCTTAGGCTGTGAAGTGCTGCTTGGCAGATCTTTTGGGGGGAGGAGGGTGAAGAGAGCAGCGCTGCCACTCTTCTCGTAGTATGATACCACACATCCTTACGCCAGGACTACAACAGCACAAACCTCATTTTGTTACTCTGAGCTGTACCTTCACCTTCCGTCCCTGCACCGGCAGCGCCCAGCCACCCAGCCAGCCGGCGGCAAACCCGAATGGGCACCTATACTCGGCCAAATCGAGGCCAGTGTGCCCCACTAGCATGCTTCCTGGATGAACTGGGCATCTCTCCACTGGCTGCTGAGCCTGGCCAGGCTCCTTCTGCAGCCATCTCACAAGAAGTGCTCAGAAGGCAAAAAGCAACAGCCACCCACTCCCCAATAAGCCCTCTGCACTGAGCACCCAGCCCCAGCTGCTGCCCACTGAATCACTGTGAATGAACAGCATGTCAAGGAGCTCCTGCCTGTCAGTGTCAACCTCTTGCACCATAAATGTAAGTCAGTGCTAATGCTACTACCTGCTCTGTGCAACTGGTCAGGAGCAATGCTTTGAGGAAGACTAGCCCCAGTGAACTGCAGCTTTTTTACCTGGTAATTTAAACTCTCTGCATTATTTTGCAGCATCAGATACAACCACGACTTCTGTGCAAAACTAAGTTTTAAACAAAATAAAAACGCTCCAACATCTGGAGAGGCAACAAGAGCCCAGGGCAGCTACCTGACCACCAGCAAAGACCCCTGACCTCCCTCCTCCTAGCCACTACCCTTTCTACAAGGACCAAGTCCAAGGTCCTAGAAATTCAAACTGCTGCAGTAAGAGTTACAGTAGACAAAACAACAACTTGCAGCACAAGCTGCTTGTAAAAGCATGGCTGTTTTCAGCTCAGGAAGGCATCCCCTTGATTTCCCAGGCCCAGCATAAAACCAGATGCTTTTAGCAAAGCTGTATGAGCCACCACAATGTGAGAACACAGGACAGGCAGGGACTGTGGCACAGCTCCTTAGAGGACCCACAGCCCTCAGAATGAGTTCAGGAGTAGAGGCTGGGATTAAACAGGAACAACTTCTCAAGCAGTTTGACCCCTCACACTCGTGTCATCGTTGCTCCTATGCCAGGGTCTAGGTGCAAGCCCATGTCTGGGCATCTCTTTCAGGTGATCGAGGCATGCAGGCTGGCTCTCCCAGGAGAAGAGCCCCAGTGCCAGAACAAGCCTTGCAAATAAAACCTGCCAAGGTGCCTACTGGATTCCAGAGCACAACAGTTTGCCCAGAGCCAAGCTCTGCTTATTCCAAAGACAAGGCCAGTCCCATTGCTTATAATTAAAACAGAGTCTGCCTCACAGCCCTTTACCCCGCTGCTGCCACTTGCAAGACCTTTAAGCGAGGCAGTGAGCAAAAGCGACCTTCTCACTCATACAAGCATCACTTCTACCTGCTGGCAGCAGGGACCAGTGCAGATACAAGACCATCTCCCAGAGCCTCCAGCCACTGCATCTCCACCAGCCCCATTGTGCCGCTGAGCAGAACAATCGGCCGCCTCATCTAGCGCACAATGGCCATGATGAGACAGACCCACATAATCACTCCAGCCACAGCAAGGACAAAAGCAAGCAGGCCTGTGGAATAAAAGCGGAGCCTGCTGTATATGCACGATCAGCTGAGTCTCTGACAATTGACTTTCCAAGGTGGCTTTGTGAGCCCATGGATGTAACTGTTAGAGTGCTGTGTGGGGCGGCACACGGGTATGGATGCAGGTGCCAGGAAGGAGGCAGTGTCGACTATATTGGATTGCTCTGCACAAACCTAATGCCACAGGAGTATCTATGGGAGGAAACCTTGGTGAAGCCCAGAAGTGAGGAGCTGCCTCAAGCATCACATGGACCAGGGAACAACACAAACATGAGCCCCGAAAGCTCTGGGCTACCTGTGGGTACCAATTGTGGTGATTTGCTGACAATGAACAGTAATTTCTTCCTGAATTTCCATCTGAAGAGACCAAAGGCACACTGACACCCAGTTTGCAGAAGCCAAACATTACGTCCAGTTGGGCAGCAGGCCAGCACCAGGGTAAGCAACCCAGAACCCAAACTGGGTTCCCATTCCCCACCCCAAAGGGCACTGGGGCATCTTCCACAGCCAGCAAGGGAGCCAGTGAGCATGCCAGCTCCACACCAATGCTCTGGAGGCAGCACTCAGAAGTGCAACTGTCCCACTTTTCTCCTGGCACCGGCGCACAACTGCTCCAACACAACAGCTTCAGCAACGCCAAAAACAACCCAAAGCAGAGGCTCGGGGACAGGCTCGGCCCTCCACCATGATAACAGTGTTCCCTGACAGAGGGATGCCCAGCCCCTCGCTGCCATCCCACTGCTCTCCATTTCCCAGCCTAGAAGAGCTAATGCTGCCCAGGCAGGACAGGCCAGCTCCAGCCTGGCATGGCCAGCTGCTGGCCCTGTGAGCAGGGGGGCCTGCTGTAGGAGACCCTTCCCAGTAGCAGCAAGCAGATGAAGGCCCTCCAAGGCCCTGTCTCCATCTGGCTCAAGCTCCCTCAAAAAACTAGGTCCTGTTTATTGGGATTTTTTTAATTAAGGTACAATCATGGATCAGACTAATCACTCCTATGAATACAGTTTAACTGATGTGCTGCAAGTCCTCCTCCAGCTGCTTCCCCGACACATTCTGTGAGGCACAGGTCTAGGGCAGAGGCTTCTTCAGGCCCTTCAGCAGCCAGAGAAACCCTATCCCACCATACAGGCAGGCAAAGGCTCCCTGAACACCCCACCAACAGCATGCCTCCAACACACACCACATGGTCAGCTTATAAAAATCCTCAGCTCTGCTCATGTCCTATCTCTGTTCTTCCAAGCCTGTCCTTACCACTCTGGCCTGAAAATAATCTCTCTCCAAGTGCCAGGAGGATGAGCCAAGCCACGCTGGGAACACTAGGCTGAGTTTTCATGACAGAACTTTTTTTTTTTTGGCTGAATGTGGGAGTAAGGGGGAAAATAAGGAAAATAAAAAGAAAGAAAGAAAAAAAAAACCAAAACCCAAAAACAGAAAAAGCAGATCTTCTGTCACCTGATGGGGAGATGACTCAGAACATCACTGACATCCACGGGCGGGTGGGGACTGGCACCTTCACCTCTCCTCCTATTCCAACATCAAAGATAGCAAGAACATGGGGTGGGACGTGAATGTGCTATCCAAGGTCCATGCCAGGAAAGGCCTCTGGGCAGAGAGCTGGTTTCAAACAGTGTTTTATATGCTACAGTATCTCCAGTACCTCTAGGACTGGTCACCACTCAGCAGTGGCACCAAACGAATTCAACAACTCTAAAAAAAGGAACAAAACCATCCTTCAGAAGGAAACCTCTGCTGTAAGCTATACAGCTCTTCCCTTCAAGCCCCGAGAAGCCCATACACAGCCAGGCACCAGCTCTTCGAGAAGACACGCTGCGAGAAGAGCTGCACGTCTGCCCTGCAAGCGGCTGCAGGACGCATGGATGACACCAGCGCCAGTGCCACAGCAGCAGTGAACGGGACCGGGCTGTGCTTACAGAAGGAGCAGGCAGCGGCTGCGTCAGCCATTAGTACCAGCGTGAAATTGTCCTCTGACAGATGCAAGAGAGGAACTCGGCAGCTCCGAGGACAGCCTGCAGGACACTGGCCGGGCCATCGGGACTCGAAGCCCTGGGCCACCACACCAGGGAGGAGCGTGGTACGGGGGCCAGAGTGTATGTCCTCATTTAGGCTGTGCCCAGGGCACGGGGCCCTGCACGCTGGGCTTCATGCACCAGCCAAAGGCTCCTGAAGCCCCACAGCAGCCGTGGGACGCCATCGACAGATAAAAACCCACAGAAGCAACCTTGGAAAACAGACACGGGTCCCCCAGGGATGTCCGAGCTGGGGATGCAACAACCAGTGAGGTTCCAAAGAGAACCCCTGTCCCTCAGGTCTGGCTGAAGGGGGTTTTTCTGACAAGGCAGGCTGTGGCAGGGCTGGGGTGAAGGCCCAAGCGCCTCGGCTCCCGGCGGACAGGAGAGGCGCCGGCAGCGGCTGCTTCCCGCGGCGTTGCGGCCCCGCCGGCGCGCCGACCCTCGGCCACCCGCCCGCTGCCCACCCGACGGGCGTGCGGACCCCGCCGGAGCGGACCGGACCACCCACGCTCGGGCAGCGCTCCGCTTCCCC
>VXBZ01000034.1:186414-199372 GCA_013399135.1 Heliornis fulica
GCCGACTTCGGCCGCCGCGCCCGCGGATGTTGGACAGGGATCGTCCCGCTCCGCCCCGCTGCCGGCGTGGCCGGCTGCCGCCCCGCAGGTGGCCCTGAAGCACCACCGGTGGCCCTGGGCACCGGGCAGTGGTCTGGGGACGCCCGGCCGCGGACCGGGCCCGTGGTCCTGGGACAGCCAGCCACGACGTCGGACAAGCGGGCTGTGCCCCAGCGTGTCACTCGTGGTCCTGGGACGGCCAGCAAGAGCCCCAGGACAGCGGGAGGAGGCCCAGGGCAGGTAGCAGTGGTCCAGGGACACCCATCAGTGTTCTGGGATGCCCAGCAACGCTGAAGGCAGCCGTGGCGCTGGGATACCGAGCAGTGAGCCCGGGGCGCCGAGCCCCGTCCCACCAGGCGGCAGGGCCGATGGCGAGGGAGGAGGTGCAGCCTGGCAGGCGCATGTGGGTGGAAGTGGAGAGGGTGCGAAGTCATCGTGGTCAGTGCGATCATCAGCACTAGCAGTAATCACCAGCCCGGTTGGTTAACGAGTAATTAAGTAGTTTTGCACACGTTTGTGGGAAGTGCCTCTGCTGTGAGTAGGAGGAGTTGGAAGGAGATGCCTGAAATGAGAAAATGGGAGAGAAGAAATGCTGTGCCCATTGGGGAGCCAGAAGGAGCTGCAAAGCAGATGGGGCCTGGTCCAGCACACAGAGCTGCTGGGCTTCGCTGTGTTTCTCGCCTCATTTACAACGGCGGGATCTGTGCAACTCACGCTTTGTTTGTGGGAGGTGGGAAGCAGAGGTAATTCCTTCCTTCGCTAACAGAGCTGGGAACACCAAGGCCGAGCTTCAGGCCCAGGGCAAGAGGCAAGACTGTGGATGCTGTCAGAGCCTGGCTGCCTCTGTCCAGAGTGGGTAGCGAAGTCAGCAGCACCTGCAGGAACGATGGGACAGGGGAGAGGAGACAGGACAGACTGGCATTGCTAGGATGTGCCCAGTGTGTCCCTGTCTGCCTCCACACCCTGGGGCGAGCCTCTTCCTGGCACGGGACGAGGCGTTGCTCAATCCAAATTTCCATCCCAGGCAGACAGTGACCGCCTGGCTGCAGGTCGCTGGGTGCCCAGTGCTGACCCCATATCAGCTGAGGGCCAGATGCTGGGATAAAGGATACTCCAGGTCCAGCTGTGTATCAGTAATTTCATGAAGGGTTAACCCCCTTCCAGCCTGGATGAAGTAAGGGCAAGTAAACACTTCCCACGTTGGACAAATGGGAGAGAAAGACGCTCTGGTTACATGCAGATATCCCTGGAGTAGGAAGGAGAGAGAAAAATGAAGATAAAATTTAAAAGAGCAGGGATTGGCAGGAAAGTGAAAATCTCTCTTTAAGAAGTTAGGCATTCATCATCTTAATATGCCAAGGTGCAGCAGCATCTCGAGGACAGGGGATCCTCCAGAGCCAGGGCTGCAGAGGAAAGTGGGGATTTCCCTGGAGAGCCTGTGTAAGCTGTGTTAACTTCAGGAACAAGGAAACTGTTACTCATTCTTGTTTTCCAGGATTGCCACTCCATCACAACCTTCACTGAAATAAATTGTGGGCCTTACTAATTTCTGGGAGCTCACAATACTCCACCACAACTGCATGGCCAAGGGGTGGCGAGACTTGCTGTTATCCAACCCCTAAAACAATGCCTTGTGCAAAGAAAATTGAAGAAGATTTCTTGGTTTCTTTATGATTCATTTGATGCAGACGTGGTCAAAGGCGAGACATCATCACAATCAATAATGGAAACTTTTGAACATTTTAATTAGCAATGGCATTGCTGAAGGAGTCACCCATTAACTTGCTCCCAGGCCCAGGCTGCGCAGTGGGGACCGTCACAGAGAAGTGAAGTGAGGGAAGCCCGAGAGCCATGCCGAGGATGCTGCCCAGGCTCTGACTCACCTCCCCTCTCCCTCTCCCTCTCTCCTGGGGCTCAGCTGTTGCAAGTAGCATGAATTAGNCACTTTCCCTGCTATGTTTTTCCCCTCTTCTCCCTGCCCTGCCTCTCTGCTGCATTGTGGCTGAGGGATTAGAAACAGCAGACAAAGCCATTCTCCTTCCCTTTGCCCTCTTCTTATAAAATAAAATGAAATTAAATGGGTAGAGAAGTTTAGGGTCATTCCATAGGGCCAGGTTGGGACCTCAGGGTGGGAGCACTTCCAAGCATGGCTGCTGCAGGGAGTATGTGGGTGGCTGGTGCCTGGGGAGCTCCACCTCTGGTGCTCCAGCCTGCACCAGCCACGCCAGCCCTTCCAGCCTGGGATGGAAAGGCCAAGTCCCACTTTCTGCAAGGGGGCCCATGGCAGCAGGGACCAGGCAGGTTCTGGGAGCCCTGCGCAGCGAGGTTAGCAGCAGAGCCTCATGGAGGAGCTGACCTTGGAGCAGGCAGCCTGGTAAAAGGAAAGTAATCCTCAGTTGTGGCATTTGAAACAGTCATCAAAGGGCTTCTCCACTCCAGCTGCACATCTCTGTCACTTTACACGGAGGCTTGGAGGGGACTATCAAATCTGGGAGGATAATCTTTGTTCTGCCAATTCAGTGAAGGACAGATTGCAGCAAGGATGTCACAGCCTTCACAGTATTTGTCACTGTCTCTGTAGCTTCTGGCACCTTCACCCCCAATGGCAGAGACTTTCCAGAATAGACTCCATCCTGTGATTAGGAAAATGCCTCCATTTATAAAGGTGAGGACAGTCAGCATTGCACTGTGTCAGCCCTCCAGCTGCTTGGCAACACTGTTTGCTTTGGATCTTTCCTGGTGTTTCTGCTGCCAGACCGTTTGTGAGCAAGGTGAGAACCTGAGCTGTGTTGCTCAGAGAGAACTGGAGTCTTGGGGCAGACTGGATGCTCTGCAAAAGCACTGTGCCCCTCACTTTTTACTAAAAGTCTCCTTGCAACATGGGACTCTCTCCAGTTCCATTTGAAGCTAACAGTATTGTCACTGGCTTTGAGCAGGAGCAGGCTGAAGAGGATCACTGTGTGTCATTTGCAGTGTGCCAGATCACAGGCATAATTACTGATGCAGCAGGTTTTCAGAAAGAGACAACAGGGCGTGCACTTAATTTGGCAATAAGAGCACACCTAAGTGGTCCAGGCATTTTTGGCTGGGTGTTAGACCACACACCGATGTGTCAGCAGCAACAGAAAGGAAACCGAATGCAGGTACTTGTTTAAGATGGAAAACCTCCACTGCAAGGTGCTCCTTGCCAGCAAGAACTGCTGTGGACCAGTCCTCAGATTATGCCTCCTCCTACACTTTCTAACAAGGCTATCAGGGCTCTGATCTTAATAGCAGCCTTACTCCTGCCTAACCGTAGGGATGGCTCATTCCACCGCAGTCAACAGTGTGCCATAGCTCCCAAAAGGAGGCAATATCAACAGTCATTATTTTGCAGAGCTTGGAAGGTGGCTGTCATCAGAAAAATAGGGTAAAATACAAAGCTCGTCACAGCTCTTAGCAGAGATTCAATTGATTTCATTGCCTCTGTTTGTGTCAACCCGCATCTGAAGGCTGATGATCTATCAGTCAAAATGGACCTGCACAAAGACTCATAAAATGCCTCTGAGATCTAAATATTCTGTCGAGGAATATATCTGGCTCTACTTTCCAGAACTGCCCAAGGAAGGAAACTTCAGAAGAAAAGAGATAAAATTATTTGTAATGTAGTATAAGTAATTTATCAAGATCTTAAAATACCACTTAACCAAGTCCCTCTCAAAAGGCTGTGATGACACTGGGATAAAAACCTGCCAAACAGCCCAAACTGTCTGAGAGTCAGAAAACAAACAGGTCGTTTTCAGCACTCCAGGAGGTCAAGACGGGGAGGCCAGGAAATCTTCCACTGGGGCCAGTCTTGTTTGCAGATGCTGTGGAAGAGCGCTGGTTTTCCCTGGTCTGCAAGGGATTGTGAGGGTATCTGGCAAAACCAGACGAAAAGGTGATACAGGCAGAGGTGAAACCCTGCCTAACTGCTGCCAGGTGACAGGGACGGAAGAGAAACATCTGGACTATTAGACACACAGCTGGATTTCAAAGCTAGCAGCAGAAGCGAGGAAGTGGGATGAAATTCTGCCTCTACTGAAGCCACCTATAAAATAGACTTCTGGACATCCCAGATGTGGAAATGTGACTGCTTTCCAGAAATCTGGGGACAGGCACAACCAGGGACAAAAAAACGTTTCAGGGGAAATTGCTTTCTATTAACTCATAATTACATAATGAAAAATTAACTCACAAAGGCCAACAGCTTAACTGGATTCCTAAGTGGGGGAGATAGTTGTGTGGTGAATAAGAACCTTGCACAGCTACATTAAATCTGGTGTTTCAAACACAGGATATAAATTCTTCTGCTGTGCACGAAAAGAAAAAAATGGCCATTATCTACAACTGAGGGGAATTTAAGCATCTCCTCTCAAACACTGACTGGTGCCAAACTACCTGGGTCACCCTAGAAAATGGGTCCATTCTGGAGATCTTCTTGAACTTCCAGACACACTTTTAAATCTTAATCTGTGAACGTATTTGGATATTTTGCTGGAGTTAGCCATAAAGGATTCCAGACATCCTAACCTTCTTCCCAGCTTGGATTTTGATTAACTGGAATAAACATTTAATTAGAAAGGCAAAGAGCTGAAACTTTTGACCACCCAGGTGTTAGCTCTGTAGTCACTGCCCTCTGATGTGCAAGGAAAGGCCTTGTAGGAGCCTTTAATTTCTCCTAAAATCGTAGCAAGGTCAGGCCCTGTTTTGGGGTTTGTTGGTCAGGTGCAGCATGATAAACGTTGCATAAAGTGATTCCTGCTCCTCCTGGTTTGACGAGGGGAGGGGAGCCTTGCTTTAACCTCCACAGCCAACAGGAGCTTGGGCATTTGTTTTCCAGGCCTGCATGTCCCTGTGAAAACCATAGGGCTAGCAAGCTGTCCCTGCTGTCCCATGCTCGCCTGCATGCTGCCAGCTCCCACTGCAGCCCCTGAGCAGCTACTGCTCGGATAAATGTCTGTGGTGAGCTGTAACGTGGCCATGGGAAGAGCTCCTGGCCATGGCCACTGTGCAGCTCCATGGGAGCTGCCAGCTGTGGTGTGGTGGGTACCAGGGGACCCTGCAGTAGGACAACATTCTGGACCTGTTCCTGTTGTGTAGAGCCCAGTGTGATGCTAGCACAAGCTGGGTCACAACAGCACACTGTGTTGGGCTGCACACTGGTGATGGCGCCGGGTGAGAGAGGCACGTGCTTCAGCCAGGCTCCCTTCCCCTCCGGTCAGCAGAACACTCAGATGCCTGCAGAAAAGTCAGCAGCATCAGCAGGGCTGAGGTGTGTGCTGAGCCAAAGCTTAGAAGCCACTGAGCCTGTGAGAGCATCCTGCCAGCACCACCAACGCTGCCCTTTTGGGTTCCCTCTCCTCTAGGCTTAACTACTGCCTACTTTTAGCACTATCACCATTTGTGCCACGTGCTTTTGTTTTTCCCCAAAAGAGCATTTGCACCTTTGCTGTATTTATTTTATTGTGAGGAAATCCTAATGATTTCCTATCGTGCTTGATTTGGTTCCTGCTTGCAGTGGGACTCCTGCTGTCACTCTATAAATATCTGATGCCGAAGTCTTTGTGGGAGCAGAAAAGGTGAAGTCAAGCTAAAGGGATCTCTGCCAGCTCTGAAAACAGTTGCTGCACTTGCTGCTGCAGCTGATTTATACCTCATCTGGAGAATGACGGTTCAGAGCCCGGAACCAACCGTTGCCTCTGATGATTTATTTGCAGTGCTGGAATTTGGTGATGTGCTGTATAATGTTTTTTGCATGGAGGTGTCACTCTGAGGGAGGTTTAATTGCTTTCAGTGTGGATGGTGATGGGAATGCCTTGGAAAACCTATTTGCATACATTTTCTCGAACAACAAACATGTAACTTCCTCCGGCTTAGGCAGTCTAAGGCTGCTTCCCTGCATTACTCAGCTCTGCAGGGTGTCCCTGAAAAAACAACAACCAGAAATTCCCCAGCATAGAGCAGAAAGCAAAACTTGTGTCCAGCTGCCTTGGATGTAGGGTGATTTGTCACACAAAACTTCAGCTAGACTGAAGACGGGGGCTGTGAGCCATACACAGGGACATCCCCAGACCCCCAAGCCCAGGGCTCTACGGCCAATGCTGTGGCAGAAGTCACAGGGTGAGGCGAGGGCAAGGTCTTGGCACTGCCTGTGCCCAGGGTGTTGCCTCAACATGCTGAGCACAAGAAAGTGAGTGACATCAGCAGTGAGCTGCTGCCAAGGACACAGTACACACCTGCTCGTACCACACCACCACTCAACACTGCCTCGAAACCACACCACAGTCATCCCTCTGATGAACTTCACACGGAGCCAGGAGGTTCCATGCACAAATCTCTTGTCCCTTCTCTGCAGAATTCAAGGGCAAGTACCTTTTGGTACTTCAGAGGTACAAAGTACCTCTCAAGTAGCCTTGGAGGTCCAAAGAGCATCAGCCATGACAGTCTAAACAGATCTTTCCTCACCACCTCTCTCACTCTCCAGGACAGTTCATTTTTTTAATTACTTGCTGCTTTGAAGCATCAGCTGTTGGCATAAGCAGGACCCTGCCTATGAGAGAGAAACAGGTATCAAATACCCATTCGTGGAGCAAGGGATCCTAAGGCACCTGGCAGCGGCATGTGTCGGCGTGGCAGCTGTCCTGAGGCGCTGCCCACCTGCATTTCCCCAGACGTGCTCTCTTGTGTCCATCACTCTGTACCTGGAGAAAGAGTCATTTACAGCAGTCTGGGATTTGCAGTCTGGTTTCAGTGCTGTACAGCAGTCCCAGCCGTGCTGCCACACACAGCAAAAACCAGGAAATAAAGTACCACACTTTTCTGTCCATCACACGGTGAACATGCTGCAAGACAACAGCTTCTGGAAGCATCAGGTTTGTTGTGGAGGTGCTGGGCAGCTGCATACGTGTGTGTGATGGATCAGCACCTTTCCAGCACCGTGGATTTGCTGAGTGTGTACCACCTGCCTGGGGAAGCCACAAAGAAAGGCACCAGTGCTGACCCCATGTTACAGCTGTGAAACTTCCCTCCTGCAGAGGAACAACTGCAGGCAGGGTGACAGAGCCTGGGTAGAGATCTCTGCTTTTCTGGGTGCGTCAGGGCTACAGAGTGGAAGCAGGCTGGAGGCTAGGAAAACCCAGCTGCTGGGAAATCTGTGTACCTGTTGTCACTAGATCACACTTGAGAGCAACATCTCGAGCCAGGTGCCTCCCCATGTGCTACCTGCTGTGCTGTGCCATCCCACCATTGGCAAAGGGCAGAGAAGACTGGCATCCTCGTTGGAAGGGCTCTCCATCGCCTCCTGCAAGGGCTGGCAGTTTTCAGATGCAGCTCAAGAGCATGAGGTGACAAGTCCTGGGAGCACCCAGCAGCTCTGAGCTACTGCTGTGAGCAAGAAATGCAGTTGTTTGCACAGTTGTTCTCTTTTCCCGTTGCCTGCCAGGCACGTCATGGCAGATGCTTCTCGCCAGCACAGCGGATACTCGGACTCATTTGGGGCTGGTACCAGCAACTGTAATTTGGCTAATCAAACACTCTCTTTATCAGAGTTGGCACACAGATTTGTTAACCCCCACTGATGGAAGGGCTCTCAGGATGGTCTGTAACAAGGACGGAGGAAGAACTTTTGATATATACGCCAACGTAAATGCAGCCCAGAGAATTCCTCAACGCTGCTCTCAACAAAAAGGTGCTGAGCACTGACCTCGGCACCCAGCAGAGGGGCAAGCAGCGACAGACAGCAGCGGGAGGGAGGGAAGCCAGGGACAGGCAAGGCCAGGCTTCCTGCAGCTGCCATCCGCGTCACCTCCGGGTGATGAACAGCTTCTGTCCAGGAAGCAGCTGCCTCCTGGTCACTGAGAGCAAATGTGAACCCACCACTAATGGTCCCCCCAGCACACAGACCCACATCCAAGAAAGCTGGTGGCAGCCAGGTCCAGGTTAGAAGAGGAGGTGATTTTGCTCACAGCCCCAAACAGGGAACTGGACAGGGGTCCAGTGTGATGTGCCTCCCAGCTCACCCACTGCCTTGCTGTCCATTTCAGGGCCACTTCTCCAGCCTCTCTGTGCCTCAGTTTAGGCATTTGTGAAACAGCAACTGCCTCCTGCCGAAGCATGTCACTAAGCATAACCCATTCACTCTGGGAGTGTCACATCTTGAGACAGAAGGCCATCACCCACTGCGAGAGCAGACTTGGATGAGCAAGTGCAGCAGCGCAGCACCAGTTCTGAAACATGTGAAATGTTCTTAGAGCAAAAAAAAAAATAATCACAGCTTATAATCAAAACAGAGAGGGGACAGTTCTGTGTCCTGTCTGGGGCAGCACCTCCTGTCTCCATCTGCAGTGTTTGGGTCATTCACCCAGCAGAACCTGTCTGCCAGGAAGCTGGTGAGCTCCATGGATGGGGACTGTGTTCTGCTTGTCTGCCCAGCAGAGTGGCACTTGGTCTGTGAGAGGACACAAGCCAGCACGAGCAAGTAACTGGTGCCACACATGAGGAAATGAGGTTGGGGTCGGGAGGGCTGCATTTCCCCGAAGGGCAAACAGGGCTGGAGAACTCAGCTGTCCCTTCCCCACGAGTTCCTCCTCACACCGTCCAGTGTCTGAGGCAAGGGAGGAGTTCAGTCCCTGCACTGAGCCACCTGACTACAGTCCCAGCAGGTGACATGTCAGTGTCCCTGGGGATATTCCCTCCTGCCACTCTCTGGGTCCTTGTTCCCGAGGGCTTTTCCTATTTGTTTGCATTTCAGGAGGATCATGACCTCTGGCTACAGCGGAGCATTTTGCTGGGCACTGATTGCAGCGATGGATGTGCTTCCCTCTGCTACTGCTCCCTCCTGGATAAACTCCAGAGCTAGCATGGCAGAACTAGACAAGACATGAAAAGCAAACCAAGCATCCAAGAGTTTCAAACAGCAAACACCAAAGCACCGGGAGAGACATCATTTTCTGAGAACTCATTTCTGGAATTTGTCTCTCTCTCTGTTTATATTTATATTCATAAGTGTGTGTATATGTATGCACACAGGCATATGCCTACTGTGTGTATCTACAGAGAGTAAGACATTATATATATACTAAGACACACTAAGAAGATGTAGAACCAAATCTATATAGTGAAATGTTGGAAACAATTTCAGCCTTTCTTTAGTCAGGCTAAAGAAGTCCTGTCCACCTGCCCAAAAACAATAAAACAAGCAATTACACTGCTGACTCTTTCCCTACCTTCTCAGCAGCATACTTAACCTCTGCCTGTATAATACATAAATGTCTTGAGTTTGATAACAAAGATGCTCCATCCTTCACTCTAAAGTACAAACAGCTCCTCTTTCTCACTCTTGTACTGAGTGCAAGAAAATCAAGTGAAGGGAGTAGGAGGAGATGGTCTTTTTGCACAGGAGCTGTTTTCCAGCCAATGCACTCACATCCTAGTCTGCCAGCATCTACGGGAGCTGGGATGGAGTTAATCCTGTGGGATATGAAGCCCCTACAAGGCAGGTCTTTTGCAAGCACTACATGCCCACTTGTCACCCTGGCACTGCAGCCGTAGGCATCTCCTCACATACAGCTTACAGATAATTATGTTTTAAGGCCACTGCTGATTTCAGTGCTGTTGATATTGCAGATTTCACCCAATGCCTTTGAAACACCAAGCTCTCCTTGCTGTTTGCCCCACACCATACTCCACACCAGAATCTGAACCTGGCTTCAGGTCAGCTGAGAGCTGAGCACCTCTCCACACCCTGGGAAAGATTTTATTTTTGCTGTAAAGCCAAGCTATGAAGGCAACTGGCCTATTTAAATACTTACAGGGTAGTTCTACAGTAAATGTAGGTGAACCACTTCCACCCTCCCTACAACATCTGGCAGCTTCCTCCCACCCTGGCTACTCAGAGCTGCATGAGGAAGTTCAGTGTGCAGGTTCAGAAGGACTTGGATCAAGGGTGGGAAGGTAGGTCCAACTCACCTGAGATCACAGTGTGTATGCACATCTATAAAGCTAACCCAGACCTCTCCGAGGCCAAAGACTGAGGCAACATGAGGTCAGGGTCCCTAGAAGAAATCTGGGATGCTCTTGCTTTTCAGGGCCCCTATCCTCCACTGTAAGAGAGAACAAAGCCCTGTGCCCGTAAATTAGCACCTTCCCCCGTTTTCAGCACAAGGTTACAGCTGGTCACTTACTCACCTGTGCCCGCCCTCAGTGTTCCACATAGCTATCTGTTTAGGCTGCTCTCTATAATTTAAGAATTAAAGCTAAACACTGTGCTACCTGCAGCCACATCATCTGAGATGAGCTTTAACAACTGTGAACCTCTCAAAGGACATTCACCCAGTCAGCAAACACATTAATCAACAGATGCTCAGTAGCTGCACATGAGAAAAACACAAGTGAGAATCAGGCTGAAAGGCATCCTGAGGAAATGATTACTTTCTGCTGTAACCATGTCCTTGAAAAACCATCTGTACAGCACTGTTAGCCCAGGGTTTGGTTCAGTACTTACCTCAGCGGTGGCCAGCCCACTTCCAGTGGCAACAGCAGGTCAGGCAGGCAGCGTTTCCTGCTCATGAGTCAGAGGTGAAGCATGCAAATCACCATCTCTTCATACAAAACATTTGCTAGGCTGGTATCACCTGTGGTTACTTCAGTGCTGCTCTGAGGGATGATGTCTCACTGCAGTGGAGATGTGACGACTCACAGTACCTTACCGACTGCACCCCCTGGTACCTGGGGTATCCTGTTCTCAGGCAGCCTCTTCTCCCAGTAGCCTCAATCCCTCCAGCTGTTCTGATGCTTTCCCTCCCCACAGTGGCCCCTGGGATCCTTGTCCTACCCTTTTCCCTTCCCTTCCTCCCTCTCCCAAAAGGCCTGGCTTTTGTAAGGTCCAGTCCTCAGTTCCTGAGTCTGTGTTTCTCTAGATTCCCAGGCCTCTACTTTCATAGCTCAATCCTTCCTTCCACCTCCCTTCCCAAACCCTTCCTGTGGCCCCAACCCCCATCTGTGGTTCCCCTTTGGCTGGGGCCAGCAGGAGTAGTGAGAAGGTCAGCTCACATCCTGAGGAGTCATATCTGCAGTTGTCCCTTTTCTACATCAATTTCTCTTGACTAAAAGCACATGACAGCTGCAAGGCCAGTAACACAAAACAAGTGTTGCGCTTCCTGATCGTGCCGGTTGAAAGATTTAAGGAACAAAAACAACTGAAAAAATGAGGTCAGGGCCAAAACCAAAAATCCCCAAAACAAAACGAAGCTAAGGAAAAGCAAAGAGAAAGCAAACCAGCTACGTTTTCTGTCCTTTGTTCTTTGGCCAGATGACCTAGTTTTCATGCCAAGCAAAACTCAAGTGACTGGGAAAGATGGTCCTGAGATTTCCATTATTCTGCACCAGGCCGGTACAGCACCGAACATGGTTCCAGTGGCAAAGGCAAGAGCCCATTGCAACAGGTGGAGCTTACAGTGGACTCTGGCCGTGCCCTGCTCCCTGACCGACACTGCTGCGATGGCTCTGTACCTTCCACCACTTGCTGACTTGCCCTTGAGAGACTTTGCCCTTGCAGACAGATGCAGCTACTCCTTTTAATTCAGAGCGGCATAGGCACAGCTCTGGGATACAGGGGAAGGGGGCTACAGGGAGGAGGTGACTTGTCAGAGCTGCACAAGAGAAGGGGCACCTGCTATGAGGTGCCTGCAACAAGGGGCCATCCAGCTGCACAGCAGGGAAGACGTTCTTTGCGCTGAGTGGTGTGGCATGGCGACTGGTCTGCTGGAGGAGCATGAATTATTTTTATTTTTTTTTAATGATTAGAGTTGGAAGGGACTCCCAGAGGTCATCTAGTCCAACCTCCCTGCAAGAAGCAGGGACACCCCCAACTAGATCAGGTTGCTCAGGGCCTCATCCAACCTGCCTTGAACGTCTCCAGGGATGGGGCATCCACTTCCTGGGTTTCGTTGGCTTCACATTCCAGAACAAGCTTCACTATTTATGAAGTATTGTTCATTTGCTCCACTCCTCACCATTGTGAAAACTGAGATCAAAGAGCAGCAGTTATGTTAGTACCTAGGTGCTGGAGTACCAGCATCCTCCCAGCTTCCACAAGGAGCAAGAGGTGCACATCACTCCTGGGGAGCAGCCTGCGTTACCCTGCCAAGTGCCGCCTGGGAGACACAAAGCTGTAGTCTGACTTGCCCTGTCTTTGAAGGTTTACGCTTGCGTGCAGCTATCTGAATAGCTTTCGTTTTCCTGTAAACAGTTCTCCAGAGCGTCAGCGTGTCTGTTACAGCTGAACTGCAATTCAAGCTCTAAAGTGCCTTCAAATACATCCGTCAGTACAAACCCTTTTCATTTCCCTGAGGAAGTCAAACTCCAGATGAACAGAAACGCATGTGACACAGTCATACAATTTATTTCCATAGTGTGTGTCACCCCTGCATCTCAAATTCTCAGACACTGGACCCATGTCTGCCACAACAGTGTTTCTAACATGGAAAGTGCTAATTATCCTGTGCCAGAGGGCATGTGACACTCACACCAAGTAAGGCTGACAAGCAAACAGTGTTTTAATACTAGGCTATTTTGATACTAATTCTGAGGCAGAGCCTTTCTGGTTCAGCTTGGCATTAACTGGGAAAGTGCTCGTTTGACACTTCCCTTCTTCTGGAGGTTCTCGCTCTGGTTGAGCAGTGGAAGCTCCAGCCTTCCGCAGGTCTGCTTAGCCAGCAGGAAGGCGCAGGGGAGCTGCAGGTTGAAACTGTCTTATTTAACTCATCGGGACCCATTTCCCTCTTTTAGACACCTCGTGGTTTCAGGCCGGCCGGCAGCGGAGCCCACGCACTCCCCGTGGCAGGATGGTGAGGGGACGGCAAGGGTGACGGTGGGCACACTCGTGGGTTTGGGTGCAGAC
>VXBZ01000035.1:0-37914 GCA_013399135.1 Heliornis fulica
ATATATATACCTGTTCCACAGCCACAGCTGGTGGGCCCCAACAGAGGAGATACAAGTCCTAAGAAATGAGTGAGCAAGGAAGTTGATTGAGAACAACTGGAAGGAGGGATGGCATCATGGCACCAAAATGTCTCCCAACAGTTTTGAAAGGATCTCCCTGTAGTCTTGATTAAACCTGCTCACAGAGATGAGCAGAGTACACCTCTTGCTAGACTTAACTGAGGCCTGTGGATTCAGAGAGACAAAATAACAAGCCTCTTCCACAAGCAGAGGAGAATGTGCACCATTTTCAGTGTTTCTGGCTTACATTTCACCCATCAAGGGGCTTGCTCCATTGACTAAAGCTGGTTTTAATCCTGAAGCAAATTAGCAAAACATGAATGTGTGCTCCACACCCAGCACTCTCATGGAACAGGGGCACGCTCAATGGTTGTAGTCAAGCTGAGGAAATCATCTTGACTTCTCTTCATCCTGTGACCTTAAGTCACCAGCATCTTTAGTTTTTCCAGTCTACAAGAACTGGTGTATGACACTTGTCTCTCTCATGGCATTCTTTGTGCAATGTAGTTAGCAAGGCCTGCTGCAGAAGTAACTTACCACAAGCTTTCACTCAGGGCTTTGGGAGCTGTTATTATCTTTCTTTTTATCTAGAATGGCTCTGATGTCTGTTCTACATGCAATTAAAGAAGGATTTTTGTAAATCACTTTGCTGAGGTTTGTTGCAGAAAGAGGATTGTTGCCTGATGAACAAACAAAATATGAAACATCTCTGATGATATGAAGCATCTCTGTGGCTAAGCAAACTTCAGGTGATGAATTAAACAAAATTATAGAAAAATGTAACTGAAGTTCGAGGACCAATCAATTGTCTCTAATCTACTGTCTAGTTTTAAGATCTTCACAGCTGGAGGTTTCATTGACTCAATCAATCTATAGACATATGTATGGTATATTTTAAGTAATGTTTAAAAAATGATCAACCTGAATTCTATGCTCTACTTTTGGTTCACTGATTTTTTTTTTGGCTGGTTTGCAGTCGATCTGAAGAAGAGATTATTCCCTTCCTTTTTTTACATCAGACTTTTTTTTTTTTTTGTAACTTCAAGGCTATGTTCATACTTTCCTGCAGTCTGCTTTTTGCTAGATTAAACAACTTAATTAATTCAGTCTTTTTTTTTCCCCTGGCTATATCCTCTAGACTGCTGTCAACCCATTGCTCTGTGTCGCTCTTGAAGCGTGGTGCCCAGGAGTGGGCATAATTCAGCTGCTGGGTACAGTGGAAAGATGAGAGCAGAGGCATGTAAGACTAGTGTTGATCCAGTGATGGTGGCTGTCACTCTCATGGCAGACTGACATCATGTTCCCCTTTAGGGCACTTGACATGCAAAGGGGGGGATGTTTTGAAGGCTCACACAACCTGGTGTGATTATATTCATTGCACTTCTCCTGTCCTGAAAAGCATCTCACTTGTTTGGTTGGGTTTTTCCAGTGTGTGTTTCCAATTTATCAAGATCATTTCGAGTTCTACTCCTAGCCTCCATGAAAGTCTTTATCACGGTGGGCATCCCATTAATAACCACAGAAGTTTTTATTCCACAAGCTAACAGAGACTGAGGGAGGCTGTTATTTAAGTTGCCTATTATTATAGCTCCTTAATCCACAAGAACAAGATCTTTTTCTCTTCTCTTCTCTCTGAATGGCAGCTACCACAAATAGATTAATAGAAACTTTGGCTTTATTCCTTTGTCTATGGCCTTTCAATCCTACTTCTGCTGTACTCAGCTTTTGCACCTTTTAGGTTGTCTTTGTAGCCTGGTTTAATTGTATATTCCTGTAGAGGCTTAGCCTAAAATTGCTTAACTATTAAGCACAGCTTTTTAACTTGGCAGGGGGGGATTTAAACTGACCGTATGTGCTGCGCCCCTATGGTGGGGAAACACCCCTCTAACACAGTCTCTGTTGCTCCATAGCTATTTCTTCTGTGGGAATTACAAGAAGGTTTGAGTGTCAGATCCTTGTTCTGTTCATGCCCATGTCAGTATAATACAGGAATACATAATTTCTTTCAAGGAAATGCACTCCTGATTTTATACCAGAGGAAATGTGAACAAGTCTTGTCCTTCAGATTTCCTCATGTGTGAAAGACTTTTTTTTTTTCTGAAATGGAAAAGACAAACCAAATGCTGATGAGAACCCACTGCTTTCAGGGACGAAAGCAATGTGAAATCTTACCTTTTAAATTTTAATTACCTTCCAGATTTTTTTTTCCAATACCTGCAGAAAGCAGAGCATCCCCATAAAAACAGATCTGTCGTGTCTCTGCCACACATTGTGAAGGGAATTTTCAAGTTTCAAGTTTTTGAATTTTCAAGAAATTCAAGTGGTTTGCAGACACCCCAAGAAAGTGGGTTTGTTGTTTGTTTGGGATTTTTGTGGGTTTTTTTTTTTTTCTCTAAAAGCTAAGCATCCAGCCCACACAAGTTGTCTTATCTAGGTCACTCTATAATCAGTGGAAACAGGTCATCCCAAGGTAGGTGAGATGAATGGTGACTCATCTCTTAGATACTGCTGTTATCTAGACTACACTATGACAATTTAGAGTAGCTGTCTTTCTTTCAATCTTTAAAGTTAGATGAGCTGACCCAGATGCTAGATTACATTGGCAAAAGTTATCATGCTGGGAAAAGTGAAACCATCTAAACACAGCCTTCATTGCATGCTTAAACTAATTTCTGAGTTCAGGCACTGAGCTTGGCCTCAAGTTGCTCATACACCATGTCTTGCCCTTCTGCATGCCCACATAACCCACAGGGTAGCATGGTCAAATGCTTTTAATGAGTGCTTTCCCTTCCTTCTTCTCCATCATCACCCCAGCCAGGTAGGCCCAGGTCTCACTGAGAGCCTACTTCCCCCTACCTGCACAGGGCAGCGCCATAGGGTCACTTTGGTGGGTCAGTGCTGGGATCCTTCTTCACACTGAGGGGACACTGAAAAACAACTGTCCTGCATCTAGAGAGGACCAAACAGGGTTTGGCAGGCCAAAAGGAGGGAGAGGAGGCTGTGCACTCACAAAACAAGTAAATGTGGATCTGTTTTAACTAGAAAAGGGTAGATTTAGGTTAGATATTAGGAAAAGCTCTTCAGTATGAGGGTGGTAGATCGCTGGAACAGGCTGCCCAGAGAGGTGGTGGCGACTCCATCTCTGAGGATATTCAAGGTCAGGCTTGATAGGGCTCTGAGCAACCTGATGTAGTTAAAGGTGTCCCTCCTTACTGTAGGATCTCATCTGTTGGATTAGATGGCCTTTAAAGGTCCTTTCGAACCTGACACATGCTGTGATTCTGTGTAGGGCCTGGTTCTTGCAGCCAGAGGATCCTGGTGCTTTGAGAGCCGGGTAGTTTTGTGCGTACTTTCTTTTCTCTGTGCACAGTACCACTAGGGGACGTTTGGTCATCACGTATTGCTCACAGCACAGTTTCACTTTTCCTTACAGTGGTGTCTTGTGTTCTTCTCAGTCTTGGTGCACATCTAGACCATGAGGTGGATGTCTGATTTTTGTAGGACTCGCAGCTGACCCAGACTCAACGGAGCTGGGAAGGAGAGAAATATTTATTTCCCACATTTCTCTGGAGGAGCCCATCTGTCAATATTCCTCACAAATATTGAGGCAGCTGGTTATTTCACAGCTTGCTGGAGCAGCACAAGAAAACTGAGGGCTGCCTCTCATCTTAGTGCTGAATGCAGAACACAGACACTGCTAGTTGTGTCGTGAAGCTAGAAGATGATACGCAGCCACTGCGAATCAAGCTGGGGTGAACACCACTGGTTGTGATGCATGCTAAGTATTTTCTGAAAGAACAGGAATATCCTTTAGATTTAATAATTAGAAACCAATTGGCAAAACTCACATTTCACACCTTTTTTTTCCCCAATCTCAACTCATTTGTCCTAGGAACACTGACTGGCTTAACCACTACCCACCCACACACTGATATGATTTTTTTTTCTCCCTTCTTCCCGATGCAGACAGAGCAGCTGGTGACTCTTTGGATTCTCTTCATTGTCACAATTGCTGGAAATGCCATCGTGCTCTTCTCCACATGGAGGAGGAAGAGGAAATCTCGAATGACCTTCTTTGTTACACAGTTGGCAATCACAGGTAGTGTATGGGAGGGGAAAGGGCATCTGAACTGCATGGGAACCTGTATTAAAATGACAAGAAAACACAAGTTGAGGGGTGAAGAATTCAGTTGCCATAAGACAGATAGAGGACTACTTATCTTAGGGCTTGGTCTGTCTCTGATCTAAAAAGATGTTGCTAGATGTAGTAGTGTCTCTGTCAGCTGCAGGAGCTGCAACTCCTTGATTTCACTGAATCTTAGCTTCCAGTCTGAATTTGCATCCACATTTCCCAGAAGTTATGTCCCCAGCTGTTGTCATGGAACTGTAAATTAAACTAGTTTGAGATGAAGCTCTTGTGCTTTTCTACTAAAACCCTTTCTAGAAGTACCTCATAATGGTATTGCTCCATCAATTATGCTCTTACATTCAAGAGTGATAATATGTCTGGTTTAACCTGGTAAGTGAGATATAAAAACGTAAATGTGGAGAGAAATGCTTTTCATTAATTTTTTTTAAATGGAAAAAAGGGGGATATGGATCCAACAACTTAGTACATTTTAAACAAACTGGAAAATGTACAGAAGCTTCATTTGTAAAAGTGTCAATACCTCAGCAACTAGGAATGGAAACAAGAGCATGAGCAGCACGTTGTTTCTCTGTAGGCTTGAATGGACTGAATTTGTGGGGTTTTAAGTTTCCCAAGGGAAAATATGTGCTGTTTCTATAACAATGTCCTGCTACTAATCCCTGCTCACAAGACAGCTGTGTTGTACTGTTTGTGTATATAGGATATATTTATATGCTTTCTGTTGTTTTTTTGGGGGGGAGGAGGGAGGGGGATGATATGGGAGGAATTACAGCACTTCTCCACTAAAGAGGTATTTAGTATGTAATTTCCCAGCAATATTGTAACTTTTATTGATGTCTGTTATATCTCTGTTTAAACTGGAATCCCCAGTTTTCAACAAATGTTCTTTGCCACTAAGTGAACTATTCATGGTCTGAGCCATGTCTGCCCAGGAGCTTGTCCCACCTGAAGAACTACTCTCGGTTGGAACAGTTAGACCAAGGTGTTCAGTGATGCAAAGGGACTGGCCTGTAACTACAGGTGATGTAAGAATTATTGCTAGATGAGGAGGTGAAGGTTTGCAGTGACTCCCAAAGTGCTGACAGTTGGTTTTCCAATTTATCTGTGAGTTATCTGTATGAAATGGTTCTACTTCTTATCTCAGTCGTGACTTTCACATCACTTCCTTCATGTGCCAGTGGTATTTTCCATCAGGTAAGATGTGTTGATGTAGCCTCACAGCACTGTTTGGAGGCATCAATCACAGATCAAGTGTCACAGTGCTTCCAGAAGTTTCAAAATAGCCAGTCTCTGCTCAAATTGCTCCCAGTTCCAGATGAATATATGGAAGATGGTAAAATCTAGGCAACAAACAGTAGTATGGGCAAAGGACAGATGAGCAACTAAAACCCCAGATGGATACTGTCTATTTTCTACCTAGTGAGCAGAGTACCAGGACAACCATCAGGGCTTTGGAAGGAAGGAGGGTGGAAGATGACACTGTGTGTCCTTCTGTCACAGAGGTAGAAGGGCTGGGCTTCCAACCAGAGCAAAGTCACGGGTCAAACATATATCAGAATGACAGCAGAGGGTGAGTCCTAATGGGAAAAGCTCAACTAAACAGCAGAGTCTTGTCCTAATAAGAAAAAGAAATGTATTTACTGCACCAGAGAAAGAACCAGTATAAGGACACAGGTATCCAGGTCAAAGGAATAAAGCAAGAAGCAGACAGAAGTTTCTGGACCAGGATAGCTCAGGGGAAGGCTGATCCACATGAGTTGTACTAGGACAAGGCCACTGATGCTGCTACGCTGGGTAAGGGCCTGGGTGGGAGTTTTACCAGAAAAGTCTGACTTTTTGGATTGGAATGGAGGTGACTAGAGAATGATTCACCAGAGGTTCAAATACTATCTACATGAAGGGACAGTGTTGCAAGTGCAGTTTTGAGGGAGTTACAATAATCAGTAGCAAAGATAAAAAGATGAATACCCCATTAGGTGTGGGCTGCAAATATTGCTGTACAGCTGGCATTATGATAATGAGTGAGGTTCACATGTTCCACTTGCTGATTTTTCTGACTTCCCCTTCCCTAAAATTATCCCTGACTTTTAAAATCAGATCTTTAGAGTGCCCGAGTTCAACAGTTTGTTCCGTTTCACATCACAGAAATTCACACACGAAACTGACTTGACATTCACATCTGCAGTGTTAAAAGAAGTCACAGCAGCTTGAGCAGCAAGGCTCCTTTCTAGCAACGTTGACTTCTTTTTTTGTGATGCAGGAATCAGAACTCTAGTTTATCTCCCTGCACCAAGAGTTCCTGTCAGTATTTTGGCACAAAGATATTACTTAATTCCTGAAATGGAGCCATTTCACTTTCTTATCTTCAAAAATATTAATAAGAACAAAGCAAGCTGGCAACAGTCATCATCTTTCACAACAAGTTATGAGGTAGACACAGAACATTATGAAAACACTGGCTTGTCACATTGCTTTGACATGCCAGGCATATTTAAGTCCTACCAACTAAAGCCTAATCTCCTGGCAAACAGTTTCTGCTTAGTCAATGTTGCTACTTCCATCTATTTTGGGACTCTTAAAATATTCATTATTTCTACCCCAGTAGCAGAGAGAAGAATAATGGATATAGCTTTATCAATGCAGGCATTTCACAGCCATTTAAAAACTTTTTGTCTATTGATCTGTGGCTCAGTAGCTGAGTAGTGGCCTCAATTCTCACGTCTTCCCACTAATGCAGTACCAAAATGAAATGAAAATATAGCCTTCGAGTTAGAATAAACAAGGTATTCAAAGCAAATTGTGCATAATACATGAATAGGAAATGAGCTCTGTTGTTCTTCTTGACTGGTTGCCAAGCCAGATGCAGAAGAGAAGTTACTAACTGATTGAGGCTTCTTTCAACACCACCAGAATTCACTGATTCAACCCACCAGCCACATTCAGAGGTAGGACTCATCCTGATCCCTTACTGCACCTTAATTTGACGTGGTGCTCCTGGCTTGCAGCGGTCTGTAGGAAAGCAAGCAACCCATTCAGCTTCAGTGTGCTTAAAGATGTTGCTGAAGGCTAGATTCATAATATTTAAAGTTAAATATATGCTTATCCTTTGTCTTTTTTTCCCCCAGCTGGCAGCCAGGCACCACACACCCACTCACTCACTGCCCCACGTGGGTTGGGGGAGAAAATTGGAGAGTGAAAGTGAGAGAACTCATGGGTTGTGATAAAAGACAGTTTAATAGGTAAAGCAAAAGCCATGCACACAAGCAAAGCACACCACAGAATTCATTCCCCACTTCCCTTGGGCAGGCAGGTGTTCAGCCTTCTCCAGGACTGCAGGGCTCCATGTAATGGTGGCTTGGGAAGATGAATGCCATCAGACTAAATGTATCTCCACACCCCTTGTCTTCCCTCAGCCCCTTATATTCTGACCATGACACCATACAGTACAGGATATCCCTTTGGTCAGTTGGGGTCAGCTGAGTCCCCTCCCAACCCCTTGTGCACCCCCAGCCTCCTCACTGGTGGGGTGGGAAGTAGAAAAGGCCTTGGGTCTCTGTGAGCACTGCTGAGCAGTAACTAAAACACCCCTGTGTTAGCAGTGCTGTTTTGGTCACAAACCCAAACCACAGCCCCACACCAGCTACTATTAAGAAAATCATCTCTTATCTTGTCTGAAAGCAGGATGCTATACAGTGCCTGTGTCAGTACTGCATTTAATTCTATGTGTAACTCTCACCTCACACATAAATGTCTCTGAAATTCTCTGGGAATTAAGCACTAGGAAATCAGCTAAGAGTTAACAGCTGAGTTGAACAATAGCACTGATCACTTTGCATCAGCTGATGTAACAAAGAACAATATCTCCATGTTTGTCTTGTGTTCAGTTTGCTTTCAGGCATATTCCTTTTCTGTAAAAGTGGTTTTTTTTTCACAGAAACAAGCTTGTCTGTGAAGACAGAGTCTAAAGCTAGGTTTCCTACAGATTTCTATCTCCAAGGCAATTTAGTTTCTCAGAAAGTATGTGCTCTGAAGAATACCCTGCAAAGAGGGTATTTCTTAACACTTTTTTTCCCAAATAGATTTCTTCTGAATTTAGCACAAGTTATGCTTATGGCATAGCTATCCCTCCTGGCAGGAAACCTCTCACATCTCCCCCTACCTGATGCCATTTCACAGAACTTCACAGTCTTTGTGTCTCTAAGATCTTTGCCTCTGACTGAATTTACCGAGCGGTTCAAGATCAAAGAGTGAAGCCTGACAGGCGGGTGAGTTCCGAGTCGCTGTAATCAGGCTGGAAACTTTCAGATGAAATATGGTTGTTTTCAGAAAAGATGGTTTGTTTACAGAGTAATATTCATTTGTATTGCTTTACCCAGCCTTACCCAATGAAGGCTGCCTTAACTTTACTCTCAAAATATAAAAGCAGGGGACATGCTGTTCAGTAGGGCCTGTTGTGACAGGACAAGGGGTGATGGTTTTAAAATAGAGGGAGGGAGATTTAGATTGGATATTAGGAAAAAGTTCTTTGCTGTGAGAGTGGTGGAGCACTGGAACAGGTTGCCCAGGGGGGCGGTGGATGCCCCATCCCTGGAGATGTTCAAGGCCAGGTTGGATGAGGCCCTGAGCAACCTGATCTAGTTGGGGGTGTCCCTGCTTCTTGCAGGGGGGTTGAACTGGATGACCTCTGGGAGTCACTTCCAACCCTAATCATTCTATGATTCTATGATTCTATGATTCTATGATTCTATGATTCTATGACATGAGCATATGTAAAATACAAATATTTGAGTAGCATGACAAGGAATGTCATGTATTAGCTAAAGAGTCCAGTCAATAAAATCTATTGTTTGGCCAATTCTAAAACCAATCACAAAAAAAAAAAGCCCACCCTGCTGAAAAGTGGTTTACTTGTCATTAATTTTCATCCAATTTCAACTACTACTGATAAAGGAACAAAAATTTCCGTTTAATGATCAAAAGTGAGGATTGAGGATTTTTTTTTCTTCAACATTAACATCTGGAAAGTTGTAGCTGGAAATGATATGACCTCTAGCTCTGTGAGTTTCTCTTTCTATTCCAACACTTAGCAGAAATCAGTACCTTAAGACCAACGTTATATTTTGTCTATTGTTAGGGGTAAAAATACATGTAGGCACTTTACCACGTGCCCAATTTTAAGCCATAGAGTTAAACTGACTTGTTAAATTGGTTGCAAATAGGTGTTCATAATATTGCTCTGGTTGTAAAAAAGCAAGAAAATAAAAAGTCTAGCTCACCTCCATGATAGCATATATGTGAACAGAAAAACAAAATATGTCCTGTGAAAGCATTTAGCTATGCTCTATCTTGTGATATAAATACCAGATCATAAGGGGTGACTTGATAATTACATCAAAAAGACAAGAGTTACTTATGAAAGTGTCTCTCCCTTTTGGTACCACCTTCTTCAGTTGCTTCTAGAAAGCTGGACCACAGGAGACCTTGGTCCTTGAGAAACTGCTCTCATTTTGTTCAGGGTATAGTAAAAAAAAACAGAACATTGAAAACTTCCTATGAGAGGTTTATGTGAGCAAATAAATGGAAATGAACCCTGTTAAAGCAACAAATATGTCTTTTCTGTGCTGCTTCTGGCCAGAGGAAACTGTGGCTAAAGTTGTGCTGAGACACTGGCTTCTGGGATGGCTCTGGTTAAGATGACTAAAAGCAGAGTCTGATCTGCAAGTTAAATGTAGGTGCATTGAACTCTACCACCACAACAGCTAAACATGAACAAAAAACATTAGAAGTAAGTTGTCCTTTCTTCTTTTTTTTTTCCCTCCACACCAAAACCACTATGGCATTGACTCCTTTAATGGACTGTGCCTGTCCTTCAATTACTTTCTTCCTTATCTATGGAGGCCTGAAGATGACTTGTTACTCCCTGATCTGTACAAAAGCTCAATATAATAACACCATTACCAAAATTAACATGTAGAACAATATTAACAGCTAATTGTCTCTGTTCCAGCATTTCATCTGGAAAACGGTACTTGTAATATTTCCGCACTTCAGAGAAATAGGAATTAATTAATCAGTTTTACAAGTACCTTAGACATCACAGTGATTATGAGCATCAGGAGTTAATTGTAGAGAGACAATTAGCAGCCAACTCAGCAAGTCACTTTAATGGAGGTGGACTGTTGGCAGCCAAAGAGCCCACAGAGTTCCCAGTTATACTGGAAAATCTATACCTTGTCAGATGGGTCTTGGCTAGAACCTTCTATCTGATGATTTACATGATTGCCCACCACACAGAAACCTAAATAGAGTTTATTTCAACAATTCACAGAAATCTGTACTTTGGTCTCCTTTCCAGATCTCTATTTTCTGCTAATTTGTGGGGAAAAAGGAAAGGTGAGAGGCATCATTATCGTGCTGGCAGAAGAGAAGACTTGGAAGAGTTTAGCAATTGTACTGTAGAGTTCATCAATAAATTTGACAGAAGGATGTCTGTATTTCTTATGCTTAGAATGTCATAAAACCTCTTGAAAGTATAATTAAAGTATGGTAAGGAAAGAGTCTCTGCTAATGTATAATCTGTATTCTACACTGAAAAGGATATGTCAAAACTGGGACAGAATAGTGTAATTTATAAATATTCCCTTGTTTACAAACATGAAAATTTACCATAATACCCAGTGGCATCTAAATCCTCCATTTTTGGATAATCTGGTTCCCAGACACCTAGCTGGAAGTCCAACAACTCTGCAAATCACCTGAAAGCACACACAGCTTGAAAAGCAGGGGGGGAAAAATAGGTTATATCCACCTTTCCTCTGCAGGCTAGAGAAACTATAATCTTTAGTGCACCTGCTCATTTTGCATTCACAGAATAAATGAGAATCAATTTGCCCAGAACAGAAATGGTCTCCAGGAGTAAACACAGCAATATTAACATCACGCCTTCAACGCATCCCATGAAATCATGTCGAGTTCTCTGGACTGGGAGTGAATAAGAAAATTCATTGCATGGCTGCATTAGCTGCCTGGAGAAGAAGGAATAATTTTCCATTCTGATCTGCCAAGAAGACTAAACCAGTAACCAGAAAATAATATGGGACTGACTTTAAGTGAGGTAAACATTAGTGGACCCCCCAAAACCTGAGACATAACGCAGGATGAGATAAATGTGGTCAGCCACTGCCTGAAATGGTAGCATGTGGTGAAACAGATTTGATATCCATCACCATTTCTGGAGATTTAATACTACCTGGGAAAAGCTCAAATTCTCCATTGAACTTTAACTCAGATTTGAAGGTGAGTCATAGTACCCTAGATCGCAGTAAGTAACTTGGACATTGACACTGTATGATTCCAGTTTGATGTTATGAATCATGTTTCACTCTACTCTTAGATTTCTTATGTGAACAGCCAGAAATATTTCTGTATGTCCATATAGAATCATTCTTTCTTGCCTGTGCAGGTGGCTAGTCAACACAGGACTCAACCTTTCCCAAGGAAAATACCTAATATATTCATTCCTCTTAAAATGCATTTTCTTCAAAGCCAAGCCTGAAGTACGTGGGGTGAAAAGTGGAATATCATCTGAAGTTAGGCAAGGAAACCAAGAGTGAGCATTAGCACCAAGACTAGGTGACAGAAAGGGGTTTTATGTGAAGGAGAAGAAATAGCCTCTTTGGGGAGTATCAGGACCTCTGTATCAGTGCTTGGTCATAGAGCCAAAGGAAAACACAGTCATGGAAAACAAAGTATATGCCATGGTTTAGAGGTGAAACCATGAATTCAAAGATCTGACACAGAGGACTTGGCATCCTGAAAAGATATTGCTCCAATCCAGTCTAATAGTTTAACAATGGTGAAATTTGGACTAGCACACAAACATTTGGTCTATTTACACAACCTCTTTGTGGGGTTTAATGTAAAAGAAACTGCTTTCAGTGCAAAATTAACTCTCCTTGAAAAGGTGAAGTTATGCTCCCACGAGATTTGGGGCTCTAAGAAAAAAAGGTGGCCTCAGGAGGCTGACAGTAATCCTGTGGTCTAAGGCAGCTGCATTGCACTTGCTTTCTATGTACACAGGTGAGAGAATTGGAGTCAAGGACATACTCTAGGAAAGACAAGAAAACTCCAGTGGAGCTGGTCTCGATGCAGTAGCCAGAGAGTTTTAGTCTAGAATATGGTACCCCAAAAAGCAGGCTGGCTAGTGCCCCATGAGAAAGCTCCTGTAGATGTAGAACATTCTGAGAGTGTAGAAATGAGCTGTAGGTGTGCTGACAGCTTCTTCTGCTTTAGTTTCCAGTCCCAAACCAAATTCAAGGCGTTATTAAACGCCTGGATCCGAGCATGTGCACTCCGTAGTTTGCTTAGCGCTCACGTATGTTTAGATACCTTCCTAAGGGCTCACTGGGAAGTCTGGGGCTGGACATGGTACTCATGTTTGCTGTGATTGTACCCACTGCAGCTCACTGTTGGAATGAGTAGCTCTGGCACAAAGCCAAAAAAAAAAAGAAACCCAACCCCAAACCGGCCAAAGCGCTGTTTCTGTAACAGTAGAATGCAATGTCCCTCCCATTAGTGGAAATATAAAGATAATGAGCTCTCTAAATTTGCTACTGGAAGCAAGAATGGCTATCCACTTAAAAACCCTGTAATGGCTGTTATTTATATAGCCTACTTTAATCTTACAAATGCAGGAACAAGATGTCCATGATTCATGGTTTGTAATTAATGCAATCACAACCCACTAGACAGACGTTCTTAAACCAGGATTTTTCAGCCTGTTGTCTCTGAGCAGTGGTCTTCTGATCCCATACAGGTAGCAAAAAAACTCTCTGTAGAGTAGCTCCAAGTATAGACCTGAGGTCCTTGAAGGCAAGGGGAACTCATGGAAAAAACCCTCATCTTTCCTTGATGTGCAGCATCTAAATACTGTATTAATTGTTCTGGAAGAGGATGGTGTGTGTGTGTTCACTATCCATGGGTGCCCAGGGTGGGATTTTCAAAGAGCCTAGTGATAGAATCTGTATCCCCTCTGCAACTGCTGAACAGCCAACACACTCTCCCAGCTTGCCAACAGCTCCACAACCAATTTTGGTGGAGAATATGGTGATGGCAGGTTGGTTTTTTTCTTTGCACAGGTCTATCTGGGACCCTGATGATTTAGGAACAGAGGCAAGATGCCCTCATTTCATCTTTTATCTCAGTCACTATAACACTCTTGGGCCAGAGGAAGCTTTTTCAACTTTTATTTTGTGGAGCCATAACATATTTTCAGCAGATGTGTGGATTTCTGGACAAAGTCTTTCCTTACATAACCTTTAGGGACTTAATGGGCTTTAGTTCACAAATCCCCCTACTTCTGAAGCAGAGAAAAACTGGCTACAGTATGCCTATAAATATTCAGTACAGCACACAATTATTATTCCTTTGCAGAGTAGATGTATATTTAAAATCATGAGGAGGCTTCAAACTTCTGTTCCTAAGTCACCTGGGAGTGCCTTTGAATGCCATCCCTGAGGCTTGGGTCCCTGGACACTCCCACAAGGGAAATAATAATATTAGTGGAACATCTTGTGACCATCCTATCACCCCAAATTCACCCCAGACCATGCATTTTTAAACTGAGATGGAATCAGTTGCTCTGTTTGCTTTTCCTGGGTAATAAGTCATTTCTGAAAGGATTAAAAAATGATGAATGGACCGTAGATGCCCTATCTTTATACAAAGGCACCATCTCCTCATTTCAACAGACACAGACACACACACACACAGAGCCTAAACTTGATTCCACTTCCCCACCTGCAGATTTCCACACAGGAGATCCACATTTACCTTTTCTACTCTTTTAAAAGGACCTGTCCTATTTCTGATCTTTGCATACAAATCCTTTTCCCGACCAGACATCTGTGTGACTAAAATGAAAGCTTTTCCTTTCAGCCAGTTTTTGCTGGTAGCTTTCTTCCCCACCACCCCCCTTTCACCTTCAATGTAATTTCTCTTGCTCTGTGCCCCAGACCAGCTAAATTATTGCTCCATTACAGCTCTGCTGATACCAGTAGGGCTGTGTGGAGATTATAAAGGTTTGCCTGGCCGACTACAGCACTTCTGAGGGCTGTAAAACAAAAAACTGCAATGTGGCCTGAGTCTGCGTGCTGGAGTGACCGCGAGGAATGTGAAAGAAACAGCAAAAAAGAAGCACTAAATTCTAATCTTAGTAACTTTTCTAGTTAGCCTGGTGAAATGTGAATAAGGCAAACATCTCCAGACACCTTTTTTCTCTTATAGCTAAGTGGCTGAGTGCTTTAGTGACAACAAAATTTGCAGGTTTTTTAGCCAGAGGCATTTAAATCTGTGACCTTCTTCACCTGAGGAAGTTACTGTTATTCAAGGCATTATGTCTTTTGCTTTATACAGCATCTTTATTAGCAGGGAGGGTGCAGGGGAAACCACTCTGCTAGCTTCTTGCCACCTGCACAGGGGCAGGCCTAAAGAAAACATACGGCTCGACACCGGTCCTGGGAAGCAGGATGGGACCTAACTGGCATCAAGATAATTGGCTTAAGTTTCATGACTGCCTTCTTGCACACTGGTATTCATTTTGGGGATTACTCATGCTGTCTATTTCAGGCGCCTCGCTGTAGGTGTGTAAGATAGGAAGTCGCTCACCCTGTGCTCCTCTTACAGCCAACAGAGGAAAACGCTTGGAGATTGAAAAACTTTCACTGGCTTATACAGAAGGATTAATTTCCTAATTTAGGTCCCTAAAGTTGGCTGTATATAAATCCCTCCAGTGTTTGTACGTCACCAGCTATCTCAGGATTACTACTGGTTTTGACAATGAGGAGCCTAATCTTCCGCCATTTCAGTCAGGCCGCAGACGGCTCTGACTAGAAACCCACCCGCAAACACAAAGTCCATACATGGAAGCTATTTCTCTGTACTTTTATTTATTTTGAAGCACACCAAGGTGTAGCAACTTGTCATCTGATGGAAAATGCATTGTTATTTTGTGTGTTATTTTGTCTTTTGTGCTCAGCTCTGTTCCTAAACAGCCGTCTGGAATTTGTTTCACATTTCTGGGCTCTGCTCAAAACACTTTTTATTCAAGGGAGGTCTGGGGAAAAAAAAAAAAAAAAGTGTAGCTTAAATGACAAATGTTCCATCAAACCTGTGCAGTAACACTATGGCTGCATGTTTAACCTTAAAGAAGAACCACTGCACTGCAGATAACTGCTGTGCACCTCGGTGTTAACTTACTGAAGGATTCCGTGTGGAAATGGATGCGTTTTAGCAGCTCACTCTGTTTCTGCACACAGTTAATACACACACACGTGCAAAAGAAAGCCCAAAACGAAACCAAAAGCTTTGTCACTGTTAAATTGAGCTGGCTAAATGCCACAGACCAAACTGAAATCCAAAAGAAACTTGCAGGCAAGTCAAGTCATAGGTTTCTCCACCCTTATTAAGTTAGGTGGGCAGTGGCAAGAAAGGGAGAAGGGCAAAGACCTGTTTAACAAGAACTGGAACAGCCAAAACAGGCTGGAAATTACATCTAGACAAACCCCCAAAGATTTCATTTCTGAATTTGACTGTTATGGTAGTCTTTAGGAAACAGGGGTCACAGCACTGAAAAGCAGAAGCGGTTAGTTGGCCGTGACAATTTCGTACTCTGAGAGATTACTCTCAATGAACAGAAGCAATTTTTTTTCTTGAAAGTTTGTGCTTTCATTGTAAACTAGCAGAAAGAGAATGTTAGGCAAAATATTGACCTGAACATTACAGAAGACTAGAAGTGAGTAATAAGGAGTTTTCTGCACAAGGAAACGCTTTACTTTGAAGCTGCAGAAACCTGAAGAACATGACAAAAAGAGAAGTTTACTTCCTAAGAAAACCCCAAACCAACAGTATTTTACATGCATGTGTATGTGTGTAAATACTTTTACAATGGCATTTATCAACTAAAGAAATAATATTAACAGCAAATATCCCATCCTACCCACTGTATGTGCCAGTACAACTTTTTGTCTACTGGGTTATCAGTGTAACTTTAACTGGAGATGTGTAGCACATCCCTACATCTGTAGACACTGTTGTTCTATGGATGCATATTTTCTTCTTGAATGGAAGATCTGATTTCTATCAGTTTTTCACTTTTCAGCTTACATAGGCAGGGAGAAAACCAGGGACTAATGCCACATGCAGGAGGGCTGGAGAGCCTTCTTAGAAAATAGCTTTTCCATGCTACAGATAAGGATTGTATAAACACTGGTTTTCTGGCGTGTTATGAGATTGCTGGAGTTGCTGCTATGCTACTACTAAGTCTAGAAAAACTATTTAAAGTATATTCAATACAGTAACTTCACACTGCTCCTTAGGAAATTGTCTCTCCAGTGATATCTAAGCTGAAATCCAGGAAATGTTACTTGTTACTCACTCTTCGTTGCTTGAATGAAACATGCAAAATATTAATAAAATTAAAATATATATATATATATTCTTATCTTGTTTAAAGTCTTTACCCAAGAACTGCATGGACTACTGCTTGTGGTAGTCAGGAGCAGATCCATTCTGAAAGAGTTGAAAATCAAAAGTGGCTTTTTTCTGTCAGGCCTAGCATAGAATCCAGCATCACCACTTCTGAGGCCATCTCTGTACCTCACCCAGGAAAAATGAGGGTCTTCCAGTGTTTGGTTAGCTTTCTGAAGGGAGGATACCATGTAACAAACATTAGAGAATTAATTTAAATTTGGCTTCCTGGATTTGGGGTCAGACTAGATGAATTTTCGAGGTCCCTTCCAAGTCCTAACATTCTGTGATTGATTCTGTGATTTCCCAGAGGCACACAATAAGCCTGACACATTTTAAATGTTGGGCTTATTAGATGGCACAGCCCATTTGGAGTAAACCTCACAGTACTGGCTGCATGGGGCTCGTGAAAACTGCACTATAGCCCTGATCCACTCACCCAGGGTATGCATTTCCAGCCTCTCATCATCTTTGATGAGTTTTTACAGCAACCTGATACTCAGACTCCCCATGAAGCATCAAATATGTTTCTTTGTGTCAAAGAGTTATTAGTGGCAAATCTTACTGCTCTATGTCAGACAACCTCATGAAACTTTAATGCACGAAGACAACGCAGTGATAAAAACACCCACCTGAAATATTTGCTTTTCAAAGTTATCTAATCTAATATTAATACATGTCAACCACATCAGTTGCTCATCAACCTAGTTTCTCTGAAGGGTCCTCTCATAATATTATGCTGCAAAATCTTACCTCTCTCAAGCCCCAGAGCTTCTTCAACAAAAAAATTCCGTGGTGAATCCCATACATTGTACACTGGCTGTAAGTAAGGGCCACCTGTAAGTCTCCCTGCCTGGGCACGCTAGCACATACAGCTTGGCAAGTTAACTGGAACACCACAAACATGGTTTTCATCCAACACCTCCCAAATGCCAGGTTTGCTTCCCATGCAGACAGTAAACCTCCTGGATTTGTTGAAAAAATGGCACCTATTGCACCCTCGGGTGTTTCTTGGAAGCAGTTATTGTCCCTCCTACAGCAACATCTTGTTCAAGCACAAGATTTGAGTTGTGTAGGCATGTAGAGCTTTGGGTGACAGGGAGGTTGTAGAGTGGGTGAGACAGAGGCTCAATGTGGGTCATCTTCCACGGCCTTGGAGCAAATGGGTTGGAAATCTGATGGAAGTGTTTTGTACTGTGTCCATGGCAGGGGAATATGAGTGTATGTCACCTCAAATATAGGTTTTCTGTCATCAAAACCCATTTATTGTACTCTGGAGCTTGCTTACTCTAAGTACCCATCATCTTCAGTGGCATGGAGCAGACTTCAGCTCATTGCCTACCACCTTCTTCTGGGTATGGTGGGGACAGAAACTCCACCATTGACAGATACTTTTAAAGGCTTTTTCTGGGAGGAACTCTCCTACCCAGACCAAAGCTATCAAATTATCACATATCTATGATTAGAGTTGGAAGTGGAGGATGGGGAAGGGAGAAGTAGGGAGGAGGAAAAGAAGGCAGTAAAATTTACTTATAATAGAAGGGAAAGTAAAATCTGCTAATACACAGAGAGGGAAAAATAACTTCTCCTTTGGTGTATTAGCAGAATATAATTAATAAAATTATTAAAAATAATTACTCTTTTGGGTGAAATCATATGCCAACAGAGAAATTGTTATTTGGGATAAAGATCTTGAGGCCAGATGAAAAACAAAATAACAGGTTGACAGTTCAATACTGGTGGCTGTTGTCCGTGTGAGAAGACCTGAGATATTCCAACATATTGTGCATCTTTTATAACTGTGATTTGCAGAAAGACTTCTTAGGCTACAAAACCTGGTCTCTATAGACAGTATAAAGTTAATTCTTATTTTACTGCAGAAATGGGCCAGAGAGACAAAAAAAAAAAGCTACTCACAGCAAACCTTACAGTAAAAAATAATATCTATAACGAGGAAAAGAACACGCTGAACCCAGGGCAGCTGCCAGGATGGAAAACGTCCCCAGCACACTGTGAGGATTGGCAATACTCCTTCAGCTCCTGAATGCTACAGCAAGTCCCAGCTATCTCTGCTTGGGAAAGCTGCAGGCCACCACAGGTTCTGATAGGGAGAGAAAGCACATCCTTAGATGACCTCTCAGTACTTTTGATAAAGGAATAAACTCACATTTCTGAACATCTCTGATTCTGAACAACCCCCCCTGATTCATCCCTAAGCCAGGGATGACTTTGGGAGAGGGGAAGATGGCTGTGTGGTGCATCCAGAAACTAAAGCCATAGGTTGCTTCCTCAGTGACCACCAAAGAAGTGTATAAAATAGCCCCATATTATTTTACTGAGTCAAGCACTCACAGTATGTGGGTTCAGAAAGCCCTCTTCTCCTCGGTGGCTCCCTAGAGCCCTGGTTTTTGAGTCAGACTCACATTAGCAGGTGAGCCAAAGAGCCTTTGCAGGATGGGGCATCTCCAGAGTGCCCATGGTTTGGGAGGTGGCCACTCAAGCATACCAGGGAGGGAGGTGCTCCAGCACACTCTGTTAAAGATCTTTTCATATCAAGGAAGAATATATGTGCCACCTGCCTGTCATGGCTCTCCCACATAAACAATGCTCAGATACTCGTTGTCTTGAACTGAAGGGAGAGTTGGAGTCAAATGAAGCCTGTGATTGACAGGAAAGCACAAGCTGTCAACTGGAAAACCACAGTGCTAACTCCAACAGAGCACATCTCAATATATTACACTGCATTAGAAGTATTAAAGCACTTCAGCTCGCCTAGTTTGGAAGTCACGAGCACAAAGGCCATTTGCCTTTTAATAATGTTTTTATGAGCTGCCTGGGTGGTTTGCAAGCAGCTCGATGCCCACTGCTGCATACCATTGGGCTGCATTTTCTAGAAGACTGCTTGGGCAACACAAGGAAGGGAATGACTGTGACCAAAGTGAAATTGCAATACACAATTGCATTTCTGTGATCGCTCTGCCCAGCTAACACAAATAGACTGGGAAAAAAAAAAAAATTCAATAAGATCCATTAGAAAAAACAAAGCAGTGCTTCCAAAACCATGCCCTTACAGGTATGCTTTAAAATAACTCTGTTCTTCATTTTACATGGTTTATAATGTCAATGTAAATCTGAGTCTGAGGTCCCTTGTTGGACCTCTGCGTGTGCAGATAACGTCGCAAAAAATGTTTTGCTCATGCTCAGGCCTAATTTGATCATCCTGAAATGTCACAAGTAAATGGACTGTCTACTCCTGCAAGACAGCCTTATGCATTTTCAATTGTATTTCCAAATCCTTAAACACCCATTCATTAGTATATCAAATACTTCTTCAAGTAAGTGCTTTGGCATTGTTTGCAGCATTGTTTTCAGCAAACAATATTTCCACAATGCATTTTTTATGCTTTAAGTTCTTGAAAAGATAGTGATGTTCTAAATTCATTGGGGTTCTTTTTTGCATTTATAGAGTCTGTGGCTTATTTTATCTATTTTTTCTAAGAGTTTGCTAAAAATATTCACACCCTTTCTTGGTTGACCATTCTTTGCTCCAGATGTGGAGAAAGAGGCTTTGGTCTGTATGAAGCTTTTCCCACTGAGTTACACTTTTCATGTGAGTTGTAAAGCAACACGAGTGTTCCTACTCAATCACTGCTTTGGAAGACATTGCAATTTCAGAAGCTGTTTGCTAGGATGCTGACTGAGGGGATGTGGAGAAAGTACAAGTACATTGATTTTATCTTTTAAAACAGAGTTGCATTCTACACTCTTTAGTCTCATCAATCTCAGTGAATTACCTGAAAGGAAAATCCGAATTTACAGTTATACATCTCAAAGATAACCAGATCTCTTTTTTTTTTTTTGTCCAGAAGAAATGCCAGACATATTTTGAAATTAATTTCCTTTATAATTTTAGCATGCCATGATTTCACTTTCAGGCTGGGATTGCAACTGTGACACAGCTGCTGGCTGGCTTAGCCCTGGAACCAAGAGTCACATCTCTTCCAGACTCTTGGCACCAGTGACTCCATTTTAGCAAAGCTCTGTGCAGGTCTCAGAAGCCCTGTGTGCCCTCATATCATCTCAGGTTGAACTCTTTGGGACCTCAGGGAAGGACTGTGCAGATCCAGCACTGTCAGAGAGGTCTGACTTGGCTACACCAATAAATATTTGATGCACCAGGTCCATTTTGTGTCACAGGCCACGGACACAGGATCATGAGTGGCATAAGGACACCCTTTATTTATATTAGTAATGTTTTATTTGGGGAAACAGAGTAGCAGCATCACTAAGCTTGGCTGACAAAACATCTGTCCTGTTTAATGAGTTATTAATTACCTAAATTACTTTCTTTAAAGCAACCCCTTTTTTTTTTTGGGGCATGGCAAAGTGGAAGATCAACAGTTGGTTTTACATTCCTATCACACTCAGCACACGCAGCGAGGCACACGGAAAAGTGAAGGGCAAGGGGTGAATTTGGTTTTTTCCTTTGGGCCCCCAGAGCAGAAGCAGGCATTAGGATGGCTGATGTGATGATAACCTTTCCTGTGTCCTGGTGGTGGCCCTGAGTATGCTTTTGCATACACACTCAGCAGCCAAAAGACTGAACCACGTATTTTCTACACCTACATCGGCAGCAGCAGTCAGCTTTTGCTGTGTCAATTTATACTGGTTTATAGGAAGGTTTAATTCTTGTTTTGACAGCTACAGAATTGTTCTGTGGTCCTGAAGGACTGATTATGGTTTTCCTACCTTCAGCCTGCTTCAGACATTCAAATCCTAATGACAGTTGTGCTACATTTGTTTTTGTTTTTAATAAAAGGTGCTTGGCAGACAAGCTGTATAATCCTCTGGGTCCCACATTTTAGCATTAAGGGGGGGTATTGGATTTCTTTCTGAATTGCTTGGAAAATGTGTTGCATCTCAATTATCTGGATTCTGGTTTGATTCCCTGCTGTAAGCACAGGCAGGATTGTCATCTGACAGAGGAGATTCTTATTTACAGTTACTCTGAGAGTTTGACTTCTGATGATAAACACAGGTGGGTGCGTGGAGTCTTCTACCTGGCTTCTTCATACACTGGGAGGCTGTAGGAGCACAGAGCTCGCCAGAAATATGGCCACAACTGCATTTTACTCATGTTTTAGAACCTCACTAGCTCCCTTTAAAAGACACTACATTAAACTTTTGACACGAGGTGTACAAACACCTCATTAACACCTTTTAGTCTATTATCTGAACCGCAGCATTTCTAATTGCAACTGAAAGCAAATTAAGCTGCAAATAGCCTTTGCACACAATAAAAAGCACTGACATTAAAAGCTAGGGATTTCTCTCTACTTCCTTCTTGCATATTAAAGTAGCAATATCTATTTATTACTATGAGGTAGATTTTCTTTGTGCCAACAACAATAAACCACTTTTTCTCCTCTTCATCTTACCGAAGGGCTGCTGGACAAAACACCCAGCACTTTTATGCATCACTTCCTTACCAGCCAACCTGTCTGGCTCACATTAACGTGCTTTACAGGCTGTCTGTGGAGAGACACTTCCACTCCCTTGCCTGGCTCAGTTACCAAATGCTTATGTGGGTTTAACAGGGTTTATGGAATCCAGGTCGATGATCTCACATATGGCGCTGCAGAGACTTAGTTGTTTTAATAAGACTGAATCCTTAGAAGTCCATTTTGGCCAAGTTCAACCCAATTATAGGACTGAAATCCAGATCATAGATAATGAAATGTGCAGCCTGCCCTGGTGTTGCAGTATATTTAATGGAAAGCAGCTCTGTATACACCCATACGTGCAACACGATGAGTTTCCCACATGATGATTTTACAAGGCAGCTCAGCCAACACCAGGATAGACAAAGCAGGTTCAAAAAAAGGAATGATCCCTGTTCTACTGTTCTACTGTTCTGCAATGACGAGACCAAGGTTGGACAAAAATTTGAGCTGCAGTGTGCAATACCACTGCTTGAGCATCATGGGAATCTGACTGACAGTTGAGCATCATGGGAATCTCATTGACAGTTTGCCACAAGGGAGGAAAGCAGGCTTTATTCTCACTAGTCCTACTTAAACCATCTACATCAGCAACCTCTGAGCCTACTAAGACAGGACTGTAAGACATGTAGGTGGCTATAATGACCAGGATACCTGAACTACACCAGTAGAAAATATTTCCAGGATAGTCCACATTTTTCAGGTGAGAATAATCATGCAGCTGCTATTGTGGCCAGAATATGAACATGCAGTCCTTAAAATACTTGAGGTAAAGCATTGTCAGAAAGGATCAGTAAGGAGGTTTCAGAGTAAACATCAAAAGAAATAACATACAAGGTGTTGGGGAATGGCAGAATTCATATGGCTTTGTATGGTACTTGGTATCTTAGTATATTTCTCCTGGAAAATGCTAGAAGTACAGGCACCATGTGAAATAACTTAAGAGGTAATGTATTACAAATGGTGTGATTTCTAAGTCCTTTGAAGAGGCATGGTCCTTGTTTTCCAACACATATGTAAGGCAAGTCAATCCATAGGATCTTATTTTCTGCACTCATACTGAGCCCAGCCCCCCCTATGCTGGTTCTTCCCCCCACTCCTTGTTCATTCTACCTGTTCTGCTTTGCCCAAAGGAGAGAAGGGGAGTTAATGAATGAGAAGTTTCATTTGAAATATACTTTCCCAACAGTCAAACAATGGTGATCAAACACTTGTTTAACTTTTACTTATATATTCAGGCACATTTAAATCATATGTTGGTATACCTAGAGAAGCTTGATTCCTATTTCAAAACCTACAGCCTCAGGACTCGATAAAACAGGAACATGGACTGTGGTTTTTTTGCAGATTTGCCATTACCTGTTGCATAAACAGCTGCTAAAACTCTTTGTCTACGCTTCAAATCCCAGTGTGAAACCTGTTTCATCTGCTTCTGTAAGGAACCTTCTATATCTGTTCAAAAGTTTTGTCTCTTTACACAGAACCTCCTGCTGAGCAGCCCCACGCAACTAAATGATGTTTGATCTCACAGATCATGGTCTCATCTACGTGTCAGTAACACAAGATGAGATGTGGGAACTTTGTTCTAACATTCATAATTATCATCAACTTCATTTGTCCCTGCACATCCCCCCACTAAGGCAACTGTCAATCCCAAACCGAGGTACCAGCAGAGGTCTGAAGAAGGGGGAATTTGAATGGAAATCATTTGCCTTTACTTTCTGGAGTGGTTCATGATACAGACATTCAATACCTGTCTGGATGCTGACCTGTGTGACCTGCTCTAGGGAACCTGCTTTGGCAGGGACTTGGACTCGGTGATCTCTCGTGGTCCCTTCCAATTCTATGATCCCAGTTTTACAAGAAAACAATTCTCCAACCAGTTCTTCCCCATTTTTTTTTTCTGGTGACTTGTAATAAAGGTAAATTAACTAAAACCCTAATGCCCTGCACAGTGGCAGGGCATGTTGAACTTTAATTCCTAGGGACTGCTCTCCATCTCCCTCTCACAAGTGCTGGTTGTTAAGAGGAGAACTGTGCAGTCCATGCCTTTGTCAGCCTTTCCCCTTTTAACCTGGATGAGCTCTGGGATGAGTCTGGAGCCTCACTGCAGCCAACCTTTACAACACCTAGCCTAACAGGGCCTGCCTCCTCTCAGGAGGAGGGGGGACATCACAGCAGAAATCTGACAAATGCAATAAATAAATAAAATGCTCACCCAAGGCAACAAAATTTCCTGTCACTTCCTTTGAGCCAGAAAGAGAGAAAAAAAAAGCATCACTTCTGCCACTGGAAAAAAACCCCACATAGCTTTAACAGCGGAACTGAACAGGGTTCCTCCTGAAAATTTTCCAGTGGGCTTTGTTTCATTCAAATGCACCTGGAGGGATTGTGAAGAGGACAAATAGGCTATCAAAGGGTGAAACTGTGACCAGGGCTGTCACCCCATGGCCCTTATCACCCACCCGTGCCCCATGTACAGCCCCTTGCTGGGCCATGGCTGCACTGCATGGAGAGGCACTGCACCAGGCTCCTGGGGGATCAGCATTTTAAAAGCTTCAATCAAATCATTTTAAAAGGCATCTTGTGAGTACCTTGTCCTACAGGTGCCCAGAGCAGGTATGTGACCATCAGCTGCTGAATGAGCACAGAGGGCTGGGTACATTTTATGGCTCACAACAGCCACAAAATTGCTTCTAGTGCCACAAATACTTGCAAAGCCATGTGAGGTGTTTTCAGTGTGAAGCACAAAGGGAAGAGTGGGAAGTACATAAGGAAATGAGACGCAGGGGTGTCTCCAGGAGGTAGAGCGGCTTCTCGTGCCTCTGTCCCCTGTGCCTGTCCCTGAGTCAATCTGCCACCTTAGCAGCCCTAACTAAACTTTATATTTCAGTTGCTGACACCCTCAGGTCTGTAACAAAGTCAGCTAGGGGTTTTCCTCCCCTGCAGTGCAAGTTCACAGTGCTGACCCTTGTCAGCTGGCAGCACATCAAGTGTGACACAGAGAGGCGGTGTCAGAGCAGCGATGGTCACCTTATGACCTTACTTCTGGTGCTTCCACGGGGTGTGTTCTTTTGGGAGTGATAGGTGGTGGGAATGAAGAGGGTGAAGTCCAAAAAAAACCCCAAAAAACCAAAGCCCAAAAGCTACATGAAATACTCAGCCCTGATGAGGAACTGGCACCCCCCCCTGTCTTGCCTTACAAAATGTTGCTGTTGCTCTGGAGCCTTGTGCAGCGTGGAGCCATCAACGAAGCCGAGCAACACGTCCCTCATTAAAACAGCACCACGCTATAAGTGACATGAAAAGAGGGGTGACATTTCTGCAAGAGGCACAGCTTCACCAAGCAGGCATGGGATCACCACATCCAACTTAATAGGACTGCTCCTATCAGAGGGAAAAACGATCAAGCTGTAGCTGAGATGATGTGTGGAGCTTTTTAACCCACCGCTGCAGTTTACCAGCAATCTGCTTTCCACTTCTGACAGAAAAGACTTTCAGTATCTTCAGGGTAAGTGTCTTAAGGGAAGCATGGTGTCAGTACTAATAACCAAATGATAGAGATATTTTCTTGCAGACTCACTAGCACAGATTTTTTTGTCTTAACCTCCTTAGTTGTAACGAAAGAAACATCCTGAAGTCTACACAAGGTACACCCCTTTGGCAATGCCATCAACTCAATGAATTTCTTTGAACAGATTAGCCAAGACAGTTGTAACCTGTCTCAATTCCCCTGCCAGATTGCTAATTATCCCCATTTGTTTCCTATAATGAACTTCTATCTCTGTGGAGGGTTTTTTTTTTTGCCACAGAAATTTGTCTCACTCACAGCAACAGCAATCTCGCTTTCGGATTTGTCCCTCCAAGGGCAGGGTTTTCTTTTTCACATTACCATGCTCATCAGTCACACCAGGCAGTGCCCACCACCCAAGTTGCTTCAGTCACCTCCTGAATCGAGCAGGTCCTGTGCTAAACACATAGAGGCAATGCCTGCATTCAGCCATGGCTATAAAAGATCCATTTTTTTGTTGTTGGGCAAGATGGAAATGTGGATAAGATTGGCCTTTAGGGCCCAGGATTTCCCCACCTGCCATATTTCCCAGCCACAGATGCTGCAGCAACGTGTTCAGTATGTTTCTGTCTCCTCTAGGAACAACAGGGTGCTTCCATTTCCTTTTCTTGGCCTTTTTTGAGAGATGCTGCACTTTGAAATAATGACAAGGCTGTAAAAGCAGATGCTGGCTCTGCCTTTACAGACTGGCTGAGGTAGTGGTGGCAACAGGCAGATGAAGGGTTTCACATCTGCCCAGTTCATGCAGCTCCAAATCCCAACAGGCCAATTAATGGGCCAATTTCCCCTCTCTCTGCACCCAGGCAAAGTCATCTTTCCTCCCTACCTCCCGGTATTTTCCCTTATTATCAAAGTCCCACGGAATTTTTCTTTTAAGTTAGTATACAGAACCTCCACCTCTCCTCAAGAGCAAACTGCTACCGTTGCCATCACACTGGTGCCAGGTCTTCTCTTCAACAAGAAATTGCCTTTTCTGCATCATTTTATCAATATACATTTGGCTTATGCTAAAACTCATGAATCATCACTTGCTTGTATTTTATTTTCTATCAAATAAGAATATAAGTCATTAATTGACTTTCTGCCTATTTTTTCTGAGAAATTAAACGTGCCTGTAACCACACAGTTGCCTAGCAATGCAGACACAGGACCACAGTGCAGACACCACTGCTTGGTTTAAAAAATAAAAAATAAATAAAAAAAAAAAAGAAGAAAGCAGTGGCAGTGACAAGTTCACACACAGAGTGATGAGTGAAGGCTGATTAGCGTTGTTTTCAGGAACAAGCTTAGTGCCATTTGGCCCAGGAACAGTCAACCAGCAAAGGAACACAAGTACCTAATACATAAGTCACGAGCTCAGTAAGGAGCAGTGAGAATACCAGGAGTAAGGAGGAGGCTGAGCTTTAGAAGGATGTATTGGCTGCATTGGCTCTCTACACCTGATGTTTACCACTTAGGTTGTTGATGATGCAACTCAGTGACATTCATCGAGGTGTAGGCTTGCCAAAAGGGAACGTGCAATCTGCTGAGGTCACATTGCTGAAACCAGCTGTTATCCACATGCAAAACCAACTTATTATGTTATAAAGAGACAATACAAATTGCGTGACAAATGAGGATTTCAAGACACCGTGATTGTGGTTGTAATTGCATCTTTGATGCTATGTGGGCGAAGAGGATTCATCTACCAGTGACTAAAGCTCAGCTGGCAATTCATGACCTGTGCATCAGATGTATGGCACTGGCATGTCAGGGTCCCACGTGCAAGGGAGCTTTTAGGCTAAAGCAATGTTGTCAAGGTGCAAAAAAACATGTAGTCCAAGGAACAGTAAAACAAGAGACAAGTGTCTGCGTGACAAGTCCTCTAGAGCGGTGCGGGAGGGTCAGACCGGGAGAGTCCAGTCCCTTGGTGGGATCGAAAAGACAAGAGAGATTTCTGAAACCTGCAGAGGGCATGAGGACATTGTGTGGGAGAATGATTCTATAATTAAAGGGTATTGATAAATCTGGCTAATTCAGCACATACACACAGCTGGATGCATCTGCTTCGGCACTCACATGTGTGTTGTGCTCAGAGGCACACTCTTGGAGAAGACTGTGCTGAGCCCTTCACAGTGATTCAGAAGCTCGACACAAAGAGATCTTAAAGTGTACCTCTGGGGGAGAGGACCTGAGGCTGCCAGCACAAAGCAGCTGTGAAGTTTAAACGTTGCTTTAAAAGCTCTGCAGTCACCTGAAAAACTTCACTCAAAGGCCTTCAAGGGAAAGACAGTTTCGAGTTGGCTTTAAAGCTCCTGAAGTACTTAAGGCTAGAGCCACATTAGTAGGTAATGTCATACAGACCTGTAGCATGATGTAGATGGAGCTGATAAGCACCTGATAACTCCCCCATGGTCCATCAGCCTGAACACTGGCTGGCAGCTACATGGTGTGGGGTGCACGAGGGGCACCCCTAGAGAGGACCTTTGGGTCAACTAGCAGCTGAAGTGAAGGCTTATTACCCTGCAGCTTCTCCATCACATGAGCCAGTGAAGTGGGGACCACCCATAGGTGAAAAAACAAACTCCCAATGGAAACTAAAAAGCCAATGAGAAAATACACCAGAATTGTGCTTCTAGGCCTGTCCAAATCACATTTACATAGCAGGCAGCTCCACACCTTGTATCCTAGAGATCACTAGGACACTGGCCCTTTTCTCACCTCACAAGCAGGATGTGCCCACAAAGCATTCTCCAACTGCATTGGGAAGGGATGGCAACATGGTGGTGAGAAGATGGAAATGAGAAGACAGATGGGATAGGTAGGACTGAGGACAGCTCCCACACTCTCCTTCTCCAGAGAGAAGCTGAACCTCCGTTTACCACCTGTTACCAAATGCTCAGATCATCAAAAGCTGGAGAATACCCTGAGGTGAAGCTCCATTGATGTGTATTACTTTGAACTAATGAATATTTCATTAGTGGAGAGAGAGAGAATATGAATCAATAATTCAGAAGTGAGGAAAGGGGAAGGGATGGGTTTGAGCCACTCCTGGAGGATGCATTTCACTTCTTGAAACACTTAAACTCTGTGGTTTCATCAAAGAACACCTTAAACATATGCACCCACAATCCTTTCAATAAAGGCTTAAAGCCACTGTACTCAGCAGAGGACCAACCATCCCTGGCCCCACCACTCTAATCGGTGAGCAGCATTTAATGTGACTTTTCAAACCATTCTGCTGCCTTGGGTGGGTGTGAAAGCAGAGACCACAGAAGTGATGGTTAGACCTTCTGGAGGTCATCTCTGAGCCAGCATCCCTCTACAGGAAGAGAAAAGGGAGAAAACAGGGTTGGGAAACACCAGGAGAGGAAAGAGCAAACGAGAATTAATTGGACGAAAAAGTCATAAGGAGGGAGGCGATGTAATTATGCACAACATCAATGACATTTCTGCTCTCATTTCATTTTGAACTCAGCCTTGAAGAAAGAGAGGAGATAAAGGGTTGAAGGAAAAGAAGAAAGGATTACTGACACAGAAAAATTAATCCTAGTTTTCCAGTGAAGCAAAACAGGCTGCTGCTTCTAACGCATTAAGCTGAGATCTCAGTTTCCAGCTAGAAGTATCGGGAATTTCTGTAATTTCAAAGAGCTTAGAAGAAACTAATTTTGCCAAACCCATATCTGTTTGCTTGGAAATAGTGGTTCAAACTGTTTACTCAAAAAAAAAAAAAAAATTATGCTTTGAAACTGCTGAAATATCTTGTTTCCAAAAGCAAAAGTTTCAACCCAAAACTGAGATGGGGGTTAGGATGCATTTAACATAGCAGAGAGATGGTTTTTGAATGTGTAAAACAGTGGTACTAAAATGAAACCTTTTGCCTCACCACTCTACATTTTTTCAATATGGTTTGGAGCTATTTCTTTGTATTACTTGGTTCTGTCAATGTTTTGTCACAAAAATGTTTTCCCAACCTCCTGTCTCCTTTTGTGCAAGAAAAGCAACACACTGTGTTACTTGAAGTAGCAGAACACTGGATTGATGCACATTTGCTTCCACTTGAAACATTTATCCCATCCTACCATAGAGAACTTTTTTTATTATCTTTTTAAAGACAAAACTTAGCATCACCCATATGTACAACAGCAGTAGTGGCTTTTGCAATTCCTTTGTAAAAACCCACATTGCTGTGAGCGCTCATTTGTTCCATAAGAAGCAGAAAAAGAACAAAGGCTGGAACATCTCCTTAGATTTTTCTCACCAAAAAAAAAAAAACCAAGAAAAGAAAAGAAGATGGCCTAATGTGTATTTATTTTGATGAATGCAAAAGCATGGGCATAAGTAGGTTAACTTGGAGCTGACAGGGCAGAGTTAGTCATTAAATAATTAAGTTTGCGAATAAAATGCTGACAAAATTTCCACTAAATACAGTAGCTTTTGGATCTCACCCCAGGTGCTTTTGCAGAAGACATACTTCTTTTTACAGTGAAATAAAAGACAAAGGAGAAAAAGACATTAAATAGTTCAATATTTGGCACAGCAGGGATCAAGCTGATGAGTTTAAACACTAACCTACAGCTTCTCTGACGCTGTATTTTGTCCACACCTCGTGGAAAAGCTGGGGGCCCTCAGCAGATGGCAATGAGCCCAGCACACTGCAGGATCAGGCCTCTCAGGAAGCCCCCTCCACTTGTCTCAGGGATGAGCCTGCAACATCTAGGGGGGGTGTGGGATTAACACCAAGGGGGGATTATTTTATCAAAGTAACGAGGAGAGAAGAGGCGCTTCAAGGGCGCAGCTCAACTGATCCATCTGCAATGACAGTCAGGCTGAACCATGGCCCAGAGGGCAGTGGCAAGTCCTGCTTGTGAGAAACCAGCTCCAATGCTTAGAGGAATCTTGCCTTGTCTGTCTGAATGGATTGGGTTTAAATTAAGAGAACATCAACAAAAACAAACAAAGCCCCCAAAACTCACAAAACAAAAAAAAACCCCACAAAACTTTAAATGTTTTCTGAGGCTTTCTCAACTCTTCTAGCATCCAGGGTTGACCGGTGATGGCTCGACTACTCTCAAGCATGGAGGAACTGGCACATAGCTGCTTCTGTGGCTCACCTGCAGTCATGTGTTTTCTTCCTTTAATGCTCCTTCAGCTAATTTTCTTTGCAGATTCATTCACAGGACTCATAAACATAATGACTGACATAATTTGGCGCTACACTGGAGATTTCATGGCTCCTGATATCGTTTGCAGAGTCGTTCGCTACTTCCAGGTATAGAAACCTCGTGCTCCCCGGTATGTCCCCCCACAGCAACAAACCCCAACGAAAAATGCTGTGCAGACATTTTTCTATCATCAGAAGTGATAAATTCTGAGAGTGTTTATTGAAATTCAAAACACTTATAATTAAAAGCATATTACATCTTGATTTTTGCGGACAAGAGAAAGGGAAAAGATCTGGGCGGCGGTGTTTTTCTTCAGTAAAAGTTTTCAAATATTCAGTGTTCTTGCTGAGATTATTTTCTGCAATGAATGGGTCTCAACTGCTGCCTTTTATACCTTCTGCCCCAGGTGGTCCTTCTCTACGCCTCAACTTACGTCCTCGTGTCACTAAGCATAGACCGGTATCATGCCATTGTGTACCCAATGAAGTTCTTGCAAGGAGGTAGGAGAATTTCCATACCTTGCTATTGCTATGGATATTATTGGGTAGTTTTTTTAGTTTCAGAACTCTTAACCTTTCTGCCATGAATTATTCATTCCTGATGGAGCAATATTTGGACTCTTACATTTTTCCAAATGGCAAAGGAGTGATGGTTTCGAGACTTATTTAGCTGCACTTAGCCCTCAGCAGTTTTTGCAAGCATTGTGTTAGCAAAGAATGAAATGACATTTTAAAAAGTATCGAGGTTTTCCTTATCTTCCAGCATTTTGAAAAAGGTTATTATGGGTAAAAGCTTTCCCTTGTACAACTATACTGACTCTAGGAGCAGCAAGAGCTATACTGGCTGTTTATTCACACTAAAAAGTGACTTGGATAGAGTGCAGTAGTGAGAATTCGTATACCAGTTTGATAAGAGAACTTCAAAAGCAACAGCATATAAGTTTGGATATCTATTGTTTCTTATAATTTCTTCTGCTTGTTATTTTTATGGTACTCAGATATAGCCTGGCTGCTTAGCAGTACAATTTAAAGATCATGATTTCCTTCCTACAGGGCTTAAAGTAGGTCTTTTGGGGTTTCCTTTTATAATTTAGTTTAGTTACTAACCTCAATCATGTTAAAAAAAACCATTTGCATGGCTTCTGAGAAAACAAACTTCAACAGTTAAATATACTCACTATGCAAATACATAAATGACAGCAGAAAGTGCAGGATGTAGGAGAATTATACACTCTAATCCCGATGCTTTTATTGTATGAGGCACCTAATTCAATAACCAAAGAGGTCATGAAGAAAAAAGAAAAGCATAAAATAAAGATTGAAAAGAAAGTGAGACCTGATAGCAGAAGACATCTCCTAAATATTTCACCAAATTGAAGAGGTACAGTCAGGCAGCATACAAACTAAACAGCAGGTGACAACAGAACTGCTTAAAGACAAAACTCAAGTAGGTGTAAATGTTCCCTGGCATGTGATCCTAATGTCCATCATCTCACTGAGGTTCTGGAAAAGGTCTCTCTCTGGATTTAACCCTTATTTTATAATGGCACTAGCTTTATAGAAGGATTGCATTGCACTGTTGTTTACAGCAGAAAGGACCAAAACTCCTCTCAAGAGGAGTCTCCTCTCAACTCCTCCCTGCCACGTGATGCTGGGAGCAAACAGATGTGCACCAACCCATTGCTGCAGCGCATGGATGGCAGAAGCAGAGCAGAGGGGAATGGTGACATGGAAATGTCCTTTAGGAGAGTCAGTGCCAGAGATCATGACTGAGATTCCTGCTCCAACCCCAGCTGTTAGTTTCAATCACTCCAGATTGAAAAACTCTCCATTTAAAGAGCAGTATCAGTTTTAAACAACACTGAGACTGGCTGAATAGAAGATCATATTTCAAAAGCTGTTGCTTACTTGATAAATATATGTAGTTGATATAATATTAGTTATATGATTTTCTGGCACTTAGGGCATAATAGAGCATTTACAAAATAAAAAAAAAGCCACCATCCCTCACGCCCCACCACAGCTTTTGAGGCAGCCAACTAACATTAGCCTGATAAAACAAAAATCTACTCACTTAGATGTCATCAGTGCCCTGCAAAGCCTTTTAGAACGAGCAAGGCCATATTCTACCAAACACGAGGGACATTTATAAAGAGGATTAAATGAACATTGTGTATAACATTTTATAAACCACAGAGATAAAATACCACTCTTTACCACTCAAATTGGCCGCTCCTTTTCAAATTAAGAGCATTGCTACACAGAGCAAAAAATAAAGTATGATCTTTCCCCTTTAGAAACAGACATGTGGGCCCCACTGAGGCTTGTAGGTATGTAACTTAAGTAGCTAGCTCACAAGTGAAAAGCCCTTTTCTGTCAGGAAATATTTTGTGGAACTTACTCTTAATATTCCTTTTGCTACGTTTATTCTGCTATGCTTTGGGAAACTTTACAGGTCTCCTTTGCCCGTGCAATATTTATAGACTTAATCTAACCTCTCACTTCTGTAGATGTCATCAGAGCTCCCTTAAGCCCTAGATTAGCAGGATCATATTTTGCTGAACGTGGGTAGCATTTAAAAACGAGCAGGATAAGTGAATATTTGCAACTGATGTTTTATAAAGCATAAAATTACTTTTTTAATGTTTCTCCCACATGCTATCATATTGCTCTTTGAGCTTCAAGGAGGGAAGACATTCTTCTTGATATGCATAATTTAAAGTGATTTTTCTGTTTCACACACAACCTCGGGTATTTTGTAGGACAATAAAGTATTTTGACAATAAAGCTTCCCAGATCAAAAAATCTGTCCCCATCTGTTCCTCTTACAATCTGACTCTGGAGGAAAAACTGCTGCTGAGAATCACTGGCACTCCACCAATCAGCCCTTTCTCCCCACACTTCTGAAAGACTGCTACCTAGATGATGCAGATTTGTGAAAATTAAAGCCTTCAGGTTCTTTGCTCCAACACAATGATTTTCACAAAATCTCATGGTTGCCACCAGGCATCATTTGGTTTCCCACCAGTTTTCCCTACTTGGAAGCAGAGGAGACCAACTCAAGTGGAAGCAGTAGTCCAAACCTGACAAGTGTTTTCAGATCCTTTGGCTCCTGATCTTCACCGTGAGGGCCAGCAGGATCTCCTAGTTGATGTCTGATGTGGCAGATAAAACAGGACCTAGCACCAGCCCACCATCATCTGCTCTGTCTCACAGTTAGCAGTCCACTTTTGACATGGCTTGGGTGTACGCTCATCAACAGGAGCTGGGTTTGGTCTCTGCCATAATTCAGAGAACTGCAGGTGATGCCTGGGCTCTCCAGGACCACATTTCTTTGGGGCAGTAAAGTTGCAGCTGGAGTTAGAGGCAGCTGGCTGTGCAGTTTTGTTGCAATCCTGAACTAAGGAATTTTTCTGATAGGAAGAGTTGTGCAAGTTTTCTGATAGGAAGTGTAGTGCAAGTTTTCTGACTTCAAGGTGTATCAAAAAATGTTTAATTTCCATTCCAAGGAGAACATTTTCCCTGCCTCTATGTCCAGTATGCTCCAACCTAGTTTAAGTATCCTTCCCAGTCTCAGCCTTCCTCTGTTACCTAGCACAAGGGCTCCTTCTTCTTACCTGTCTCTGTGTCCTCCTACTGACCACCGCTTTGCTGTGACAGGGTAAGAGCGTGATATAGGGCAATCCTTTGCATTCATCCACGATGTGGTCTTGGGGGCAGAGAGGAACCATTTACATCTCATGTTTCTGACTTGCTGGCCCTGACTTCAGAGTGTTTTCTCATTCAGCAAGCCCTTAGCATCTTTAAATAAAACATGCAAAATACCAGCCCGTAACAACACAACATTTTATCATGAGAAAGAGGCAAAACCGCCCACTCTCCTTTGCAGTCTTTTCTGCATCCCAAAATTCCCTTTCTCCCCCCAGCTTCCATCAGCACTCCTAGGAGGGGATGATGGCACCAGCACCTCCATTAACACCCTCTGTTTGCCTCTGTTGTGCAGAAAGGCAGGCGAAAGTTCTCATTGGAGTGGCCTGGAGCCTCTCTTTCCTGTTTTCCATACCGACTCTGATTATTTTCGGGAAACGGCAGCTCTCCAATGGGGAAGTGCAGTGCTGGGCTCTCTGGCCTGATGACTCTTACTGGATACCCTACATGACAGTGGTGGCATTCCTGGTATACTTCATTCCACTCATCATTATCAGGTAAGCCCGAAACGCAGTCAGCAAGTGCGTGGTGAAAGCTGTCGAGTGCGTGATCAGCTTAATGCTTTAATTTCCCCTCGTTCATTATGATTTCATTTCCACGCCTGCCTTAAAGCTGCTTTGCTTTTCAGCACATAAAACTCCAGTTGCTGCACTTGCCCTGGGTGTTCTCCATGTGGTATTAACAGCCAGAAACATTTCTTCTGGAAAAAATAAAAAAAAAAAAAAGACTGCATCTCTAAGTGTATCCACTTATCTCTGCAGCTTCAGGCTGAAAACATATCTTTATAAATCCTGTAAGAATGTCTAGCTATTATGACAAAACATAGTTTTAATAATAGAATAGGAAACCACACTTAATGCTAATTAAGGTAAAATAACTTAAAGTGCTCTCAAGTTTCACGGTACTAGAAAAAGTGTTTCTTCGCCAGGATCGGAAAGAAATCTCCAAGCATTTGAAGCTGCCAGCCACTCCTGAAATACAAACAAATAACATTATTCCCATTTTGTAATGGGAAACCTGGGCTGCAAATATTTGAGGCTGATTTGCCCCGAATCACTATGCTGATCTTCAGCAGAACCTGCTTTTAGACTGAGGTCAATCAGTATCCTAGGCTTCAGTCTTCAGTCAGTTCCTCATGAGTTGTTCTCCTTCTTGGGGAGGCAGGGTGACCATTCCTCACACTCTTTCCCTGCACCAGCCTGGGGTCCCACCCACGGGAGTCAGTCCTCCATGACCTTCTCCATGTGTGTCCTCTCCCACAGGGCCTCGGCTCTTCACCAACTGCCCCAGTGTGGGTCACTGCTATAAACTCACAGAATGTCTCTCAGTCCCGGACTGTTGGCCCCAGCCTGGTCCCCCACAGAGTCACAAGCACCCCCAGCAAACCTTCTCTGGCGTGGACTTCCATGTCTCTCTGCCTATTATCTCTCTCCACAGGCTGCAGGTGCTGCCAGGGGCTTTCTCCAGTGTAGGTCACACATTCTTCCCTATTTCTCTACCTGCTCCATGGTGGGCTCCTGCCTGGCCCAGGTACCTCTCCATGGGCTACAAGTGAGGTCTCTTCATCCTCCATGGGCTGTGGTGGATACCCTCTTCACCACGGTATTCCCCACAGGCCTCAGAGAATCTTCTCTCAGCGCCTCCTCCTCTCCCCCTTCACTGACCTTGGTGTCTGCAAAGTTTCTTACATCTTCTCACTCCCTTCTTTGGTGGAAAAATGTGGCTGTTTGTGTTTTTCTCTTTCTAAAATATGATTCCCAGAGGCCTGTGACCAGCGATGATTGGCCTGGCCTTGTCAGCAACAGGGTTTGGGAGTTTGGCCTTGGGAACTCAGCTGGGATTTACTGTGTTGGACCCTTAAGAAACTTCTAGCCTCCTTTTAAAGAAGCCATGTTGCAAAATCACCACAGCCTGCTGGTGGCAGTAAGATATTAATTTCCTTTCTTTCCCTCTTATTCTCTTCCAGGAGCAATGCTATAAAAGGCTTTCTTGGTGTCCATCTTTTTAGTGGCCAAGGATACTTGCTTGGAGTCCTTTTGTTCCCATAATTTAGTGACATGCTGTCTGGGCTGTGAGAAGGAACTATGTTTGCACGGCCCTTGGACATCTCTCATGGTCCATCTGCTTTTCCAGCAGGTCAGCCATGAGTCATCATTTCCTACTCATTAGTGTCCCAGGTGAGAGATGGTGGAGGAGAGAGCAGAACTGATTTTTTCTTGGTGATGACAGGACAGTCTACATAAGCTTAATAGTAAAGACGATGTGGTGGGCTTTGTTCCCTTCCTCTTGAGTCATGCCTTGAAGTCTCTTACTGTTTAATCACAGAGGGTAGGTTCTACAGCTTCAAATGGGAACAAGTTTCTCTTTGGTAGGACCAAAACCACAGAAGCATGGAAACATTGCTGCTTGAACTCATCTAGCTGACTTTTTGAGACAGATTCAACGTCAACCAGTGTCAGTCACTAGAGAGAAGGGACAATTTTTATATTTTGCTTCCTCTTTTCACAGAATCACAAGGTTGGAAAACACCATTTAGATCAGGTTCAACCATACATGTCCTCTACTAAACCATATCCCTGAGCATCTCTTTTACCCCTCTTTTAAATGCACACAGGGATGGTGACTCAACCACCGCCCTGGGCAGCCTGTGCCACATCCCGACAGCTCTTTCGGTGAAAAGGTTTTTCCTAACATCTAATCTGAACTGTGCCCTGGCACGGACTGAGGCCATTAACTTTCATCCCATCACATGTCCCTTGGCAAAGAAACCATCACCCACCTCTCTACAACCTCCTTTCAGGTAACTGTAGGTAGTGATAAGGTCTCCCCTCAGCCTCCTCTTGTCCAGACTAAACATTCTCAGCTCCCTCAGCCACTCCTCATAAGGTTTGTTCTCCAGACCCTTCACCTGCCTAGTTGCCTTTCTCTGTCCCCACTCCAAGACCTCAATGTCCTTCTTGTAGTGAGGGGCCCAGAACTGGATGCAGACCTTGGGGTCCAGGCTCACCAGTGTGTTTTGTTCCAGACTGCACAGATGTACAAACAAACATAATGAGTAATTCTACTTGGAGAAAGGACATGACAGCATTAGAGGCAGATAGATTAGATAATATGATAGATATATTAGATAGCATGAGCCAGCAATGTGCCCTCATGGGCGAGAAGGCCAATGGCATCCTGGGGTGTATTAAAAGGGGGTGACCAGTATATCAAGCGAGGTCCTTCTCTCCCTCTACTCTGCCCTGGTGAGGCCCCA
>VXBZ01000035.1:38056-65572 GCA_013399135.1 Heliornis fulica
ATCTGGATGTGATCCTGTGTGTTTTAATCTAGGTGATCCTGCTCGGGCAGGGGTGTTGGACTAGATGATCTTTCAAGGTCCCTCCCAACTCTTAATGTTCTGTGATTCTGTGAAAAACTACTCCCAGTTTATCCAATTGCACTTTCTTCCTAAACAAGATCATTTCTCTTTGCATGTTTTCCTTTGTCTTTAAACCTGCCTAGCTTTAAAGAAACCAAAAAAATATTATTGGCAATATATAAATTTAAAAATGTGGATCTGCAGTAGCCCAGCACTAGCAGCAAAAAGAGTAAACACACACAGAAGAGACAAAAAGCAATTTAACTGTGCAAAAGAAATGGAAGTAGAAAACTTTGAGGCTGGTTGCTAGTATGAGAGGAGTTTTGTTATGGATTTTCTCAAGTAGCTGGAAATCAGAAGATTCTAGCAGCATCTTAAGTGTAAGAGGAAAAAGGCCCATAGCCCATCTGGTTATCAGTCATCCCACAGGTGTGTGAAAGATCTCTTTCACACTCAATCTTACAGATTTGCACAATTTCTGTTATAGATCATCTACCCCTCCTTACATGGCATGGATTTATTTGGAATGAAAAAGCAAGTTACATAGCAGCAAGGTTTTCAGAGCTGCTGCCATCACGATCCCCCTCCCTGCTGCCAAAGGAAGGTATTCAAACCAGACCTGTGACTTGCTTTATGGTAAATCCCCAGAAGCAAGAAGGCAATGAAGACATCAAGGAACCGGAAAGTGAGGGAAAGTGGCATTTCATGAGATTGCTCTGACAGCTGAGATCTGAATAAAGCATCCTAAAATTTCTGCATCTTTAACCTTAAGTGACTTCCACGCGAGAAGTTTATGGCAGGAGAGGAACTTCAAACACTGGCCTTGGAGCCATGGGGCAGCCCATTGCCTGCCCAAACATGTTCTGGGATATCACTGTGCACTAACACAAGTGATCCCATGTCCTTGCCAGCAGAAATCAAATTCCTGACAGATCCTAAGTGGGTACTGGGCACTGGGAGGAGGGAAGTGAGGTGAGCAAGGATATTTTTCTTTCTTGTGCCCATTTAATTCTAGCTGTCAGTCATAGTGTTTTCTTTGCAAAGAACTATCTATATTTTCAGAACATTTTTCCAAGTTTCAGGCACAACTTCCCAGCTGATGCATCTGTGAAACATCTGTCAACATAGCCCCGAGGCATGACATCTCTTTCTTTAAAATTCCTTGGCAGCCCAGGAATTTAAAACTAATCCACCTAATGCAACCCCAGCCTATAAATGCTCTGGCAAGCAGTTTGCAGTGAAAGTCTGTCCCTGAATGCTGTCAGATGCGTGGTAGGTTTGATGACAAATGACACTCTGCTCCAGAAGGGTGAGCGAGGGAGATGGTACACACTATTAATTGTGTGTTAATCTGTCAAAAGATTAATTAATTATAACAAGAGGCGTTCTTTAGTGAACGAAGGGAGACATTTTGTGTAGGGTTTGGTGTTGGTTTTAATTTTATAGGTGTTATTTTAATAACATCTTTCACTGAAGATGTTATTAAAGAAAGTCCATCACATAACGAAGGAGACACAGACCATAAGTGTGCACCTGAAAAGCGGAGGATCAGTATCTAAGAAGCTGGGAACATGAATAAACCAGAAGCTGAGCACCCACCACACTTACTGAGGAAGTGAAGCACACAGGGAGAGAAAAAAGAACCTTTTCTGCAATAATTCATTTTGTTTGCACAGCTACTTTATTTCCTTAGCCAAAGCACTCTGATTTAGCTGCGTGGCAGGTGCCTGACGCAATGTGGGACACTGGCTGCCGGAGTTAATTCTTAATTAGTTCTGCTGCCTGAATCTGCTGAAAACCTAACCTCTAGAGCAAAGCAGTTCACTGATGACAGCACTTTTTTCCTGGTGCAGTTCATCCAAAGTGCATACAAAGGATAAAATTTTACTTTTCAGGTGCAGGACTTAATTCCACACTAAATATGCCACTTTGGCTGAGCGGTTTTTTCACTTGCTACAGTCCAGGTACCATCATCTTTTAAGCTTCTCTCATCCATCCCTCAGCTCCCTCAGCAGACCTCATTTCACACATTCCTGACACAGCCTTCAACCAACTCGCAGGAGTTGTGTTATTCATAATGCCACAGCCCATGGAATGAATTATTTACTTCGTAACCTTACTCTCAGTCTGGAAAACCCTTCCACTGATGAGCTAATCCCCCAGACGTGGTGTGAGCAAACCCTATAGATTCCAAGTCAAAACACAAACCAGAAGAAAACAACAATCTCCCTCTTTAAAAAAAAAAAGCCATAAATATAAATATAAAGGCAATTTATGAACAAAACTGCAACAGCTCTGTAAAATTTGAATGCCTGGGAGGTCTGTTCCCACTGCTTCTTCACAACCAGAGAATCAGCAATCAGTTATCAAACATCTTGCAGTTTTGTGGGGAGTTTTGTATCTGATTATAACACAAATGAACAAGAGCTGAATAAAGAAAGTGGAATGAAAAGCTGTGATTAGATTTTTAACCTAAGTGTGTGGTTATCTTTGTGAGCTGAGGAAAAAGGGAGAATGTTTGTTCTTCTAATGAAAAGCCTCCCCTCCACCCCCCACTATCTCAGTGTCAGGCAGCGAGAGCCACAGGTCCTGTGTCAGGTTCTCCACAGCAATTAAAAGTTTGGCCTGTTCTTTCCTCTTATTTAGGCTAATTACCACTTTTTCTGCAGTTTATACCGTCAGCCTACCAAAATCCAGAAAATTCAGAGAAATTAATTAGGCAACCTGCAGCAATTAGTTCTCTGCTATTCGGGAACAAGTGTCATCAGCTGTACCCGAAGCCATTTTTCTTATGCCAAGATATGCCAAGCAAGGCCCAAGTGGTATCTGTGACAGTTGAATAGCTCAGGGCATTGCTGAACAGAGGTTAAATATGGGTCAGATCAAGACTACAGAGTGCTCTCCTGCAAATATTTGCACCTGCCTCACCTCCACCCCTGGTCCTGTGATGGGGAGACAGGAGAGCTACTGGACTCTTTCCTCTATCACAACTCTGTGCCAAACCATAATTATATTCTGGCACTTGAGTATCCAGCAATTCAGAGCCCTTTTAGCTGCTATTTGGGATTGCCAAATATATTTTTCTGTATTTTAACTGATAAATGTAACATGTAGACATTTGTCTAATATAATTCCACATTCAGGTTAAAAAAAAAAAAATTGGTAAAGTTCCTCTTAAAACACTGAGGAAAAAAATATCCATCTGCTGTTTAAAATGAAAACTCCAAAGAGAACATTTGCTTTGGAGCAGCAGAAAAATAATTAGAAGGAAAAACACCAGAATCAGCTAAGAGGAAAAATATGGAGCTAAAAACAAGGCACTGCAATGAAATAAAAAACAAAGATTTAATAAAAGATATTTGTCTGAATTAAATCAAATAAAGGGAATAAAAATACCATGAATAAAAGTATCAGAGTTAATTTTTTTTTTTAGTTTGGTTCAAGAAACACAATCATTTTTTACCTACAATTTCCATTTCTAAATAAAAGTTAAAAAGCCTAGGCCTTGCACACATTTTCTAGTATCTGCCCACCTATTCACTTACCCGTTACCCATGTCTATAATGGTTTGTTGGAGGAGGTTACATGTGCCTTTTGTCTTTGGATAAATAGTGCTGTAAATTAGCTACCATAAAACACAGTGCAGCTGCATCACTTTGCTCAAATAAAGTGCAAGAAACAATAGGAAATGCTGAATGATAAACACAAGCAATTAGCAGGGAGCTTAATTGTCCTTTTTGCCGTGCTATAAGGCTCATTTTACTAGTAAATATGGAGTCTTGGTGAGATGCTATCATATCACAATCATTTGTTTAAAAGCAATAAAAAATATTTGTCTAAAGAGTGGGCACATCAGTAACTCTTACAATAGTTAATATTGGTACATAGCTTTACCAGAAGACATTTTATATTCCAAATCTAGGAATTAAAAATAAGGATGGAATGGGACTATTCAAGGTAGCATTTGCATGGCTAACTATATGTTAGTTATTTACATGGACAAAGAATGCTGTAATTACCAATGGGGTCAAATTAAACAACACCATTAACTAATAACACGCTACAATGAACAAGCATCTTAGTCCTTCAGAATTTGGAACAAGCTAAATTGCTTTTGGAGATGCTATGAATTTAATTTGCTGAGTTGCATCCATTGTCTGAACCATATTCTTGTGTTTTCCTGCCACCTCTACAGATTTGTGTCTTAGCAGGGCTAGAAAAATCACTACACTTTTAGGTCAATGACATGTCCCTTCTATCCCCAGTCTTCACAGCCTGAGGAGACACTTCTCAAAAAAGCTTGGGTTATTTTCCACCTGGGTTCAACTACTCCACCTAAGCTCTTTCTTCTCTTTCTTTAGTCTCTCACTTGCAAATAATGGCCCACAACAACTTGTATAGTGATATATACATTAAAATGACTATGGCACATGTTTATACAGCCTCCAAGAGCCCACAAGTGAGGGCATGAAGACATGTGCATGACAACAGCTGGACCCAACAAACTATAAATCCCATCTCCTGGTATTTTCAGGAAAGACAAGAGCAATCAGCATGCAGGCATGTTACATGTGCTGGAAGAAGATGAGATTTGTGGCAACATGGTACCCTGTACTTTTACACCTGGGCAGTGAAGGCTGAGTAGCTTAATGTCAAGAGGAAGGAGACAGAGATGGTGACACGGTCAGAATGTGAAGACCACTGCCAAGCACCTGCCTGCCCATCTGAATACCAGTTGTCATCCATCCCCAGATACTCTTTGCTCATCTGCCACTTCATTTTCCAACAAGCAGGACTTTCTTCCCACCCTTTAAGGTGTCTCCAATGTTTGCATCCTCCTCCAGCTGCCTTTCACAGAAAGAAAGCTACGAGCACTTTCTAAAAAAAAACCCAAACAACTACTTTTCCCGTGTAAAATACTTCTGTTCCCTAAGTGCTCTCGTTTTATTGTTGTGGCTTTGAAAAACACACACACACAGATGCTTTTTTATGATCTCAAGCTTTGGCTGACACATTTCTAGAAACTCTAGTGTCTTAGCTCCATGCCAGCATAACTGAGGGGAAAATAAAAGGAAAAAAACGTTAAGCACTAGTAAGATCCATAATCTGAGAGAGATCAAAGCTTAAAAGCATAAATGTGGCTGGCAAAATAGTCTCTGGGAAGTGTATCTAGCACAACAAGTGGCTCCTCTTCCTGCCACCCACCCTGAGCACCTTTACACCACTTCTGGTCCCCTACTGATAAGGAAGGTTCCAGTAGATCCAGCTATCGAGAAGAGAAAGATGAACAGAGGCAAAACCACCTGCACAAATCCAGAATGTTGGCAGCACTTTAGAAGCCACTGGATTAAACCAAGAATTAAACTCTTCCCTGGGCTTATAAAACTTGAGGATTCAAATGAAGCAGCACATAATCTCGTATGTAAAATGCCAAGTAAAGATGGCAGCCACTATAACTGCATCTGGTGAAAGGGATGCTCCTCCCAGACTCTTCTGAAGCCAAGAGGGCAGGATTTCTGGTATCAGAGGGAAAGCAAGGAGCCTGGATTGATAACTCAATCCCTGTGGCACCTAGCTGGAAGCAGGGAGTATTTTGACTTCAGAGTTAGGCTCTTTCATCCTCATGCTTAGACAATCTGAATGTGTCCTGCTGGAGACACGTGGGTCTGCATTGTTTCAACTTCAAATAAAAGGTCAGATTAGAGTTAGCAGGCCAGGGAGAAAATAGAAACAGGACCTTCAGGAGCTGCCTACAAATTTCCTTGAAGATGGCAACAATTATCATTTTAATACATTCTCATTCACTGGAACAATCAAAGGAGAAACGATACATTAATTTTCTACCATTGTCAGCACGAAGTACAAAGGAACTCTGGAGAGCACCAGCTGATAAATAAACAGGTTCTTGAAAAGCCAGGAGATAAAAGGAAAATGTTCAAGTCAGTTGGGAGCCATGCTGGACCTTTAAAGGGATTAAAGGGGCCAAACTGGAATCTGTGGCAGATGCATGCTAAACCCTCACTGAGCAGGTACGCTACTGCCCTGCCCCACAGCCCAGACCACACACTGAATTTCCAGCTCTCACCTACTGAGCCTGCAAACCAGATGGCTCAAACTTACACAGAAAAGAAACCTCCAAGGCACACAAACACTGCCAGCACAAGCCTGTCTAGGAATTGAGGGAACTCTAGGAAAGGCTCATGTATCAGTCTGAAAGCTCTAATAACAATGTGCCTTCCAATAATAGAAACCACGTGATAAGTAAGACATGTTTCTGTCTCTATAAAAAACCCTAGAATAATTTCCCTAGTTTCACCTTTTTTCAGAGAGTCACCACTAACCTTTATGGCAATTAATAATTTAAGGCAATTAATGCTCAGGCTGCCCCAGGCCCCTCAAAACACCACGCTCTGTTGAAAACAGCACGCGACAACTTCTGTGGGGATGCTTGGTTTTCACACCAGGAAAATATGGCAACCCAAATGCATTAGGTGAAATATTTTGAAATTTTTTTTTGCCTTCCTTAGCACACTAAAAAGGAAAACACCAGTCAAAAGTATGCTGTTGCTTAGTGATTTTAACTGCACGTTACACAGAATGAAAAGGCAGACAGAGCAAGGTCTCATATATTTATTTTTTTATGTAAACTGCTCATCCAGGATGTGGGTTTGAACAGCTCATCAACTTGGAGGAATTATTTTTACCTATTCTCTATTAAATAAATAGAATCCCAGATTTGTTATCACCTGGAGAAATGTCATAAACTATCTGAGGTCATTGTGGACTAGGGCGATTTTCATCTTTCTGTTATAGATATAGATATTCACCTCTAAATATGCAAATTGAGGTGGATCCTATTTCTGGATTGTCTAACTCTTCCCACCTACCTGATACTTCTGTCTCTCTCAATTTCTCAGGACCTCAAGACCTGAAAGTGAGCACCACAGTACCTCACACTGCATTTCTGGTGGCTCTCAATCCTGTTGAATCCCCCAGGCTATCATTTTATTTGTCATCTTCATGCACACAGTGTAACACCAAACCAACAGCAAATCCAGGTTGCTCTCCCTGCTTCTGCTATTGGCAAGGCTGGTGTCCTGGGGCTGGTACCCAGGCAGATCTGTCTCCAAATAGCTCAAAAACCTCAATGAGCCCTTGCCTGCAAGATTTGGCCAAATCATTGTGTTCCTCTGAGCTTCAGATCTGACATCTGCAAAGCCAGGATGACAACAACTTTTACAGTGAAACTCTTCAGATCTATTTCAGAAAAGTACTACAGGAGAACCATGTTTCTCTTTATTATTGTTGTTGTCATCATCATTCATATAATTATTCCTATGCAGTCCTGTCATCTCAGTGAGCTCCTTAGAAGCTTAAAGAACACATAACAAAGGTGTCAGTTAAATTTTCCATGCCTCACAATACCAATGACTCTTTCCCTTCTGTAGCATCATATACTCAATCGTGATTCGAACCATCTGGATGAAGAGCAAAGCTCAGGCTGTCATCCTCTCCAGCTGCCCTGGTGAGTCCCAGCACACACGTGTCTCCAGCCTTGATTCCAAAATCTGGGAATGCTTGGATGGGGGGTGTTACTGTGGGCCCCCATCACTGTGGTGGGAATGGGGTTTCTGTGACTGCTTACTCGTATCTGTTTTCTACATTATTTACCTTCTCTCCTTTGACACTAAATCCCTTTCAGAGAAATGATAGAAAACATCCCCTAGAAAATAATTTTAAAGTAAAACAATCTTTGCTCTAGAACTTAGAACCCTCATTTCTAGAACTTTGCCCATTTTTTTTTTTCCTAGCATATATTTAGATAGCATTTTTGCTGTGTTTCTACACAAGTAAGTCTGGATTTTGGTCAAGCTCTGAAATTCCTGGCTATGGAAAGACATAAAATGAGCTGATCTTTCCACCCTGAGACAATAAATATATTTTGACTGTTCCAAGCTACTTCATCAAAGAGCATGAATCATTTCGAGATGCTTATTGTCTACAGCCTTTCATATTAGTTATGAAGCATCTTAATTTACACTAATGAGTTTTACCACACAACTGTAAGGTCACACAGCTGGGTGGTGAAGCCAAGTGGTGAGTGGAAACACGTCAAACCACAGGGACCAAGTTTCTGGTTCTTGCTCAAAGAAGAATCATGGATCATGTTAGTACAGGAGGAAGTGCCCTAACGTGATGTGGCACATATTCAGATATCCTTATGCTATGACCTGACATCTGCCAACTAGAATTTAAGATTTACTCCTCCTTTGAAAAGCTGGAGCAGGACTGATTTCTAATGATCCTGCCTTCATGATGCAATCAGCATTAACTAGTCCTGAAAAAAAAAAATGTTATTCTCCTCATCCAGAAAGCACATTCTTCTCTGTAAGTCACCAAGTGATTTCTAGTACTATTACATATGGATGAATTTCAAGCTCCTATGTTGGATATTTCACTGATAACAAGCCCACATGACTTTTATTTCTTTATTTTTCTTTGCAGATTACACAGCCTTGATACACTGTTTTCGTAAGAGGTGCGAGAAGTTGTGTACACAGAATTATTTCTGATTACACTAATCAAAATTCCAGTCCTAAATTTGGACTGCAAGGGTTTAAAGATGTTTTGATAAAAAAATTACTTTCTTGTGTATTCACTATGGTGAATCTAATTATTCTGACCCAGCAACGTGAACAGCAAATTGACATTAATAATGAAATCGGGCATATTATTGCAATCATGCTGGCACTGTTATTCAAATGCAGAGCTGGATTCTCAGATACATTAGTGTGACTTCAGAGGAAATGAGAAATAAACTAGTCTGAGAACTAGTTTATTTGGAATGGAATAATTTCATATTCCATTACTGAGTCAACATGGAGAGTAAAATGCATGGCTGACTATCCAAATAATCAAAAAGTGTAAGAGGTTAAGAGAATGGAGCACACAACTTTTAACATCCTTGTGCTCACACTTCCCCTTTTCATTTTGGGTGGCCCAGGTTTGGTGCATCCAACTTGAACCTGCTTGCAAGTGCTCAAATTCCAGGAACTGCTGAGCCCCTGCGTGACACCGGGAAAGGATGGGCTGCGTATTGCTGTCCTGCCTACAGAGGTACACACCGACACATCCTCACACCAGCCCTGCTCTTGTACTAACCCAACTGCCTCTCCTCACAGGTGGCAAAACCTCAGCTGGCTACACCAGTCGTGGGTTCATATCCAGGGCAAAAGTGAAAGCAATTAAGTACAGCATCGTAATTATCCTTGGTAAGTGAAAAGCCCCGCGGCTGGTAGCTAGGGAGGATGCTGACATTTGGAAGCCGTTCTTCCTCAGCTCCCTTCGTCATCAGATGATAAAATGCAGTAGATGACTCAGAGAAGGAGCCTTGTTCAGACCCCCTAGCTTGCCTTCTGACTTGTCCTTGCCCTCTCCTCTGGCTGATAAGCTCCTAATTTAGTCATCTGAGATAAGCTTCAAGTGAAATTATATGCACAGCCCCTGACGTGCAGAGAGAAAGTAAAGGTGGGACGTGTCCTGAGAGGAACAAAGGTAGAGGTTATCACCTTCCCATCCAGGCTGCCAAAAGACTTGCAGATGAGTTGTCTTTAGGGTTAGAGAGCATGTATGGCACGTCAGGTGCTGGGGTGGTGCAAGGCAGAGGAAGGAGGGGCAAGGGATGCAGAGCAATTGAATTTGATGTCAGAAGCGTGTTGCCTGCCAAGGTGGGAAGAACAAGCTCTCCTTTCCCAACCGGGCAGCGATGACTCAGTGCAGGTGTCCTCTGTCTCCCAGGGAGATGACATTATTCTGATGGAATTGGGAGGCTGACATTCTATCTTTCTATCTCAATAAATAAAAGCAGCATCCACTGGGCCTTGCGATTAGCTGCTGGAGACAGGCAGGATGGCAACCGAAGCTATTTACTCCCAAGGGCTGACAGTCATCCCCTACCACTGAAAAAGGGATTGCTCCTCTTTCCAACACGACACAGAATTCAGATTCTTACTGTAAGAGTGGTGGAGCACTGGAACAGGTTGCCCAGGGAGGTGGTGGATGCCCCTGGATCCCTGGAGACGTTCAAGGCCAGGTTGGATGAGGCCCTGAGCAACCTGATCTAGTTGGGGGGTGTCCCTGCTTCTTGCAGGGGGGGGTTGGACTGGATGACCTCTGGGAGTCCCTTCCAACTCTAGCCATTCTATGATTCTATGATTGGATTATATTGTCATCACAGCTTCTACTGAGGTGTCTAGCCCACTGTTTAGCATCTGCAGACATGAGAGGCAGGTGTAATTCATGCTTTTCAGAAGTCCAAGTACAGCTTCGCTGTGTCTGAACTTTTTTGTCTGGCAATTTTGTCACAAACAACTACTACCCAATGCTATCAGATGTCAAGAGCTCACCTGGGTGCTCAGTATTTCAAAAGACCTTGATAACATTGGGCACCTGGCATCTCTTGACACGAAGATTAAGGCACCTGACAGTAATGGATTTCTTTAAAGCCACTTAAATTTCTGCATAGTCAATGCCATGACACTGCTATTTTGCTGGTATGTGCACATAGGCACTGCCAGTTTGGTTACTCTAGAAAAGAGGGGAATCTACCTCTTCCTTGCACATTCAGAGAGCACTTGGTTAACTGTCAACTAAGTACTGATCAGTGCAACAAAAAAAGGAAGCATGGGTCACTCTGCTGTCTCCTTTGGGTCAGGGAGACATCATGTGTCTGTCATCAGACACATGATGTCTCCCTGACCCAAAAGCCATGTGGTACCTGAGTTGCAAACTGCACAGATATCTGTGCAGTTTGCAACTCAGTGACACCCTTTCACACCACCATAATGTGGTGTGAAAGGGTGTCACTGTTCCTCGCTCCTGGGAGCCTGAGAGCCCTTTTCTAATAGGTGGCAGTGACAGGCAGCGCTGTCACAGAGCGGCACTTTGGTGGTGTGTACATTTAGATTGGCTGCTCACTCAGGGGGTCATTAAAAGAGCACTTCACTGTAACTTAGGATGCTTTAACTGGCTACCTATTCACCCTTTATGGCTTGTGTAGTGTTCAGAAGTGCCTCAATATGTCTAGAAGGAGCACTCTAAGCACTTAGAGGAGCACACAGAATACATTTTATGGCATTAAAATAAAGATAAATAAAAGCAGAATCTAATAACTATTCTATAAGACCCTGAAGAGGGAGAGATCATTTTTTTTTTTGCATGAACAAATATTTATGTGTTATGACAGTCTCTCTATGCACATGTGATTATCCCCCTCGATAGCTAAACTATCTAACATCAGGCTCCTTCCTCTCTGTCTCTCTTCCAGCATTTGTTCTCTGTTGGAGCCCTTACTTTCTTTTTGACATCCTGGACAACTTCAACATACTCCCTGAGACCAAAGAGCGCTTCTATGCATCTGTGATCATCCAGAACCTGCCAGCCTTGAACAGTGCCATCAACCCCCTCATCTACTGCCTCTTCAGCAACCGCCTCTGCCCCCCTTTCGAGTACTGATCCTTTACTGTCAATCTGACTGCCCCCTAAGAAGGGAGGGAAGCAAAAAATATTGACCCAAAAAACCCCTACCTGTTTTCACCTGGTTTAATTCTGACCATTCCTTATTTTCTTTAGGGAAAGAAGAACACGAAGGCTGGGGGGAACTTTCCGAGACAGGAGTGATGGAGGGCAGGAGATGCAGGTCCTGTCCAGACCAGAATACATCTAGCGTGGGTGATGCCTTGTAAAGCCATGCCAGGACCTGTACCCATGAAAGTGGAGGTCTCCCACAAGCCTCAAGCACCATGAGCTGATGGATGCCAACTGAAACCAGCCCACACCTCGCTTCTGTTGAGCAGCACATGTATTTTGGCTCAGCACTGCAACTCCAGCAATCACATGCTGCCAGCACCAAGAGGTTTGCATGTCACTGTTATGAGGGCTCACCTGACCCCGGTTTCCAAGCAAGCTGTAATATATATGTATTCCAAACAGCAAAAATCAATGTAAATGGTGTCTAGTCAGAGTCCTCTCTCTATTTTTCAGAGGTTGCTAAAAGCCATCTACGCTACAGTATGGCTCACATAACTGATAAAGAGTATTTACAAGTAATTACAGAGCAGGGACCCTAATTAAAATGGAAATGCTGGCACTTTTCCAACAAGAACTGCCACCATCATTCTCTCTAATCATATCTGATTTTCATATGCAATGACTTACAGGCTGCCCAGGGGGATTGTGGGGTCTCCTTCTCTGGAGATACTCAAGACCTGTCTGGACACAGACCTGTGCAAGCATGCACTAGGGAACCTGCTTTGGCAGGGGGGTGGACTCAATGATCTCTGGGGGTCCCTTCCAAACCCTTGAAATCCATGAAATCCATCAGAGAGAAGGGGTCTGAAGGTGTGGGTTACTGCCTTCCACCACTTCTGGCCCCTCCTCAGTTCACACCAGTCCTCCCAGTCACACCATCCCTGCAGCTCATGCTTCCTTTCCCAGGCAGTATTTCCCTGTTGTCCTACCTTGGCACATTGGTGGCACCCCAGGGTCCCTGCAGGGCTCACACTAAACACAACTGGACTGTCATTTATTTCTGGGATACCATATTAACACAGAGTTTGCCACCCCTTCCCAGATCCTGTGGTGGACCACAAGTAGAGATCTCTCCATGCTTCTGTGACACAGGCCCTGAGAAGTCCTTTGGAGACCCTACAGGGATACTGACTTCAGTGTTCATTTTACCACAAGGCAGCTTAAATCATCTGTATCATAATATACCCTACCCTGTGGCTGTATGGCAAGTGTGTTTGCTTCCTCTCGATTAAAAAAATGTATCCTCACTTAACTGGAGTCAGTTTAAACAGGTTTATTTTTATTATTATGATCTTTTGCAATCAGGTTTTTTTTCCCTGAAACACAAGAACTGAATAAAATTTACTTATAATTACCTATATTACAAAATATTTTTTTCCTAAGTAGGAGATACATAAAATCATGGGGCTTTATGTTCTCAGAAAAATAAATGAGGTTTTTTTTGGGATGTTTTGGGGGTTTTTTTTAATATTATGAAGTTGTGCTACATCTAAAATTTTGTAACAGTTTAATTAAAACCATGAATCTACACCAGGCTTTACAGCAGCCATCTTTGATAGATTGTTTCTAAGAAGTAGACTTTTTTTTTCTTGAGGTATACAATAACATTCCTAGAAGTGGACTGCTTGGTTTAAGCCTCACAGTGACCCAGATTTTGTTTTTTAACTTTTTGACCTGATACATATGTATCTGTAAGATACTGTAACATACTGTGAGAGTGGTGGAGCACTGGAACAGGTTGCCCAGGGAGGTGGTGGATGCCCCTGGATCCCTGGAGACATTCAAGGCCAGGTTGGATGAGGCCCTGAGAAACCTGATGTAGTTGGGGGTGTCCCTGCTTCTTGCAGGGGGGTTGGACTAGATGACCTCTGGGAGTCCCTTCCAACTCTAATCATTCTATGATTCTATGATTCTATGATTCTATGATTCTATGATTCTATATACAGGGGCTACTTAGTTTTGAACAACTAGTGGAGTTCATGGACTTAATAGCTGGAAATCAGATAACATTTCTGAACAGCACTTTGATTTGCAAATTTAATGTGACTCAGCCTCACTATAATTTACATATTATTCACTGGGGTCACCACATGAATTACCCCATCTAAATTAAGCATATGCATAAGTGTAGTACTCCAGCTTTAAGTGAAGTCATTACCTCTTTATGTTTCATTTATCCATATCATTGCATTATGTACCTTTTATATGTTGCTCATATCCTTTTTCCTTTGGACATGATTGTGATGCCCTTCCTCATATAAAGCATCTTTCAGTTTAAATGGCCCCACATTTGCCTGCATCCCTCCCAAGCCCTAAAATACAGAACTAAATAATTCATCTCTTTTTCTATCCTGCTTTCCATCCAGCACAGAAAAATAGAATTTCACTACATTTTCTGTGTTCTCCAAAACCATTTGTTGTAAAGTAGCAGAAAGAGATGAGTTTCTCCCATTAGTCTGGAGAATCCTTGCCTTCCCTTGTCTCTTGGCAGAGCAATTTAGGGAATTCCATCCAGCTCCTTATTCTTACTCCACGAATGCAACTTCCTCTTCATCTGTTGACTTTTCAATTTCTGAATGGTGACGAGAGGTGTTATGAAAGACCTCACAGCTCTGAGGAGAGCTGGCAAAAGTCAGCATCGAGGTCCCAATGCCCAGAAAAGGAGCCTGAACATGAGAAGAAAAGGTCACCCAGCTGGTGTGTCCGTGACAGCCCGTGAGGAGCTTTTTAATTTAAAATAACACTTCACGACACATCTGTGAGATCCTTCCGAAATCCCACAGCAACCAGAAATGTCTGTATGCATCACTACTAGGACATAAAATCCTGTATGATGATGAAGTCCTATGTGATTATAGACTCCCAGAAACCACAAAAAAAAAATTAAAAAAAATCTCATCTATCCCTCAGAGAAGTCACATCAAACAGCACAGGACTAGAATGCTTTTCAAACTAATACATTAATTCAAGAGAATAGAAGATGTGTGCTTTCCGTGACAGGTTCAAATAAAATCTGAATGAGAAAGCTATTTAATTTGCTCTTGGACATTTTTTGATGGAATTTAAAGTGCAGTTCTCTCAGTCCAGGTTTCCATCTGTTGCTAAAAGCGTAAGGCAGTGTTTTGTCTTTCATCTTGGTTTCAGCTTTGAAATTTGTGTCTCCTTTTGTGTTTTTACTTCGAAAAAAACTAATGTGGGAGAGCAATATTTAACATCCAGATCTCTAGGTAGGTGTACTCTAACAGAGTGAAATATTCCACGTTGCAACTATAGAAGAATAGCAATGTAAGGGGCTACCTAGAAGCATTCTGCATCCTCGAGCATGCTGTGGGCCAAGCACTTAGATGTGCAGACCTTATCAGTCAAAAAAATTAAAAAATCCACTGCCTGTTTTTTTGTAGTTTTGGGATTCTTGGTTTTGTTTTTTTTTTAAAGGGATCTTAAAAAAAAAATAAAATAGATGATTTCATGTGGTACAGGATGAGCTGTCTTCCACAGAACAAAACTGTATCATTCTTACCCAGCTGGAAGACTTGAGGCACAAATCAATGAATACCCACATCCTACAAGACACCTAGACATATAAATACAAATTCTTTTAGTGGGAATCAGGCACATAAATCTCATTACCATCGTGAACTTACACAACACTGTTTTAGCCTATTACAAGCATCAGACCCCTATTGAAAGCAGTCTCCAAGGAGGACACAGAAGCAGAAGTAAAAGCAAGTCCTGTACTTATTTTAGTTCAAACCCTGGCATTTGAATACCAGAAAGCTCTGTGTCATGTTTTCACGACACTGCAAGATGCAGGAAACCAGGAAAATCATCTCTAAAACCACAAGCCCATATTCAAAAAAATAGGAACAAATGACTCAACCAAAAAATAAGAACATTTTCAAAGTGACCTTGGCAGAGAATTTCACAGGAGCTGAGTGCTTTAGGGTAACACTGACTTGAGAAAATTAAGGACAGCCTCTTGGTCCTCTCTCTACAAGGAATACTTTTGCTGGCAAGATGCTTCAAGTCACACGTCCCTTCAGAAAGCCCTACCTACCTTGCTGCTCATGCAGATCTCTTTCAGAGAAGGACCCAGAAGGCATCACACTACCTGCCACCTCACCTTATCCTCACAAGGGCTGAATTCTGTCTTCAGGAAGGAGTGATGAAAACAGAACCACCACAAAAGCAAGAAATTGCAGAAAGTGCAGCAAAAAAAAGAAGTATATAAACGTCACGGGCACAAGTGCCCTCTTTAAAGACAGGAATCATTCCACAGATAAAAATAAACTGGTGCAGGAGCTATCTGCCTCTATCTTCCAACCCACAGCCTGGTGCTTACTGGAGCAGAGAGTTTTAGTTTATTCATCAACCTTGGGAAACGTGATTGATTTGGGGAGTAAACGCAATTTTTTAGCGTAAGGTAAAACACGTCTCATTTTTGTTTAGCAAACTGCAATTTATTTTACACAGCCTTCAATTTAGATAAGCATTATAGCTGAATGGTTCATCAGATAATCTTTTGTCATGTTTGATGGCATCTTATTTTGAGTATGCATGAAATATGGGGGTAGAGGGTTAGGCATGGAAACACAGGCATGAATTTACAAATAGACATTGCTGATTCCTCAGGCCGAGCTGGTTATAGCGGTACATAATTAGAAGCTTAACTGTTAATTTAGACTCAAGTGAAAAACATGAACACAGGCTAAAATTCAGCAGCCTTAATAAATTCAATAAAACTAAACAGAGTCTGAGGCCACACAGAGAAAGATGGTTGATATTTTGGGAAAAAAACTCTTCAATATGAGGGCGATGAATCACTGGGACGGGTTGTCCAGAGAGGTGGTGGAGGTCCCATCCCTGTAGACACTTGAGGTCAGGCTTGATGGGGCTCTGAGCAACCTGATCTAGTGAAGATGTCCCTGCTTACTGCAGGGGAGGGTTGGACTAGATGGCCTTTAAATCTTCCAACTTAATGCATTCTATCATTCTATAATTCTATGATCTTCAGCACCCAAATAGCAGAAATATGGTGAAATGTACCGTGCTGTGTGCTGATAACAAATTACATCAATTACAACAAACTCTTATTAATTAGAAGTTTATCAAATATCTGAATAGAAGAAAGCCTGTTTGTTGGCCAAAGGATGCCTGATTACTGGCCACAATGTGGCCAGGGGGATCAGGAGACTAACATGATCCTAACATGTATCTGGAGAAGCATTTGTCAGAAAAGTTGTGCCAGAGAAGGCTGTGCTAGTGTCACTGAACAAAAATAGAGAAAGAAAAGACACAGAAAGGAAAAACCTGAGATTTTGGCTTGTTGGGGGCTGGTAAAATGGAAAGCTGAAAATGGGTATTTCTGTTTATATAAGAATGTCAATGAGAAAATGAGGAAGAGAACTACTTAAAATACATGATAAATCTGCAACAAACCCTTCCCCCTGGAATAACCTCACCATGAATAAATGCAACAGGCATAACTATCAGCTTGCCCAGACCTCACTGCATGCATCAGGAACAATGGTTTCTGCAATAAGAGAGCACACACCTAGTTTGTGCTGTGGCTGTTTATCGAGACCTGAATGCAAGGCAAAGCAAGATCTGAATGTAAGACCAATTCATGGGGATGGGGTTCCTCTCATTTAGAACTATGCTAATGGCTGTGCCTTTGCAATGGAGCAGCAAGGAGATCTGATATGAAGAATATTTGTGAGGCACATGGATTTGGAGAGAGAATATCTTCTTCAGTCAAGGTGACTGAGCTGGAAAAGCAAATGAACTTTCAGGCACGAGCATCCCCTTGCCATCCCAGCCTTAACAACTCATGTCACAGATTTCAGAAAAGTGCAAGGTAGCAGCTGGACTTTTTGCCTGTATTCAGGCCTTCAGGTTGCCACCATTACTGGTGAGGGCCAAATTATTCAAGCATTGCTCTTTGAAATAGAACCTTCTCTCCTGTTTGCCCAAGGCACCATGGTTCACACTGTTCAGTCTCACACAAATACCTCGTGTTAGAGCAACAGCCTATATTGCCACGCTGGCCTCTTGGAGACAACCTGGGTCTACTCACCTGGTATCTAGGCTACCACTCCAGTACCTTCACATGTGCTCTTGGTTGTACAAAGAGGAGATTAAGAGCCTGTAATCAGGCATGAATTTATGCGTGGCATGACTGGAAAACTGCACCTCCTGGGCAGCACAGACTAATGCCAAAGGGAAAAATTCTTGTAGCTGTAAATTAATAAAATGTTCTTGCCTTAAAGGATTTAGGTTCCTTAAAAGCATTACACAGAAAATTAGAAGAGAAGTCAGATTCCCTTGATCATGCTAAAAGCTAAAAGGTGCTTTATGGAGCTACCGTAGAGCGAGAAAAGACTTTAAAGTGATCAAGTAGGAAAATATCACAAAGTCCCATTTGGAACCCATGGCTTAAACTGCTCATTTGGGAGGGAGGGATTACTCCAAGAGAGTCTTTAAAACCCTAGACAGAGGAATTACTGATTTGCACAGACATCAGGCAGGTGGAAGAAGCACCAAAATAATTTAAAGGTGACTCTGCATTGCTCTGTTTATGAGATGCCGTGGATGCTCTATAACTCATAAAGGAAACTCAAATGCAGTCACTTATTAAGTAATACTTGGCAATTCCCCAAACATCCCCCAGAGGACAGGCTGTTAATGTGTTTACTCCCATGGGGCAAGGTGTTGAATCATTTGGGAATATTTATTGTCAAACAAAAAACATGCAGGAAATTATTATTTTTTTTTAAATACTTTGATTTTGAAAGCTTTTGAATGCAAAGAACACCTGGATGAAGCAGAAGAGGGAAGTATCTCAGTATGTCCATGGGCTATGGGGATGTACATAAGCAAGGTCTTCACATAACTTCCCAGGTCTGAAAACCCCATGGCTATACAGCCAGGTACCAAATAAATATTCACTCATTTGGATGAGAACAGCTCCAATGTGAGAGGTAAGGAAAGGTTTCCTGGTGACTTCACCCACATGGTCCCAGAATCTACCCTGTAGCAGCAAGCACCTCAGAACCATCTCACAACTCCCCATTCAAGAAGGATGATCCCCACAAAGCAGCACCCTAGTACTGCCTTTGCTTTTGCTCCTCCTCTGCAGTTTTCACCCCTTTGCACCTTCACTATCTCTCAGTCTATCTTCCCTCCTACACCAAGATTTTCATGTGGCTTGGCACTTGTTATTGAGTCTAGAAAATTTTCTGAATTCTTAAGGAAAAAAAAATAAGCCACAAAAAAAACCCCAAAACAAAAACCCCAAACAAAAAAGGAAATTTCATGCAAGTGAGTTTATCCCAAGAGTCAAGAGGTGTAATGCTGCTTAGCATCAGTTTTCTTAGAGAAGATTTCCTGGTAAGCAAGAATCATATCAACATATCATGCTACATGACCACGTTAGAAGCCACTTTCAAATGCAAAAAGTGTAGGTGAGATACCTAATTAACAACATATAGGGTCACATTGTTGATATGGCTCATACAGCACCTCAGTAAGATACCAGAAGGGGCCTGTTGGGAGCCCAGGGTTACACAGTTGAACCTGTTAAATATTCTGAGCCCCCTTCATGTATCCCAGCAGGGATTTATCACCTTCCATTGAACATATTGTGGTTTTTTTAGATCAGGCCTACATCCATGTATCAAGGAATATGTGTCTGAGCCATTCTGAACCATGATCAATCATCAGAAAACAGGCATAATTATAATTGTATAATTATGAAAATAATTGCAAAAGATTAGCGTCTACCCAGCTGGAGACTTTGCAAAAGCCTGAAGGCAATTAAGCTGCTACATTTTGAAAGCATCTAATGAATTTATTTCTTTTCTTAGACAAAGGAGCATGAACTTCAGTTTGCATTGTCAGAGGAGGTCTGTTGGGTGGTGCATAAGTGTTACTGGTAGATCAACCCAGCCCTATCACAAGTCAGGAGGATTTTCTTGCTGGTTTCAGTAGGATTTGATCAGGCTCTGATCAAGGAGAACACAAGATCCACTTAACATATTTACATTTACTATTTCAGGCAGGACTGAACTGGTTTAACTGCCACACCAAATTCAACTGACATTTAAAAAACGGGTCACAGACACTTTTTAGGTCAGACAAGAAAAATGCTAAGAGAAAATAGTGCATAGCATTACCTAAGAAAGAAGATGTGAGTAATCAAATGGTGACAGGGATGGGAAAGGAGACAAAGGAGGGAGCAGAATAAAGCAAGAACATGCATCCCAAACAAGATGACTGCATATGCTTCCTAGAAGCACAGGTCATTCCTATTTCTTGAAAGATTGCCCTGATACCCAGCTGAAGTTTAGTGAATTCAAATTCCACTGCAGAGAGGAACACTGGGGAATGCCAACAGTCTTGAAATCAAAGTGTGTTTGATAATGCTATGGGGCACAGACCCCCCCAAGAACACTGCACGAGCTTCAAACACGTTCTTGATGCTTTCATGGGCTCAGCAGTGGTATGGGATATTTCCTGTGTCACTGGGTATGCTTAGAGTCACACCTATAGGAACTAAAGATAATCTGAGAGATAATGTAAACCTCTCCCTACCCCAGATCAGAACTGCTGAATTTCAGTCCTCCACACACCAAACTGGGATTAAGCAGCACAAAATCTATGGTGCCTGTTTCAGAGGTCCCAATAGAAAAAAAAAAAAAACCACAAAACAAACAACACCCCAAAACACTTAAATTCAGTAAAATGAGTCCTCAGATTGTGACCAGAATTCATGGACTTTCGAAAGCAGGTCTGAAGTATTTGACAGGTGCCAAGGTCTTCATGAAGAGTTTGAGGAGTTGCTGTCATTTTCTCTGTGGGAACCCTGGGGAAGCCCTGGTTTCTGTGTGGTAATTGGCAACATGTGCCAGTGGCTGCAGCCTGAACCCCAGTCTGGAGAGGGAAGACATCAGGCTGGAGAATGCACAGGAAAAATTTACCTGCAGTCAAAAGCCACGTCCAAGCTCATCATAGCCCACTGAGTAGCCCTCCAAACAGCACTCCTGTGCCTGTGTGAGGTAAACAGGCAAAAAACTCAGGGGAAACAGTACCCTGACCACCCTGCTTCATATTCAGAGCTGGGTTGGACACCTCTGCAGGCTGCCACATCCAGCTGCATCCTCAGCCGCTGCCTCTGTGTATGTGCTACTCCTGCGTCTGGGCTGCAGTCACACCAGATCTGACTGCTGCCTTTTTAAGGCTTTTGGATAAAAGACTCAGCATGCCTGATTGCTTCGCTGTTTGCCCAAGAGACACAAGTGAAAGGTGAGCTTCAGAGTGCAAAGACATTATTTTTTAATATTCATGATATAGCAATCTGGTTTTAATATCGCTATGGCATATAAAACACCCACCCACCGCTCCATCTCTGCTTCACGAAGCTAATATGACTCAGACAATTAACTCAAGGACAAATGATTATCAAGCCACAGGACATTCACCAGCAGAGTCATTAAACCCTTTAAAACATCTAACCACTGCTCTATTGACTGGCAATCTTGGTGTGATCAGCAGAATTCAGTTCACGATCGCTTGTCAGTCACCGGCACAACACGTGTGGCTGCAGCTCCCCAGCTCTCCTCCTCTGAACGGCTTCATTTGCCTCCTCTGAAGTTTGAATCACAAGGATTTGTGAAGCTTCTGCTGCTGTCTGTGAAAGTGATTTGTGGTTGATACTATTTCAGGTGGCATGCCTGCGGAGACAGAAGTGGCACTTCTGCTCTAAAGCTGCTTTTAGGGTCTTTAAAGCATCGCTGAAAAGGAGCTGGGGGGGTGAAGACTTTTCCAGCAGCGAGTGACTCTCAGGAAAGTTTGTTAAGTGCATCCCACAGCTGCCACCACAAGTGCAGCATGGCATTTTGTCACACCAAGCCCCTGCATTGGGGGTTTTCTCCTGCTACCTTGTGGCAGCCCCTTAAATCCTTTACTACCCTTCAGAAATCCTCCTGTCATTGTGTTGCAGCATGTTGGAAACCCAGAGCCTGTGATATCCCACTGATGGCAGGGACCCACCTTCCACCTATCCTCCAGCTCTACTTGCTATGCAGACAAGGGAGGGGAGGAAATATGGAGATTAGTGAGGGACAGGCAGTGCAGGCAAAGGGGGCTTTGAGTGATCACCTTCCACTGAAGGTCTTTTCACCGGGGCTCTTGCAATCCCTTTGCTACCAAGAGTTACACTGTCTGAAGCTTGCAGGCAGACTGAAAAGAGTCTGAAAGGAGAAATATATTAGTCCAATTCAGTATGCTTATCACTGATTTGGAGATATAAAGGAAATGACTTCTTCTAAACTATGCAGATGGCAAAGAGATAAACACAGATGAGGGTTGAGTGTTCACAAAAGCAGGACAAAGACATTCAGTAAATCAGCCCCATACAAAAGAAGTATTAGGACAGTCAAACACCGAGCGATGCATCGAAGGGAAATAAAAATGTCCCCTCTAAGTGGTGCTGTGGCTGGAAAGCCCGAGACTGGAAAGGAACAAGAGAGAATAATAATGAATAAATAACACAGAATGAGCTCCCAGTGTGATCTGGGGATCAAAAGGGATCAGGGAAAAATAAAACCAAACCCAGAAACAAGGGGCTGTTTAATACCCTTCTACACCCAGCGGGAAGGGCAGATGTGGAGATCGCAACTTTTTCACAAGGCACTCACAAAACTTGGGTAGGCTGCCAGAAAAGAGCCATAAATGCATTGAGGATGGAAGGAAATCTCCTACATCAAGAAAGTCAAGATCAATCTCTTTTACTTAGATCAAAATTGCCAATAAGAGCAACTATGAACGTTCACAGGGAGAAAAAGCACAGTGCCAAAACACTAAGTTTAGTGGAGCAAGGCACTGCACATCCATGGTACAAAGCTGAAGACTACAAATCAAGTCAGAAGTTTGGGTCACATTCTAACAGTGAAAAATACTGAACCAGTGGAGGGAATTAGTGTGAGAAACACTGGATCTTTTATCTTTGATCTCTTCTAATCAAAACTGAATTTTATAAATGCTGTTCGCTGGTTTAGAAATCTTTGAAATCTTCTGTGTGGCTTTGCATTGTCTCTTCTAGCAATAGTTAACTGTATTGGGTAGTGTAAGAACCAAAAGGCTTGTCCAGATTCCAACCTGATCTTTGCATCCTTGGTTTTGGATAGAAACAATCTCAAAGCATTGGTTGTTTACGTCTAATTAAAATGAATAAAACACCAGGGTATGTTCTAGAACACCTCGAAGCAACACAGGAAACCCAGCAGAATGGACTTTCAGACTGAGCAAGAGTCCTAACCTCATCCCAGCAAAACACAGGAGAAACAGAGCAAGGACTCAACGAGACCACAGCCAGATAGCACGAAGGAACTTGCAGGACACTGGGGCAGATCTCCTGGCCCTCCTGCAGTTAATGGAAATTCTGCTTTTGAGTTCAAAACAAACCAGGATTTCCTACTAACATTGCTTAGTTTATCTGGGGGAAAACCAGACTTTGGAAAAGGTTATGTGTTGCTGGAACAGCTGCCTTAAAAGTGCAGGAATGAGACATCTAAGTCAGAGATACAGAGCAGACTGGACACTGCTGTCTATTTAGCCCCATAACCAAAAAAAAAAAAAACCAACCAAAAAAAAAAAAAGGGGAAAGCATCAGATTCAATTAGGAAGGCAATCACACTTGTAAGCAATCACTGTAAATGCAATATTATAATTAGCATATCAGTATTTGGAATTCATTACTCCATGCTAACACTTAATCAGTTTAAATCTTTGTAAACTCTTCAATGCTTGACTGAAAAGGGCAGCACCTGCAGTTCCTGTAGCTCTGGGCAGGTTTCAGATTAAAAATATCATAATTGCTATATTTGCAGATTAATATATATATATATCTCACCAGTGGGATCAGAAATAAACTTTTCCTTCCCAGCAACATACAGTTGTGAACAAATGCTCTTTCATTTATAGCTTTTGGGTCTGTCATCCTTTCCTCTGCTGATAAACCAACCCATCTAAAAAACATTCTACTGGTAAAACAGGACATTGGGGGAGGGTTGTCTTTAACCCATTTAAGGATGTCAGTTCCTCCCTTTCCTCTTCCATCCACTGTTCTGGCTCAGTGTAAATGTTTGCACGTAGTATTTTGCATGTAGCAAGTAGGAAGAGGGTAATTATTCACTTTCACAGTGCAGCACAATGATATTACCAGTTGTGAATTTAATTGGCACTCTGGACTGCTTACAGCTCTACTGCTGAGTCACTGTGATGGCTTGGATCTGCTTTTGTAACTTTGAGAATGATTTATTAAAAAAAAAAAGGAGCAAGGTGGGGAGGTATTAAAAACAAAACAAAAGACTAAACTGGCTTGTTGGTACTTGGAAAACACTGGAGTGGTTTTCTTCTGGCTGGAGAATGAGGGGGCATTAATCCTTCCTGAAAGCAGTATATTAAGCAGATTCCCATGGGGAGTGTGGTCCACTGGGACTATTGAGATGATCTGCTTCAATAAAACCCTGACAACTTCTCTTGTCTAAATGCCAAGATGTCTGTAGCCAAGCAGTGATGGGACAGGCTGCCCACTGGGAGAACCTCAGCATACAGGACCCAGGGAAGCAAGGAAAAATCTGTTCCCTCTATGGCTCCACCAGCAATGCTGGTACTTCAACATGACTGAGCCATCTGAGACTACCTCTGTTTGAAAGGACAAGTATGTGCATCAGCATCTCATGAATGGGAGTGCAAGCACAGGACCTACAAGCCCAAGACAGGCTGGTGAAGGTCTTCACAACAGTTAACCTATACCATTTTCTCAATCACTTTTCATTTCACTTCAAGGCCTGAAATTAGAATCCCACAAACTAATGGCAAAGTTCTGCTACCAACAAAATATACAGAATTAAGCCTGTTCTTATTTTTTCCCAATTGGAACAGGAATGTAATATTGTGAGCACCCTGGTTTTGAGTTTTTTTTAATAATATGTGTTCAACTGCATCCAAGCTTAGTTTAAATATATTGCTCCCTCTTCACCTTCAAGCTGAGATGATGGTATTTTTTTCCTCAATAAGACATATGTGGAAATTATTCATTACCTGATAAAATACTGGCAGCTAAGGAAATGCATTCATGAATGCTTGAGGGAATTTGTTTGCATCTACTCATTCATTGTCAGTGTTAACCAGACTGAATGCCTTTGACTTTCCTTCTTTTTTTTTTTATCCCCCCCATAAACAAGACATTTAGAGACATTTTGAAGGTTAATTTAGCATTTCTCAAATGTCACCCAAACTCTGAATGATAAAGTTTATCTAATTTCTTTTTCATTTTCCATCACCACAAACTGTTAGCGATATACTCAGCAATTCTCTAGGCCATAATAGCTACAAATCAAAAGCACGAGCTGAACTCTTGGTCATGCTAAAATAAGTCCCACTTCCTCAGGTTTCTTCAGTTTCATTATTTCCACAGAAGGTAGCAACAGGGCAGCCAATTCCACCTACACTTCCATGCACTTACCGAATCACAGAACATTAAGAGTTGGGAGGGACCTTGAAAGATCATCCAGTCCAACCCCCCTGCCTGAGCAGGATCACCTAGATTAGATCACACAGGAACGTGTCCAGATTGGTCTTGAATGTCTCCAGAGAAGGAGACTCCACAACCTTTCTGGGCAGCCTGTCCCAGTGCTCCATCACCCTCACAGTGAAAAAGTTTCTCCTTACATTCACATGGAACTTCCTATGTTCCAGTTTGGACCCATTTCCCCTTGTCCTATCCCTGGCCATCACTGAGAAGAGCCTGAAACCATCCTCCTGACACTCACCCTTTACATATTTATAAACATTAACAAGGTCACCCCTCAGTCTCCTCTTTCCTAAGTTTATTTCTGGTTTAACACCAGGCAAGGACGCTGAGAAAGAAAGGGTAGACATCCCATAACACAGCTCTTGGGCTGACAGCCTCTCAGGTAGCATCTCTCCACGGGTTTTAAAGCAAATATTCCCTCACAGCTATTGAAGCCAATCTGAATCTGAGGTGCCACAGCCACCAGGCTGGCAGAAAAAATCTCTCTATATTTTTGTTAGAGTTGTTCCTAGCCAGACCACTCCTGAGAACCACTAGCAGGGACGCAGTGCAGAAGTGCTGTGGAAGATGGTGGGAATCCAAACAGCAGCAGCCCTGACAGATCAAATCTGCATCAGAATCATTGCTAAGGTGATGTGCAAAATTACCTGCACCCTGACAAGCCCAATGACACCTCTACCTAACACAAAACCTGAGTCACAGGAGCAAACTCTTCACACTTCCAGAATTCCTGCCCTCACACATCATGAGTATCTTGCCAGGGTCTTGACTCTGTAGACACACAAGGTGAACTTAGACGTGGGTGCCTCAGGTAAGATCTGTCTCTGGCAAACTCTCAGAACAGAGTTCTCTGATGCTACCACACACTTCCCCAGAGCGAGTCACCTCACTTTGCACTGCAAACATCTCACACCAGAGCAGCACACAAGACATCAAATCAGCTGATGGCCTCACTGCTTCGACCTAACCACAACTTCCCACTGCAAAGAACAAAAGCACTGCTGGCAAACTGCCACCGAGGCTGGAGAGGGTTGGCCCAGAGGCCTGTGAAACTTCTGTGTCCCCCAACTCAAGTGTTACAACACTTACTGTTGTACACCCTTCGGTAATAGTACAATGGCAGGTTATCACCATTACAGGAAAACAAAACAACAAAACAAAAATGTGAGCCTTACCAGGTTGTACAGTGACCTTGAGCTTCTTTCTTAGTCAGCACAGAGTGAAGAGTGAAATGAGGTCAACTCCCAGACGTGCTGCCAGCATCCATCCAACGGTGTACCCAAGTCAGCCTGAAACAGATGAGGAGAGTCAGACAAACTCCAAGTTTCAGTTATCTACACATTTGCCAGAAAAGCTCAATTCTAACAACTCTTCCCACAGTAAAATTTCCAAACAATATTTCTTTTTGTTACTGAATGTGACTTTTTTTTTTTTTTTATTTGGAAATACCAGCCAGAGCCAGCTCTGAAATACTGGAGCATAACAATAGCAGGAGGAGGGAAGGGGAGTGAGGGGGGGGAGCCATTCAAAGTTACCAGAAGGAAAACTGCCATTTTCCAATCAGCTCATGAACAAGGGTTCCTTGACACTGTGACAACTAGTGCTTCGATCAGCTTGCAAAGACTGTTTAATCTAATTTGCTGATGAGCTCAGGCAAAACCTTTGTGTTCCCTCAGTTGCTTGGCCTAGTGCTAACCAATAGTATTGCAGTATCTTGGGCCATCCCCGGGGACTATCCACCCAAAGACAAGCATGCAGATGATGCCTGCTCTTTTAAAGTCAGCACTAACCTGAGAAGACCAAAATATATTAACAAAATCACTATAGTGATTAAAAAGCCCTTAGCAGGATAACAGGTTTAGAGGAAAAGAGGCTGATAGTGTCTCTGCAACTATAATCACTTAATAGGCATTTAAATCAGCAACATAATTACTCAAGCCTCACTGTGCCTGTGCCCAGGAATTTCACAAAACTGATACAAATTAAACACCAACTAAAGGGTCATTGCAACACACAGTTTCCTCACAATGCAGCCCCTTTACCATGCACAATAAGATGGACCAAGACAGACAGAAAATTTGCCATGGACCCCAGGGAACGTGGATCCACAACCACACGGCAGCTTATCAGCAGCTTCTCTCCTGGGTGAGAAGCTCCAAGTCTGAGTTTGACAGCTCAAAACTCCCGTGGGCCTTATTTAACCCAGCGCAAACAACAGCAATGTGGTTTATCCCCTGCTCACCTCTTCTCAGCTGCCAGGCAAGGAGGGG
>VXBZ01000035.1:66061-127791 GCA_013399135.1 Heliornis fulica
GAGTGAAGAGAGTGAAGTCTGCAAAGAAGGGAGGGGGGGGGAGGGGGGGTTTAAGAGCTGTTTGTACTTCTTGTTATCTGACTCTGGTTTCTCTGTGTGTGTAGTGCAGTGTCATAAATTAGAGTTTTCTTGCCGTTCTTCTGTGCTGAGTCTGTTTTGCCCATGACACTAATTGCAGAACTGATCTCTCCCTGTCCTTATCTTGACTCCAAAGCCTCTCAATAGATATTTTCTCCCCTGTCCAGCTAAGAGGGGAGTGACAGAGTGACTTCGGTGGGAGTCTGGCCTCCTGCCAGGGTCAAACCTCAGCAGTTTAACAGCCCACATGCGGTGAAACCACCTTAACACAATGACATGCAATTAACTGAGCTGTCTGTAACACCATCGATACCAAAACGTTTAAGCATGTATTTGAATGGAGACAAGCTGAGCACCGAGATGGGGTTCAGCCCATCAGTTCCAGGTACAGGATGCTGAGTAACTGCACTGGGGCAGCCTCTGTTTCTCCTGTGCCCTGCCAGTCCCACAGCTGCAGCATGTTCTGAACCAAAACAAAACAGTCCCCAAAAAGCAAAAAAATTAAAAAAAAACCCAAACCTAAACAAAACCAAAAAATCCCCAGATTTTGATCATGAGCTTAAAAGCAAAGAGAGGGAAACACCAGGCCCCTCGTTAAGAGGGTCTGTTCAGGGCTGAAGGAAAAAGGATGCCAACCAGATGTCTATTGAAAATAAAGACTGAGTTTCACATGGGATCCTCAGATTTTTCTTAGGGGCTTGCTAAGCTCAGTGAGTAGCTCAGACTGTCTCCTGTGTTGATAAAAAGCGTACAGAATGGGCATCATCCAGGTTGGTGCACCTGAACCCACAGAGCAAGAGAGTCAACCCCACCTCTCCAACCTCCACTGGAAGCAAGTCCCAGGGTACACCAGCAGAATGTGGTTGTAAGAAGCAGATTCCTTTACTCAACTTTAAATATTAGATACCTTTCTGAAGCAATTTCTGACCTTTAAAAAATGTCACTTTTATTCATTCAAGCAATTTGCAATATTAAATTTTAAATATTATTCAAAGGGATCCTTTGCCCTTTTCAATATACTGGCACACATATTTTTTATTTATATGCCTCTTTTTAATTCTATTTTACTGTACTACTGAAAGCAAAGTGTGCAGCCTTTGACTATACTTTAAATTCCTCCTTAATTGCACTGCTGCAAGACTTCACACTGCACTGAGCTCGTGGTGGGTCTCCGAGGTGGTTTCTTCTGCCTAAATGAAGGAGTTTTTACCTTCTTTGAAGCACACCTGTCTGGAGGACAGGAATCAGGGCTGTGCTTCCTAGCCCTCTCACCACTTAAATGAGGGCCCTATGGTCCCACAACATCCCCATCTGTTCTCTGGGATGCAGGAGGTCACGGCCCATCTAAGGCCTTCCCGGGCACCTGTCTGTTCTCCCACACACTGGTGGTGCCATATCACAGACAGGAATACAGCTGTGTGCATGCATGCAAGGTGGCTTTTCTTCTGTCCTGGCAGGATCCCAAGACCAACCCCACTTTGAGGAATATCTGCCTAAATACTCACTAACAGTGATGCTGCAGCTACTTCGTTTTTGCCATTGGAGATACTGAGATCAAAGCTTTCCACCTCTGCTTTTCCGCCAGCCACAATCTTTAAATCCCTGATTGCAAAGTCAATACACTCTCAAACCTTTAACCTACCCATCCTTTTTGAACAGAGGCAGCAACATCATGCCAAGGACCATTGCAGTGCTGCAGGTTTCAGGCTCACCCTGAAACACCCCCTTGTCCTGACCCAAAAGCCAGTGCTTGAGAAAAAAGGGATTTTTTTATTGGGCTATGGACAGAAACTGTTGGTGTACCACATTTACATCCCAGTGGAAATAATTGCAGGTGTGTGTCTGTGTTTATTTTTTTTTTCTATAAAGAAACTCCTGTTTTATTACTTGCTTATCAGCTGAGAATGTGACTCACTGTTGGTATCCAAGTTAAATGATATGTGCAATAGAACAAACACAGGAAGAGTTGCTTAGGCAAAACTATCTGCAAAAAAAGGTTCCTTATAGCTAGCTTTTAAATTCCATAGTCCCCTATATTAAGCATTTAAAAATCAGAGAGAGAAAAGATTTTAAACCATCCTGACCCACCCCCCCAAAAAGAAAAACAACCAAAAAACAAACCTGTTTCTAGAATTGCAAAATTCCATTATTTTTACATTTCCATCTAAAGTGAGAATTCTTTTCTGGGTTATATATTAGCATCTATTTTATTTGTACAGCACACAAAGTACAGTATTTTGACACAGGAACTTTTACATTCAAATGAGCTCTGTTTCTGAAGTTACCTGAGGAAAAGTCAAATGGAGACTACGAAAAGTCAAGAAAAGGATAAATGCAATTTCCTAGAGCTCCAGCACACACAATTTAGAGAGATAACACCATGTCAAACACTGAACTGAAAGCAAACCCCAGCCATTTGGCCCTTTGTATTGAAGTTGATAATGTCCATTCAGTTTACTCAGTATTTCTCAATTCCTCTATGGGCTGAGCTTCACTCCCAATCAATTTACAGATACTAATTGCCACCAGACAACCAGTTAGCATCCACACTATCTTTCAGCCAGACCACTGCTCAGCCAGACCACTGCAAGTCAGGATATCTAGGCACCAAGTGTCCTGGATGCTCAAGGCTCCTCTGTGCCCCTGCATGTCCCTCCAGTGTAACAGGAGGGTACTGGATCTGGTCCACTGGATATGGGTGGTTGACTGGTACTGAGCCACATTCAGTGCATTGGCTTGTTGACTTTTGAGCACTTCAGCACACAAAACAACTGCTGAAAGCCTACAAGCTCTGTGATTGAGTAAAAACACTTTTGCCCCAGGGTAGACATTGCTGACCAGCACCAGGGACAACAGTCTGGATCCAGTACCTGTCCTCCTGATACAGGTGGAACCTACAGCAGTGCAACACCTGCTTTTGATTGTCAAATGCAACCAAGACACCAGAATCAAAAGACTTATTCTCATAGCTCCTAGCAATTTTATCCTGAACTCTCTCCAAATCACTGCCTGCTCAAGCTGAAGATGAGCAAACCCAACGAGAGAACTTTGCTCCTGTCAAACACTTGGCACTTCTTTTTCCTCCTGGATTTTCAGAGGTGTGTCCATGTTAACAGCTGGCAACACATGAGATGGGATGTCTTTGTTCCCACCCTTTTGAGCCATTTGTGCGCTCTGAGGTTTTCCTTAATGCCTCCTAGAATTGTTACATGCCCTCATGTCTGAGGAAGAGTGTGGGAGGAGGCTAAATAAAACTAACAAACCCTTTGGTAGCACACACAGTGTCTCGATCCTACAAAACAAGCTCATGTCAGATGCCACCCTCCCCCTTTCCATGCACATGCAAAGCTGGTGACTGCTCAGGTGATGACCTATATATATATATATATATATATCTCATGTACCTTATTTGTCATGTGTACCCATATTTATCCTGTTTAGCATCTACTTCCCCTTTCCCTCTTAATCAAAAAAATCTGTATATAAGTTTGAATAATTGTCATGAAACATTCATCACATTTTAAATGATAGAGAAAAAAACTCAATCTGTGGCTTTGATGTGGAATTTCTCTCTCTGCAGCATGAGACCTCTCAGGTGCTGGTGGAGGTACTCAGCCATGGTCAGTTCTCTACCCAGGACACATTCAGAACCTCACGCTGAGGTCTCACAGATGTTGGCTGTGAAAAGCCAGGTCTGGTTTTGATGTCAAGGTTGACCAAGTCTGACACTTCAGACTTTATGGTGTGACTTTCTAAGGCACAGCAAGTTTATCAGAGGGCTTGCTACGGGTTTGCAGCGTGCACATTTCCATCACCTTCAGCTCTCAGCTGTTGTCTGCATGTGTCCACTCTTATGCTTATGCTGCACAAGCACTTCAAGTTCTCTTCAGTGTCATCAACAGAGTATTATCTCAACCAGATCCTATACCCACTTGCCCGTGTGACTGCCTCAACACCCCAGCTAACCAAAGGAGAGGGTGATGGAGAACCAGAAGGCCCAGAGCTGCTCGTGGACCCCCAGTGTTTGCTTTGTACCCAGAAAACAGGCAGCCTCTCACACTATCAAAGCCTTGACAAAGAATTGTCTGTGTAAGATGTACTTTGGGGACAAAGCCTGAGAGGGAACCACAGATTAGAAGTCTGGCAGGGACCCGCTGTTTAGTGCGCGCACTCGGACTGCGCACATGTGACTGCGGCTTCACGCATGTCCAGGCACCAGAAACCCCACGAACACCTCAAAGTTAACCCCTCCAAAGCTGCCACAAGTCAAGATTAAGTTTCTGGGAGGCAGTCAATTTCCTCTTTACTTCCTGCACATGGACATAACATAATAAAGAGCAGAATTACTGCCACAAAGTATATTTGTTTGGTATTGTACACAGACTAGACCACCCTGATTAATTATTTTTCATTAACTTACCTTATCCAGAGCATTGAGTGTGTGGCCACACACGCCCCTTCTTTCCTCCACACTTTCCAGATGCACTTGCCTTAGGTTTTTATTTCATGTTCATCATTGAGCCATGAGCTTATGTTAGACACTTCCATGACATTACCTCCCTGACACCCTTCTGAGGAAGACCATCCTTCCAGTCATACAGAAAAGGAGGTTTTTGCATCATCTTCTCTAAATCTCTATTTTCAAATCAAACCTCCTAATGGCTTGATGGGCAGCTGTGAGTGCTCAGGTCTCTTTAAAGTTCCACTTGCATCAGTGAAGGCTGGAGAAGCTTTGTTAACCCCTCACTTTGGTTGACTTCATTAAACTATCAGCACCTCGACTACATTTTAGGAGATAACCTGCTACATCACAGAAGCACACTTCACTGTGTCCCCCCAGAACCTGAAGGACCAAGGTCACAGACGCTTTCAACCAGGATAGGGTGTCCCAGCCACTGAAAGACGCTGATGTTGGCTGCCTTTGTCTTCCTCCATGATGTTTTTTCTCCTTGATTGTTCCCAGGTTTCCTGTAGCTGGGTGATGAGTGAGATTATGTACTGAGCTGATGCAAAAAAAAATGATTTATTTTGCCAGGTGAGTTTTATCTGGACCAATTCCTAATCTGGTTTGCTGCATTGACTGCATGAAAGTTTATACTAGCATGTGAGCTGGCAGGGGAAGAATGACTTCTTCAGTGGTTCTCTAAGTTATGCTTGTCTGCCACATATGTGGAATTACAGCTTTAAAAGCCAGACTAAATCCTTCCACCATTTTAAAATCACTGAGGTAGAAAAGCCTTTAGAAGAAGATTGTATTTAACATTCCCATAACTGTATTTTGCATTATGCAAAATGGAATTAAATTAACTTTTTTTTTCTTCAAATGTTTGTCATTCATTTTACTTTTAATTTATAATCCAAATAAAAATGAATAATGTATTAATGGTTTTTTCTGTAAGTGAATGTGACCACCATGTTTACCCTCAGTCTAACAATCTTTCTCAGATAGTAGTTCTAGGAGGTGATGTTAGAGCTTGTAGAAATTATTTGGTTTAGGCTTCAGTAATCCTGAGGATGTAGAAAATCTCTACCTCAGGGAAAGTTCAATTTATGTTCCTCTAAATTCTTCCAAATGGGCAGAGGTGCCACCCAGCACTAAGACTAAATCCAATCTCCCACGAAACAAAGCCTGAGGAAAATGGGCTCCTGGGTGCTGGAAAAGTGGACTAGAGCCAAAGGGAACCTCCCCAAAGTCACTGGAGTGCACTTGAATGGCACCACGCTTGGCAGTGACACGTGCTATGGATGAAATCTGACTGAAGGCTGGCACATGAGTGTACTGTGTCTGTACTGTTCCCCTTCAGCTGCATTTCCAAATCATGAGCTTCCCTCGTCCTTGGTTCTCACAGAGTGTGACACAACCCACCAAGAACAGATCAGTGTCATTCTGTAGCACTGTCAGCAAACATCTGCTGGCTTTTCAGACACTTTAGATGAAGAAATAGCCCTGATTTCTGAGGCTTTCAGTAGGATCACAGGATGTCAGGAGTTGGAAGAGACCTCAAAACATCATCCAGTCCAACCCCCCTGCAGGAGCAGGATCACCTAGATTAGATCACACAGGAACGTGTCCAAGTGGCTTTGGAATGTCACCAGAGAAGGAGACTCCACAACCTCTCTAGGCAGCCTCTACTGCTTATATGTACCTATAAGTACTGCAGATATGTTTTCTGCATTTGGAGGAGCAAGTTCCAGAAGGAAATGTAGACATTTACAGGGTGTCAGCAGCAGTATCAGAGAGCACATGACTGTTATCTGTTTGTGGAGTGTAAACAGGGGAGTGCAGGGCAGACAACTTCCCATGGGCACAAATAGGGCTTAAATCCCTTCAGACTCTGCACAGAGCAGAGTGACAGCTGAAAGGGAATAAAAGGGGCAGGGAAGCAACACAGCTTGAGGTAACAGGTCCTATGCCTCACCACACTGACAATAAAGACCTCAGCACCCACGTGCTACCTAGGGTTTGAAGCAACTCATAAAGCTATCAGTACAAAGATAAATGAAACAGTTAAACAGGCAAACATCTTTGCCATGAAGTAACATCCCCAATCCCTAACAACTCACATTTTGTGGTTTGAAACACTCCAGATGTGTCGTCACCTGCTTCAAAAGCTCTGAGGTACCTGACTGCATAGGTAACATGGTCATTAAGCACAGCTTTTCACCAAAGCTTCCCAGCCAAACTACTCGGCATAGCAGAAGTACATCCTCTTTCTTCAGTGACTTGTCTCAACAGGCTTTAACATCAGACTTTGAAAGAAAAAAAAAAAAAAGAAAAAATAAGAAGGAAAAGGAGCCTCTGAGCAGAAGAATTGGGTGATTCTTCATGTGGCAGCAAAAAACAATTAGCAAGCTCTAGCCCTACACTCAAAGCAGAAGAACAGCTTGAAAAAGCACTAACTGAAGATGAGACGACAGTTTTTAAACTGAAAATTTGTTGAAACACTTCTGAGACTTACCATAACCACTGCTATACAGATAGCCAGGAGTAAGCTACTAGTAGGTTATAAGTCTCTCTGCTTTTCCCTTACACAAGATTTGGGCATTAAGATTTTGGTTTCTGTAGGCAGTTCTGAGTGACTGACTTGGCCAATATTTCTTTCTGGAAGTCAGGCTGGGACTGCACACCCTAGGATGAGGGTGCACAAAATCATCCCTCACTTTTTTAAAGCTAGTCCTTCACTTCTTTCATGCTAAAGTTTGTTTGTTAGGTTCCCAGTGGTTAACAATCCAAATAATCCCTCGTTTTTTCTGCCACAATCTTGAGAAGCATCTTAGTTCTAAGTAGCCTTCTATAAAATTGGCATAAACTTTTAATAGAATCATAGAATCATAGAATGATTAGAGTTGGAAGGGACTCCCAGAGGTCATCCAGTCCAACCCCTCTGCAAGAAGCAGGGACATCCCCAACTAGATCAGGTTGCTCAGGGCCTCATCCAGCCTGGCCTTGAACGTCTCCAGGGATGGGGCATCCACCACCTCCCTGGGCAACCTGTTCCAGTGCTCCACCACTCTCACAGGAAAGAACTTTTTCCTAATATCCAATCTAAATCTCCCTCCCTCTATTTTGAAACCATCACCCCTTGTCCTGTCACAACAGGCCCTACTGAACAGCCTCTCCCCATCTTTCTTGTAGGCCCCTTGAGGTACTGGCAGACCGCTAGAAGGTCTCCCTGGAGCCTCCTCTTCTCCAGGCTGAACAGCCCCAACTCTCTCAGCCTGTCCCCATAGGAAAGGTGCTCCAGCCCCTTTATCATCTTTGTGGCCTCCTCTGGACCCTCTCCAACTGGTCCATGTCCTTCTCATGTTGGGGGTTCCAGCACTGGCCACAGTACTCCAGGTGAGGTCTCCCGAGGGCAGAGTAGAGGGGGAGAATCACCCATGATGCGGTTGGCCTTCTGGGCCACAAGAGCACATTGTCAGCTCATGTTGAGCCTCTCAACCACCAGTATATGATATATATATAAAATTCAGAGTATTATGAGCATTATGACAGGCAGATCTTTGACCTTCAGTGTGCCTCCTCTGTGGTCTTCTACTTGGTTAAGTACATTAGACAGATTACACACCTTTTGAAGGATTACACCATGATGCAGTATATGACATTAGTCTAAAGGACTCTTAAGTTGTAAGTCCAAGTATAGGAAACTTGATTAAATCACCACTCTGACGTAACAGACGTGTCATTCTGATTCATAACAGCTTGACTAAATTACTCAGTAAAACACACTTCTGAATATACTGATTAGTTCAGTAGCAACGAGCTTAGCCCTCACTAAAAATAAACCCAGGTCCAACTCAGTGACTAGTTCAAGGCCACACAGAAGACAAACTGGTCTGATTGTAGCTGCAGTGTGGAATTTTTAGCCAAGAAAGTTATTTTCAGACCATATAAACAAAGACAAATGACACACGTGGGGTATATTTTTCTCCACCTCACCTTTCTGTGACGTACCAATGATGATGCGTAGTCCAGGTTTAACCTTGTGAAGGGACTAAGCTCTTTTTAATTCATGAATAAATGAATTGCAGAACAATGGAGAATAAAGACTGACTACCTTGTCACTGGAATACCCAGGACAGCTTTGTCACCTAGTTCATTGGCATAAGCCAAGAATTTTGACAAGGTTTAGGAAAAAAAAAGTGGGTCACGTTTGGAAGGTGCAAACACCTTCTCTCTGTTTCAGCCATTCAATTTTGCTCAATTCTGTTCTGTTGGGTTTTATCCCATTTCCCAACATTGAAGTGAAACACAATAAAATGAAATAGAACACAGGAAAAAAAAAAAACAACTAGAAAAACACAATTCTAAATACGCTCTGACTTTATTGAAACCGAGTTTCCTCTCGGCAATCCTGCTGCACCTTGACATAGCAAATATTTAAGCTTTTCAATTTATTTCAATTCAAACTTCATTGCTTCACTACTTATGTGTAAGGACAATCTCACAAAACAAACCATCAGTGCTGACAGGTTTCTTTCTAAATTGAATTATCAATTCAGTGGCACACGGATGGTTCAAAGGAAGGCGATACACGTCACAGGCTTCTAATTCAAAGGTGGTTTTACCATCCCTTTTTATTTCAGGCAAAAACCCTAATGGATGAAACAAGCCTGCAACTATACAAGCAAATAGCTAAGACCTCATTAGTTTAAAAATTACAGATTCTGCAGTACCACTTGCTGAGTAACATCCAATTGATTTTAAGCACTGAGGGTAGTAACGCTAAGATTAAAGCACTGAATAAAGAAGTCATGTCACCCAACTTACTTTTGATCATCCTGTTACTATTTCTCCCCTTTCAAAATATTTATTCCTACTAAATTATGTAGTAACACAAAAATGGCCAAAATGCACCAAATCAAAGATCCTGTATGGAGCAGCCTGTAGCATGGTAACTGCAGGGCAATCCAGTGAGGATGGAAACCAAACAAAATTAAAGTTAAGGAAAACATCTGCTCCTGGCACTTCTAAGCAACTTGTGCTTTGAGTTGAATGGCCTTTGAAATACATCAGGAATATAAAAACTTCTACTCTACCCAGCTATTAAGCTTGATTCAAACTTTGGCTTATTTTTATGAGCAGCAAAAGATAAATTGCTCCAAATAAAGGTGTACTATACTGTCCTAATCAAAATCAAAGAAAAGCAAGGCAAGTAATTCAAGCACCATCAAAAAGCTCATTCAGGTAAAAATTAGGAGACATCCTACTCTGGTGTATTTTTAGCCTTTGATACCTTTCTTTAGACACTGAAAACAAAGGTTGGATTTTTAGAAACAGAAAAACTATAAAGGCCAGTACTTCAGAAGAGGCTAGGACTTTTTGTTTTGTTGGGGTTTTTTTTTTCCAAGAACTCAGGCAGAGACATCTACAGTGAAACATTAACTGCTTGCAAATAATGTTTGCTAACTGCATCCGACAGCACTCGAGGGAGTTGTCGTCAGGGAAGCCGAGCAACCAGTTGCTCAGGAACGTGAAGACAATTCAGCACAGATGTTTAAACAGAGCAATAAGTAGCAAGGATAGTTAAGAACTGGTGTGCAGGCTTTGAAAATCCACTTGGTCAGGCCTGGAGAATGAACTCAAGATGACTTGTTTCCTTTCAGATGAGTATCAAAAGGACACAGGTTTTCCCTTTAGAAGTTCTCCTGTTTCAGGCTCGGTATCACCTTTAAATGAGATGCAGTAAGCATTTTCACATTCTTCAGGCTAAAAAGCTAGATCTCACCCTTCCTGCCAAAGAGGTGAAAACAAGCTCTGCTCAAGAATCAGTTAATACTCTGATAATCTTGGCAAAGTGGAAGACTGCAGTCGGCTGCAGGGATCCTGCCCGACTCTTCAGCAAGCCATGAAACCAGTATTAGTCACTTGCTCCATGTCTTCTATCCATATCCTAATATAATAATAATTTATATTTTAATATCTATTGCCAATAAATGCTCTACCCATGTTGTAATAGAAAGCAATAAAGTTGTTGAACTACTTACGTGATGAATCCAACAACTGATGATTTCAGGCACTATATGAATTTTTTTCCATAGTAAAGAATTACAGTAGGAGATCAGAAACGAGTCATTCTGCTGAGAAGGAAGAAAATTCTGCCTAACCCTGTAAATCCTTGCAGTCCCCTGCTGCAGCCCAACAGGTCAGCTAAAATCTCTGCCATGGACAGTTGATTACAGCATTCAGCTTTGTACTGAACTGGAAGTGCTTATCTCATACAGCTACAGCTGAGAATTGGTTTATCACCGCACTGAGGTTTTGCTGCCCAAGTGATACCTGCCCAGCCAACCAGTTCTCAGAAGTTCTCCACACCATTTCACATCCCCAGTCTTAATTTCAAGGGAGTTATTCCTTAACATCTACGTTAAACATTAATATTCAAAGAGCTAAGTCTTCCTTTCACCCCCCACCTACCATCCTCCTCTTCCCCCATAGCACAGCAAGAAAGCTTGCACAGAGCAGGACTACTACCCCCTCGGATTTGGATCTGGATCCTTCTGTGCAGCTGCTGAAAGGATGCAGGAGCACCTTATTTTGGGGGATTTAAAAGGAGCGGGTTGTTTTAGTGCAGTTGTGTACACTGGGTAACTGAGGTGAAGCAACAGCATTTATAGAAGCTACACAACAATGCATACTGAAAACACAGGTCCCAAGCCATAATTAGCAACTGCTAATTGCTTTCAACAACGCTGATTTGTGACTACCCTGTGTTTATATTCTTCCTGACACAGTTGCTTTTGCCAAAGGTGTTTTCCTTACTTCATTTGGAGTCTAGTCCTGCGTTGTGGAACTTGGATGACACAACCATAAAGTTCCAAGAGATGCTGATTTAGTTTCAGTGTTTAAGCTGCACTGAAAAGAAAAAAAAAGAAATAAAAAAGAAAGCAGAAGCAAAGGTATTTTTTAAATGGTATGAAGTGCAAAGCAGTATTTCATAAAGCTCAGCATCTTTGTTTCACAAAGATGCCTCACTTGGCCTCCATAGTAAATATTAAATTTGCACCTAAAGTTTGATATGGAATTGTCATTGTGCTCATTGTTAAAATGGAATTTCCTTGAGTTACACTTATTGATTGGGATAAAAAACAGGGAGATTTCTTAGCCCTCCAGTGAGGGGTAAGAAATCTCAAAACTCCATTTTCTGGTTCAAGTGCAGTGATACGTTATGTGTAAAGTGGTGTAGTATTTAAATTCTTTCCTTTGGAATTGAGAGCAAATTACTGCTATGACAGGAAACTCTCAACAAGATAACCTGATTCAGGAATTGCCATGTCTCTTCCCCACAACCATACATTGCATTTTTTTTACTTCCAGTTTTTCCATTTTCAGATTTCATCGTCTATGATGAAAATCGTAGAATTGCCTTGATTGGAAGAGACCCTTCAGATCATCAAGTCCAACCACCAACCCAACCTGCCATCCACTACTAAATCATGTCCCTCAGCACCACATCTAACCATCTTTTAAATACCTCCAGGGATGGCAGCTCCATCACCAGTAACAAGTTAGTAACAAGCAGCTCCTCATCAAACGAGGAACATCTTGACTGAAGTACATCGTCGAACCTTAACGTTGAAATGTTTTCTCATTCTAACAGTGTTTTGGCTTCACTTTTGATTAGCTGAATTTGGAAACAGAACAAAATAGGGAGTAACCCTGAACTACCTTCCAAGTTCACTTTGCTTGGCATTTTCTGCCTTTTCATGTAGCCCTGCACTGATATTCCAAATCAAAAGGAGGCTTGAAAGAGGTGCATGAGTTTGGTTTAATTATCTGAAGCACTACTGTTTAGTTGAAGGCTCAGCTTCAATCCTATCTGTTGAAGCAACTTGATTCAATTTGAGTTTGCTAGATGTAAGAGCAGAAATGTAACATCCACCAGAAACAGGAGAACAACATCCTTCTTTTTCTTTTTTATTTAACCACATAAGTACATGTCAACGGTTGGCATAAACTTCATAAAAATACAGTACCTTTTTGTGCTGTAACACTAGTCACAATGTTTATATAAACTTGGGTTTTCCCCCCCCCCACTTCCTTGAATTCAGTTAACATTTTAAAAAGTGACTTCCCAAAAGCCCTTTTTTGTGATAGTTTCCTTATAGAAATTTTTCCAAAATCTATTCTGTAAAAGTTAAAAAGCTAATGCATTTTCAGCCATTCTCTCTCGCCCTCTGAATAAAACAGATTTTAAAAAAATAAGTCTTAGAATACTGATCAGCTGTTACACTACTACTTTTATCACAGGTTCCCATTTAATTGATACTGTTATAGGTGTGATGGATGCCATCCCTATAGCATCTACTACCACTAGATGCTGTTAGGGCCAAAATCGACCAGTCCTATCAACAGACTGACGTCTGAACAAAAAGAAGAAAACAACCACCAAGCTGAAACAAAACATGACTGATACACAGAGAAACACTGGACTTCAGAAGTCTGATACTGCAGAATCACCATGGCTGTGATACTTCCCAAGGGCAACAGACAAACAGAAACTCTATCAAATCAGTTAAAAGGACTAAAGGGTGGCCTTGCGCTGGGTATCTCGGAAAGCGGATTCTCTATTACCTATAATACTGGTGTGACATCAAGATGACAGGAGAACTGCAGAACCACTCTAATGTTGGAGCAATTGTACCCACACAACTTACTATACCCATGTCACAAGTGGGTGACATTTCACTTTGCTTTAATGCTGACGAGAAAATCCAGGCTGGATCTAACAGAGGGGGAAAGAAAACAGGGCAGAAGTTTTGAAAGTAAGTTCTTACCAAGTTAGGCGCTGGAGGTCTAGTTAAGGCAGTGAAGGATTTGTTTTAGTATCTTTCTAAGGCTATGACATTTTTTCCTGAATAAAGCATTTCCCCTTAAAAATTGTCTGTATATTATGCCAGCTTACTCTGAATGCATAAGAATGCTAAAAATCCTCGGACACTGAGAAGCGAAACTATTGCTCACTGCAAATATTACCCTTATTAGTCTTCTTTTTTAATATCAATAAGATCCCAAGAACATGCACCTAAATGATGAAGTTTCAAGCCTGCCTACACACTTTCCCGTTTCAACAGCAAGCTTAAAAGCACGTGTTAAGCAATCCAGAAAGACTCATAAATCCTCTCAACAAAAATAATTATTTCTCTCAGACATGACTGGTGAAACTACATGATTTTTAAGGGTATCACCTTGTCCAGAAGGGAGATGGGCAATGGAAGTGACGTGAGAAATGTGATGCCAGATGCTATAGCACCATTCCTTTGTTCCCAGCTGCTAGCACCAAAGCTTTGAACAAACTTGGCTTTGCTAAGACATTCTGACAGTCTCATTTCACATCATCGTTGGTTTTGAACGAATGGAGTTATGTTCCATAGCTACTTTTAACTCTTTTTGGATCAGTGGTAAATAAAATGTGCAAACATATAATCATTTGCATAGCAAATCTCGAGGGACTGACCCTGAAATAGAAATCCAAACTGTTAGGTTTAAGATATTTCTATAATCAGAATTCACTTAAAATGGTAAAAAATAAAATACACGTTTCCATTTTAAGTCTAGTAGAAAACATATTTCTGATTTAGAATTTTTAGAGTTATTAGTTCAAAAAGGTGGAAGATTGATGGTTCTTTGCATTGAAATGTTGTTCCTTTGGAATCTTCAAGACTCTGTAATTGCTGTTTTCAAACACTGTGATGAAATATGGCCTGGATTCCTTGCTTATAAGGGTACATAAAGGAATTCTGCCACTATTAGCAGGATCTTCAACATCCCAAATTTCAGGCATACTGCAACCAAGCCTAGAAAACATGTGAATACAAATAAAATAAAATTAAGAAATGCCATCAAAAAGCATGCAGCTTGCTGGACTATGTTTTATACCAGCCTATCTATATTTAAGTTTGTCTTCACACTAAAAATTCTTTCAGAATACAAAATCAATGAATATAGTAGTACTTTAAAAAACAGTATTGAGAATGTGTAAAATTTGTCTGCTTCTGTGGTTATGTAATTAAGAAAAAATAATTTTGAGGAGAAAGCATATAAACCAACTGAAATTATACAATATATATGACCAGGGATCATAAAGCTTCTTATGAAATGGAGGGTGATGTTCACACCTTAATATTTATACAGAAAACTCAGGAAATAAAACACTTTTTTTCTTTTTTTTTTTTTTTTACAAAAAAGAAAATAGTCACTCCTTGCTTTTTTATTAAGGAACATAACCAATATCAATTCCCTGTGCATTTATCTTTCAAAAGCAAAATTACTGAGAACTGCCTATTTTTTTCAAAGATAATAGCAAAGAAATTTAGCAGATGAATTTAATTTTATTCTAAATGCAGAGAAAATTAAATAAAAAATCCAAACTAAGTGTGTTCTATTGGCCAAAAAGAGCAGCAGGAGAAAAAATAAAGGCACCATAATATTTTGGAACTCAAATTATCTTTTATTCTGCACCTATTATTTGTTCTAGGCTTTTAGTATACATTCCTGCCTGTTCTTGCCACCACAGAATAACTTGTTTCTTTTGTGAATCTATTCTGTATTTTACAGTTTTTCAGGTGTATGCCAAGACCACAAGGTTGTTAATGTGGGTAAAATTAATTATACTAATGTTAAATATATGTGTTTATCCTAAAGTTTGTTATGTCTGGTGGAGATTCTGGACAAAAATATATTTTGGACACTTTTAAGGAAGCACAAATCAACATTTCAAAACTGCAACTTGATAGAAATCTTAAGATTACTTATTTGCTCAGCACATCATTTCTGTGTGAAATCACTCACTTTTTCCTGCTTACACACAGCGACTCTTCCAGAATGTAGTAATTAACTCCCAGTTTTATCAATTCTCTCTTTACTTCTTCTGCAGGTTTTCGGCTGTACATGGAATACACCACTTTAGTTCTGGCCCTTCAAAAGAGAAATGAACAAGTTAGCTAGCAACACTGTGAAAATTTAAGCTTTAACTTTAGAGTGGACAGTAAGTGGTTTTATTTCACAAGGCAATTAGCTTAAACTTTGTTTTAGCCTAATCACATTAAAGCAAACCACACTATTATTTCTTCACAAATACAGTGACTGCAAGAACAGTGTATACATTTCTTTGAGACAGCTTTATAACAAGATCCATGATTACCCTGAACAATGCAAAACTGTCAAAGTATGGCATTCACCATATCATATTCAAGGTGAGAAATGACCTTCCTTAGCCTGGAAATGATCAGAGGAAATTATCTGCCCAGTCTCTCTGCAAAAGGTCATACTCATTGCCCTCATCTGGACTTGTTAAAATGCAGAGGGCAAGGCCTGATATCTGCCTATGCTGAATAAAACAAAATCATCACTGGTGAACCATGATCCCACTGTATTACCTGGTAATACCCTCCTTTGATTGTGCAAAGCATGACACTGTTAACTCCTGCTCATCTCCTGACACTGTATCACAGTATTCATTTGTTTTTTCCCAAACATGACCTGTCCAATTGTTCCACAGATAAAATACAATATTTCAGTTGGAAGGGGGCTACAATGATCGAGTTCAACTGTCTGACCACTTCAGAGCTGACCAGAAGTTAACACCAGACAGAACACAGGACATAAGGCATATAAAATGAATCCACTCCTTTTCCCCTAGCTTGTTGTTTTCTTCTTGTTTCGGTTTGGTTTGNTCAGTTTTACCAGATTACCAAGGCAGTACACAACTTAGTAATTCCATGACAAAATTTTGTGTTTCAACTAGTCTTACTATTTCAATAATTAGATATACTATGAAGAAAAAAAATGGCAACCAATCACAGAAAGCCACTGAGAATAAGTAAACTGACTATCTTTAGGGAAAAAAAAATTAACTCTGTATATAATGTCAGGAGTAACTACAAAGAAGACAGGATATAAAACTATGCATTAATTCTGATTCCATAATTATATTCTGAATTTTTTTTAATATAAGTTTGAAGCTATGTCTATCCCATATATCCTTTCTGATGAACAAAGATCTGGAACAAACCCTGCACGTGCTTTCAATCTAAAATAACAAATCAACTTCTATGGACTTGTAAGAAACTTTACAATACAACATGATGCCATTCCTACTGTTTATTACCAACATCAAGAAAATTACTAGCAAAACAAACCAAATCTTCAACTTACCAATTTACCTCAGTCCTGCATCTTCATAGTGAGGATGATTCACGATAGGACGAAGTGTAGACAATTTAACACTCGCCATCGTAGGCATTGCTCCTGCAAAAACTGCATCTGAAACATGGAACAAAAAGGCATGTTTGAAATTGGGCAGTAAATGCAGAGAAGCAATCTTCAAATATCTGAACAGTAATCCTGCAGAAAAACATAAAGAGGGTATGGTACTATTATTTTTTTTTTAATGCCTTACATGGCAAGAACAAGCAATGCACAAAATCACTTTTAAAAAATAAAAACACCAACCAAACCCCACCCTGAATGTAAGTCAGGTAAGTAAAGAGCTAAAACCAGATTTTGTATATCTTGTTTTTCTTGCAGAGGTAGAATCACACATTCATTATAACAACAAGTTTTTATTTGCCACCTCTTACAAATTTCAGTCCACTTCACCTTGAAAGTATGCTCCTGCTAAAAAGGTTTCCAGCTAGTTTTCTGATGACTTCTACTCAATTTAGAGCCATAAAACACACACTTCAGATTCTCTTCTAGCAAAATGATGACCATGGACTCATATATAGTGTCATTTAGTACAAAACTACTTTAATTGGACTTTTGTCACAGACAAATTGGTAGCCTAGAGTCTAACAAANCTTAATTGGACTTTTGTCACAGACTAGTCCAGTGGCTAGAACCTCCAGATTGGTAGCCTAGAGTCTAACAAACCAAACCTTTGGTGTTCACTGTTGGGTTTGTTTTTTTTTTTCATTTGAGATAGTCACATACACTTATCTTCATAGAAGATAAACCATTAGCATTAAGATAGCCCCAAGGCAAAGCCACAGACAGCAGCAATACCTCTGCAGTCATTCATACCAAGTTCTATAGTTACACATATCTCACAGTAAATGGGGAGCAACATACATTATTATACAGTTTACCTTGTTTGGTATGGACTTTTATCCACTCTAAAAGTTCCTCCTGGGGCAAATTGCTAAATTCTCCCATGATGTTCCACTGAGTCTGAAGGTTTGTTGAGCCCTCTATTGCCATCAATGCTAGAATAGCAAACACCAATGTTTTGGGCTGGATTTTACAGAAGAGCCATCCAAACAACTGAAATGCAAGAATCAATTAATTTCTAGACAGCAATTCCATAACCTTGCATGCAGCACAATTCATTTTTATTTCTCTATAAGGAGCCTAACATATATGAAACATCTTTGCAATTGCTTCTCCACTAAACTTCAGTGGGACCTCATAAATACTATTCTTGTTTACCAAATGTAGGGCGTTGTATTTGTAATTCTGTAATAAAAAGAACTTTGACATTAATGCAGCTTTTAAAGTTGTAGTTCAAATGTAAATTGCTGCAAATAAAGATGATTCAGTAATGCTAACTGCATTTTTGCAGTATTTTATGTTCTGTTCACATTGAGAGTTTCTAGCAATTGTATACAGCTTAGAGATTGAACTGCAAGCTTCCAAAAAACACACTGGAAGAATGGACTTTGGATGTCAGGGTAGTGTTGCTTTGTATCCTGCTCTTCCCTTTCTGGAACTTAAAACAATGGCCCTTGCATTTTTCCTAGACAGTTTTTGCTGGATGCTCTAAGCAAACACTCAAATATGTGAAATGGGTAGTTAAGAGTACATCCAAATTTGCTATGCTAAAGTGTTGTTATTCAAATTAAACTTCACCTCATCCATACCTGATCTAAATATTAAATAACTTGTATGGATTAGTCTTTCTCAAGCTGTTATTAATTAGAAGCTTAACATTTCAAAAATATTAAGCCCATACTAAATACACTTTATTTAGAGTACCTTTACCCATTTTTTTAATTAAATCATAAAATCATAAAATAAAGTTTCACAGACAAACCTCCCACTAGATTCACTATAACAATTAGATAGTGAATGTTCTTTGTTATAAACTAACTGTAAACTACTTTAGACTACTAAAACTCTCGAGCCACCTCTCCAAAATACAGTGTACTGTCATGCTCAAAGACTTACTAAACATTCTAGCACAACCAGCTGTTCTATCCAGGTGAAATACACCTGATCAATGCATAGGTCTGGAAGGATGAAGGGAAAATTATTCACCTGTATGCTGCTCCACATGAGCAAACATCCTTTTTACCAACAGTTTACAAAAATCACACTTCAAGAACATGTCAGGACTTAGGAATTCTCTATTGATATACATGGCTTTCCAAATCAAAGAAAAAAAAAATCACATTCATATCATGTTTTTATAAAACCACCTCATTCATTTTTCAAGTATCTAAGTTTACCACTGTGATCTTCACATACAGAGCCTAGAATGGTCAAACAACTATGCAATGCAAAAGCAGCTTCTCTTCTATGCTGTTCCTCGTGTGGTTTCACTATTGTTTCAAGGTTTCTATTTGTTGGGGATTTCTGTCAAATGAATATGCTAAATCTCTCTCTCCAGTTATTTTTCTTTGCTTTCAAAATTTCCACTCTGAATAGTATAACTCCTCCTAAGATAAAGAAGAAGTTTGTGGGTGTAAACAGTTGTCATTTTTATTGATCATCAGGTGCCACACACACACACTGTGGAAAAGTGAAAGTACCCAGATTCATGCAATAGGCTGAAAGAACACAACATACAAATTTGCTTTTCCATGTGTAGAAGAATGACTGTAGTATGTGTTTTGCCTGCTTGCTCCTTTTGGGTTTATGTTACAAATGTTTACCTCAAGCTGATTGCTCACTAATAAAAGGATATATTTTGAAAGGCAGCAGATTACCACCTTATCTATCTATAGCCTCAAAATAAATTAGTTCTACTAACATAGCACTGCAGGTAAACTTTCATGGTCCACGAGGAGAATGGATAGCGTTGACCTCAATTACAATGAAATGATTAAGTAATTTAAATTTGCTTAATATTTTCTCTGCCTCTGTAAAAACAAACTGTTGCTTATTAACTTATCCTTTATACAAACATCTAAAACTTTATATAAATAGAAAATGTACCAAGATTTAATCAATCCTTTGGCCACAAGTCTCATTTTTCCTCTCATCTCCTTCCACTGCAGCAATTCTTCTGAATCTCTACTGCACATACAGTCAGAATTTTCAACCTCAAAATACTACTTCTGCTCAGCAGCCAGTAGCACAGACAAATCCCACTAGAACTCACTTGATATTTTCCTGATCCTATGAAAAAAACTCAAAGTTTTCTTATCCCTTCACCTCAATAAGTCACATCAGTCTTAGAAGTAGTCTGATCAATGGCGGCTCAGCAGCCTTATGGGTCAGTGTTTCTCTCTCATGCTGAAGCCAGTCGTAGTTCCTGGAGGATTACCAGCTGCTCCCTACTGAAGAAGGTGTACACCAACCTAGGGTACACACCAGACAGGCAAAAGAACCTTCCCTGATAACATAACAAGGAAATTAATTTTAGTTTTACTCACACTGTCCACCTGAAGTTGGGCACTCCTGAACTATGTACTTCTCCAGAGCCACAAGCCAGGCCAGGATAACCACAGGCCTCATTCTACAGGGTAGCTGCTCATTTATTTTCTGCACAACACCACTGTCCAAAGTGCAGTCATCTAAAGACTTATCTTCACTAACTAGCACTCAAGGCTTCTTTCTTTGAAGCCAACTGTGCCTCCATGATACTGTAAAAGAGGAAGAAAATGTCACTGGACCTGGGCCACCTGGTGCAACAGGGGCAGCTCCTAGAATAGGTTATCCTCTGCCTCTGCAGCCTCCCAAGAAGCTTACTCTTGCTCTACAACCACAGGAAACTGCAGAACAACAAAGTGCAGCTCAAAGCAGAGAAAATAAACCACTGATACTCTGAATTGTAGAGTCTCCCAAATTGGAAGGGACCCATGAGGATCATCGAGTCCAACTCCTGGCTCCACACAGGACCAGCCAGGTCAGAGCATATCACTGAGTGCATCATCCAGATGCTTCTTGAACTCAGCCCAGCTGGGTGCTGTGAACACTTCCCTGGAGAGCCTGTGCCAGTGCCCAGCCACCCTCTGAGTAAAGAACCTCTTCCTGACATCCAACCTAAACCTCCCCTGTCACAGCTTCATGCCATTCCCTCAGGTTCTATCACTGGTCACTAAAGAGAGGAGATCAGCCCCTGTCCCATTGCTCCCCCTCATCAGGAAGCCACAGACAGTGATGAGGTCACCCCTCACCCTCTTTTTGAACCTGTCCTTCTGCCAATAACGTGTGGTAACGTGTGACATCCTCTAAGATCTAAAATGCCATGATTACCAGATGCACCAGTTCTCATTGACTGGTCTGATAACCTTAGTTGCAGTTCTAATTTAAAAACCAGAAGGACCTAGGATGTGCTTTTTACAAAAACAAACCAAAAAAACCAAACCCCAAAACCACCAACCACAAAAAAAGATCACCAGTTGAAAACTTTTACAGGCTAAATTACCATATGGAGAAAAGCAAACGAGGCTACATATTAATAGAAACCATTCCTAGCAGTTCATCTTTCAGTCATTACCAGTTGCAAGATACTTTTTCCTATCTTTCAGAGAGTATTTCTCTCCATACAGAACAAAACAAAACCAAACCAACAAAACCCACAAGGGAATAAAAAAGTTTCAGAAGGCTGAGGGGCCTTTTCCTTAGACATAAAATTCAGAAATATTTTTAGTTCTCAACTTCACCAACTGGAAAAGTATACAGAACAGTTTTCAGTAACAGGGCAGGAAAACCCATCAATTTTGTTCTAGAAACACACAGATTTAAAAAAAAAAAAAAGAATAATTAAGAATGACAACTTTGGACAGAATTCATTTGTATTGTATTTGCTCTCTAGAATTTGTTAGAAGAAAGTATACTATTATTTCTTTTTGCTTTACTGACCTGTGGATAGCAATTTCATTTTAATTACTTAACACCTCCTGAAATTTCATTTAGAAAGATTTAGCCACAATATAACTACTATTACTTAAACAACCAGACCACCTAAGAGGACACCAGCATTTCAACAACTAACCAAATCCAGGGCAATATCCTAAGAACATCTGTGAATCTTACAGAATAGCAAAAGTGTAGAGGAAATTAAACTTCTTTTAAGTCCCAACACTCAGTTACAAGGTGGATAAAGGAAATCAGTTTTCCAAAAGTTTTGGACACATTTTGAGCATTTTCTATGTTTGCTGTACAGATTTGTTTCATATTGGCAAACACTCAGCACTTTTACCTAAGACAAGTAACAAAACAAGCCAGTACTTCAAGAAATTGAAGTACTGATACAGTGTAGCCTGTCCAGTGTTACCAAAAACTGTCCTTCACTCAAGAACATCCACAGAAGCAATTCTGTTTCTAGGAAACAATACCCTGTTTGGCTGCCTTAACAGGGGACAGCTTTCTCCATTTTGCATAATTCTTTGCCAGCTGTATAACACAGCTGGCAGATGTTCCAGAGACAGAAACTGCTTCCACCATGCAACCCTAATTCACCTTTAGGGGAGGGCCCAACCACAGATATTATGGGAAAAGCAGTGACTATCATGTATTACAGTCTGTACCACGTGCATACACACAAGGCAGACAGAGAAAGGTTGTACTGACACTCCAGACTTGAGCACACAACTTTATACTGTTATTCTTTTATTTCTTCACTTTTCAAGAACAGCAAACCTAACTCAGGCCTCTTATTAAAATCCTAATTTTCCTCCCCAGCCATTGCAAGTTTTCTCACTCTGCCAAAACACTTTCTCTTTTCCTTCTTCTGTATTGTGCCACAACAGCTCTTAGCACTGGATTTCTTCTCCCACTAATCCTCATGTTCTCCAATACACACATTTTCATAAGTTCCCTATTGCACCTTCCCAAGTTCTTTTCTTGTTAGCAAGCCCAGCTCACTATTAATCATAATCTTTTGCTCTCTCAACGTGGGATACTTACTTTGTGTGATGTAAATAATACATTCTGCAAAATCACAGTTGAGGTTAGATGGGATCTCTGAAGGTCAACCTGGTCTACCCTCCCTGCTCCAGCAAGCTGACCAGGACCATGGCCATATTGCTTTTTAGTATCTCCAAGGTTGGGAGACATCCTCCCTGGGCAACCAGTGTCCCTGCTTGGTCACACTCAGTGAAAAAGCATTTCTGGATATTCAGAAGCACATGCTGTGTTTCAGTGTGCACATCACCAGCCTTGTCACTAGGCACCACTGAAAAGAGTCTGTCTCTGTCCTCTTTACACCCTTCCTTCAAATATTTGTATGAATTAATAAGATTCCCCTGAGACTCCTCCAGACTCAGCAGCTCTTTCAGCTTTTCCTCATAGGACACAGGCTCCTTAACCACCTTTGTGGCCCCTTTGCTGGACTCTCTCCAGTATTTCCATGCCTCTTTTGTACTGGGCAGCCCAGAACGTGACCCAGCACTCCAGTCATAGCCTGGCCAGTGCTGAACAGAGGAGAAAGATCACCCCTCTCAACTTACTGGCAACACTCCTCCTAATACAGCCCAAGACACCATTGGATTCCTTTGCAGCAAGGGCACATTGGTGGCTCATGTTCAACTTGGTACCCACCAGAACCCCAGGCCTTTTTGTGCAAAGCAGCTCTCTAGCTGGTCAGACCCCAGTTTTTCCTTCCCAGGTGCATGACTTGGGCACTTTCCTTTGTTGAACTGCATGAAGTTTCTGTCAGCCCGTTTCTCCAGCCTGCTGCAGTCCCACTGGACATCAGCACACTCATCTGGTGTACCAGCCACCATTCTCAGTTTTGTAGCATCAGCAAACCTGCTGAGGGTACACTCTGCCTCACCATCATCCAGATTATTAACAAAGATGTTGGAACAGGACTGGACCTAGTATTGACCCCTGGGGTATACTGCAGGTTATTGGCCTTCATTGAGACTTTGTACCACTGATCACCCCTCTGTGGCACGAGGTGTTTGGCCAGTTTTCCATCTATCTCTTTGTCTGCTTCCTAGACAAAAGGAAGATTACCCTACTTTTACTGCAACTGCAAAGCTTCTAAAACAACTGCTTAGATAGAGAATCAATCAAGTTAACTTCCCAAAAACACAGATACCAAAACATGAAAAGCCATTCTCAGATCTATTATATCTGGAGAAAATCTAGGAAACATTTTACGTTATGGATGACCTCAAGCCAGGAAAATTAAACCTGGAGTTAGGCATATAACTTTTGACTTTTAAGGCTGAAATGTTCTCAACATTCAATGCAATAAGCTTGAAAGAGCTGTGACAAGGAAGTCAAACACTGTTTAAATAAAATTAACAGCCAATAAAAGACTTGCAATGGCACAGAAGTGTGTAAACACAGTAAAATCCAGTGCGTGCCTCCCTATGCTCAAGCTCACCACACAGTGTATAAACTTGTGCAATAATGCAAATAGACAGTCATATAAAACAAGACATTTGCTTTATTTGGGAAGAGAGGAGCATGGAACTTGTGTAACCATATTTTTTGACAGGCAGTATAAATCTACTTTATTTTCATTTGGTACACTCAGATTCAGTAATGATGCACGAAGAATATTGCTTTAGGCCAAATATCTGGGCAATACTCTTAAGTACTAAGATAGCTACATGATTAAAAAAAAATCTTACCTGTTTTGAACACACCAAGGAAGCCATAACACACAAATGTGGTGTCAAAAAGAGTTTTAGTCTCATTATTAAAATTGCCAGGACACTGTAAGCCAACAGCTGCAATGCATGGTATACCAGCTGCAAAAAGAAAACACACACATCATACAACAGCATAATATTTGCATACTTTTCATTTGTGTCTTAACATACACTTTTTCTTTTTTGGTACAGCTAAAATGACAAGCTGGTCTAAAAAAAAAAGTTGAAAGTAAAGACCCTCACATTTCAGATAGTGGCAAGGGCTTTCAGTTATCTTTTTTCTAAAGTGGATATGGTATGCCAAGGTATGGAACAAGAGAAAGGATAAACAGTAAAATCACAGGCAGCTGGAGAAATGGCTACCTACTTAGGAAAGCCTGAAAGAAACATGTAGTAACATATGTAAAAGTTGTTGTATAACCTCTTTAGAGAAGTAAGGAAACCTGAGACCTTGCTATTTAACACCTAAAATAACTAAGCATAAAATTAAGGAACCCAATAAGATCACTGTTGGCATTCACAGAGCCACAGGCAGCTCGCTTCAGTATTCTCAAAGGAGGTTAAAAAGCAGTTATGCCACTCCCCACACCAAATGCTGAATCTCTGTTACTTGTGGAAGTGCTGTGGTAAATCATGGAGGCATTTTTGCAATCAGTGCTTTTATCTGCCTAATTGAATATCATATTTTGAATGGCATGAGATGTGTCTCATGGCACAAACCACAAATAAACTGCTGTTAAGAAAATTTTGCTCTGTCCCTGCTGACTTAATTGCAAATAAAGAAGTCATGTAAGAAAGCTGCCATTCCATGATATCTTTTGCATAATTTTATTACAAGAACCACATGTAAACTTTCTTTATGGCATATTTCAAATCAGAATTTTAACATTGTCTGTCATGTGACACCTCAGTAAAGGACCCGGTCTCGTTGTCAGTCTTATATGGGGAAAATGGGAAATCCAGCATAATTTCAGTGTCTTTCTGTATTGCTACAGCAAAAATCCCAAAGAATCCTCTCTCACACTGTCACCCCACCATTAGCTAGTACATTTTTATGTTCAGCAGCCCAAAGTTCTGGTCATGTACAAGACCCAATTTAAGGCTAGAGAATAAAAGATGCAAATACATCCAAATAAACCACGAATCAGCATCAGATCATTGCAACCTATGTATTTCCATACTGGGGATTCACATTATAATATGAATAAAATTGTGCAGAAAATGAGTCTTACCTCACCATGGTTAAAACGATCCTCTCTGGATAAAAAACATAACAAAACCAGAAAAATCCCATTACTTGTTTATGCACTACAGAAGCAGTGGTTTTACTCTGAAGTCACCTACAGCGGGCTCTAGACAACTGAACTAATCCAGTAAGCCTGAGTCAGCACCTGCACAGAGGTTTTTTTTCCCCTCTCTATAACAAGCTTTGAAATATATAGCAAATCAGTAACTATCTTCCCTCAAACCCTACATTTAATTGGAAATCTAAAATTTTTTTTAGCAGTTTCTTAATTCCTTCCATGAATTATTTCACAGCTTATTTAAGGAATGAAACTTGAGCTACCTAAGAGGCAACAAAAAAACCCCAACCCACCAAAAAAAAAAAAAAGGGGAGGGTTGGGAGGTATAGCACTCAGATACCACATAGATTTGCTTTGGCTTCTCATAAGGAAATACAAATGAGAAAAGAGTCATGTACTTGTTGCTCTCCAAAAACATTTGGGAAGGCAGGATGCTGAATCCTGCTCACATCTGTTGAAATTTTGATAATGGCCATTACACTCTGGGAAGAAGAGATAATTGAAATTACTAGTGGGAAATTAAAAAAAAAAAAAAGGCTAAAAGATACATTAGGGAAATTACAATATTCAATTGGATAAACTGACTGCTCTTGAGCACGGCATGAATAAGTGATGCCAAATGGCTGTAACAGGTACTGCATGTTTTATTAGAAAATATAATATAGATGGGAATCCTTCCTAAAGATGAATAACTTGGGTATCTTTATAACCTGGAATAAACATAATGAGAAGGAAAGACTTCACATTCATTATTTATAGAAGAAAAGCAAATAGGCCCATGAATAAATATTGATTTAGGAACAAAGCAGAAAAATAAACGATTAAATAGAAAATCCGGGGGTAAAAGGGTTAAGCTGCTAAACTTAGTTTTAGACACCCTATAAAAACACCACATATAGCACATTCAAGCCATCCAGTTACTGAACTAATTTACTTTTCAAAAAGGACTAAACCAATGTAGAATTCTGAATTATTTAGCATTGAGCAAATCAAATAAACTTCCAGTCAGTTTTGCATTAAAAAAGACAATATTTACCTTTCATATTGGCCTGCCTGAGATAAGGCCCACATAAGATATTTAATCACCTGAGAAAAACAAGAGCCAACAAGAAGTATGAATAAACTTTCTAAAGCATTTTTCAACATTTGCTAGATCAAATTACACCTGGGTAATCTCACTGAGAGATAATGCTAAGATAAAGAAATGCAATGTTTTAGATAAAAATTCTTTCTGAGGATGTTTAATTAGCCAAGCAGTTAGCAGTAATCCCATCTGTTCCTGTGTAAACTGTAAGTTGTTTTCACACAAATTATACATAATAAAATTTACAAAGAAACAGTTATAAACTGCAGTTACAGTACTCATCAGCTGTGTGACAGAAATTTTTTTGGTGCTTAACTTCAAAGCAAGTTCTACCACTGAATTGGGACTGGACCTTTGAAAAAAAGTATGTAAAGCAAATATAGACTTTTAAGCAAATATTAAAAAAAAATGTGTTTTAACTGTACTGGGTTTACATTTACAAGGTCTGGAGGTGGAGGGGGGCTGTAGCTTCTGTGAGAAGAGACCTGGGGCTACCCCATGTCAGGCAGAGCCAGTTCCAATCAGCTCCATAACAGGTCTACCACTGGCCAAAGCACAGCGCATCTGTGACACTGGTGGTGCCTCTCTTGATACCATGTTGAAGGAAAGGTAAAAAACAGTGTGTGGCAGCTTTTAGACAGAGCAATGAGGGAAATGGGAGAGGAACAATTCTGCAGACACCAAGATCAGTGAAGGAGGGGAGGGGGTGCTCCAGGAACTGGAGCAGACATTCCCCTGCAGCCTGTGGAGAAGGCCATGGCTTGGCATGCTGTATTCATGCAGCCCATGGGGGTTGATGGTGGAGCAGATAGCCACCTGCAGCCTGTGGAGGACCCCATGCCAGTGCAGGTGGACATCCCTGAAAGCAACTGCAGCCAGTGGAGAGGAGTCCACATAGTAGCAGGTTTTTTGGCAGAAAGAATGACCCTGACATACTTTACCCATGGAAAGGAACACTGCTGGAGCAGTTCTTAAAGAACTCCCTGCCTGTGGGAGGGACCCACTGAGCCTACAAAGAAGGGGGTAGGGATGATGGGAAAGTGATTTTAGTTTTGATTTTGTTTCTCACAATCCTACTCTGTTTTTGAATTGATGTTAAATAAACTTCCCCAATTCAGGCCTGTTTTGCTCATGAGAATAAATCGGTGTACAATCTCCCTGTCCTTATCTTGAAACATGAGACTCTTCAATTCTTCTTTCCCACTTGTCTCACCAAAAATAGGGAAAGAGAGCATGGCTTGGTGGGCAGCTGGCAACCAGCCAAGGCTAACACACCATAGCAACTTCTTCTCATCTCAAAATGAATAGTGATCCCTTTAAAACAAACAAAAAAACCAAACCCAAAGCACTAAAAACTAAAATTCCAGGTAAAGGTGATTTCTTAAATCTATCACTTACCCTTTTGATGATTACCCCAAAAACCACCAGAACAACTGGTAATAGCAGAGTCTTTGTGTATCTTACTGGAGTCTACAATGGAAATAAACTGTATTAATTTATTTCTGTTCACCTAGAATTACTTCAAGGAAGTAATTATCATTTTAAAGAAAAACAATATAAAGAGTTCTTCCTCAAGTAAAATGTAAATTTAAACATTCAACACGTGCAAAGCAAGCTTAAAGGAACTTAAATTTAAAACTCTAACCAGCAATCAGGCTATAGGTCATAATACTGGGGTAATTAGTAAATTATTCCCAGTACTTTGCTAAGATTAGATTGACTTTCATCTTGAGTACTACGGGTTGAATGACCTATAGATGTTCTAAATGTATATCTAAACACTGATGAACTGAAAAAGCCTAATGCCACATTAAGACATTTTCCTGCTCTTCTGTAGTCTACATCTACCCCACCAGACTTCTGCAGCTTTCAGTACATTTCCTATATACTCACAACTACATAAAGTCTGAACTCTGCAGAACTACAATCTATCATTTATCCCTGAGCAAGCACTTTTCCTTCAAGCAACAACATTTCTTAGACCCAAAAAATCCAAGCACTTTTGGGTTTAGTTAATTTAAAAGCAATAAAACCAGTTAAATTTATCTTAGTTCATTAATGTCTCTAATTCAACGAGTAAGAACTTGAAGTTATGATATCAGTAGGAGGTTATGGCTCTCAGACATTTCAAGTTATAAATTAAGACAAAACAAAAAGTTCAATTTTCCATAATCATCCAATTTGATCAAATTACCTCTTTTTCCATGAAGTCGAACTCTGCAGCACAGGTATACATTAATGTATCAAAATCCTTGTAGCCAATAAATTTAGATTTTAATATATTTCCTATATGAGCCTGGTAGGGGGGAAAAAAAGTGTAGTAAGCAAAAACTGTCCTGCTTTTCACAACAAAACAGTTTAAAAAGTATATGAGAAATATTTTTCATTAGGAGATAAGTTTATATGATTTACCTTATAAGAACATAAAAAACCAATTTGGGGTATATTAGATGACATCTTTGACTGCAACAGATTGGACTGTGTTAAATAAAAAGTAGTAAGTAGCAGAAAAAAGGTGTTACTGTTGCAACTAGGTTCAACTAGGTACAGTTTTGCATACTCATATTTTTAGGTATGAGCATCCCATCCTTGATGCACACCTGCAGACAGATTTTTAACAACAGACTGACAATAAGGGGCTGAGGTGAAGTGATAAGACCTAGTTACAAGCAGCATTTCAAAACCATCTTAAATTCACTTCTGAGAAAAGTGAACTAGGCAACTGAGTAAATAAAGACGAAGGTAGAAGATAGCAAAAATAAAAAAATCTATAGATCTACATTTAAAAACACACAGAGCATTTACTAACTCAATCATAAAAAATTTGTTTCTTCAATAACTTTGTTAATAATACCTCAAAGCAAATATGCAATCCTTCTCCCTTTTCTGCAAAACAAATCTTGGGATTGCAGGTAAGCATACCAGTAAGATGACAAATCAACATATTAAGAAAGGCACCAACCAAATACTCAGACAAGAGAACTTACATCATCAGCTATTCCAAACACTAAAGAAGTTAGGTATTTCAAGGTGACTGTCCCAAATAACCAGGCACATCCTTCAATGACCTTAAAAAAAAGACATTCAGTATGAAGTAAGTATCTCAACAAACCTTTAAAGAAACCTTTTCTTTTAAACAGGGCTTATTAAATTTAGCTAGCAGTTACAAACTCACCTCTTATCAGTAATTTCTAACCAATCACACCTCCCAAATTTCAGTACACTGCAGTGTTTGAAGTATTTTCTCATTTTCTATTACAGCTAAAGTAATCTGGTGCAACTGATGTTTATTACAGCTGCAGACAATATCATAGCTGAGGAGGTCCCAAAATTAACTTCAATCAGGGGCAAGCTAACTATTGACTCCATCTGTTTTTCATATACCAGTGCATACTGATTATTACACACACAGCCTCTCCATACTTCCAGGTTGTACTACTCTGGTAATTCAAATCTTTGGAGCAATGTGCTGACTTATTGCACCTTCTCAAGATAATCTCAATTGGAACTTGAAGGTAATACAAAGAAAGTAGGAACAATTAGTACTTTTAGTTGTATATCATGCCTACACTCCCATTTCCCCACAGCTAACTAGACTGGCAAGTTATACATGCACTACAATTTGTTATAAATATCAACTCCTTTATATTATTCACCTAGTTTTGCTAACAGGAATATGAATAAGAATGCCAGGCTATTATCAGGTATAATCTAGGTAGACTCCAATTTCAAGTGTTACTTTATAATAAGTTCATGAATATTATGTCAAAGTTAGCTCTCACGTTTTCTACAATGTTCTATTATGTCACAGCCTCCCAGGTGTCCTCCATGTCTGAAAACCACAGCCCTCAATCCCCACCCACCCACTTTATAGTGTTTTATTCCAACTTGCTTCCTTCACTTAGTTATGTAATAAGATGCTTGCTGTCATTACAAAAATTATCCTTAAAAAAAAAAATTATATAGGACATGTCTTAGTGAACATCTAATGCAATATCTTAGTCTTCATTTCTGCAAGCAGTTAGTCTTTTATTTGCATTTTCTAAGCTGCCCTTTATTTTAACAGATTTTCATACGGATCACAGATTTTTTTAAACAGATTTAGGTTGGTAATTTAAAATTAAACACATTGGCACTTGAAGGCTATTTCAATTTTCTGACACAAACGTATGCCTATGCCCCTTCTCTTCCTTCAGTAATTTAAAATTAACTTCTGGGAACATGGACAATATACTTCAAGAGTAGTTCAGCTGTATTTCTTGTATTTGGGGGCGAGAGAGTGGGGAGAAGAAAAAGAAAAAACCCTCTGAGATGTTTTCTGAGGAAAAAAATAAATTCCTTACCCACAGACAGACTTCTCTTCTGTCGCTTTTCAAGACTTTTGGACTTAATTCCAGAATTCCCTAGTAATAAAATGAATGTAAATTTTTAGGTAGCATATAGCAATAACAAGATATTCTAGTACCCTGGCTGAGTTTTGGTTTGGGTTTTTTTTTAATTTGGTAATCACCTATTGTACTACACAGCTCTTTATTAAAAAGCACTCCATAATTAATTCAACCTGAAATACAAACAAATGTGCAATACTGTGATTTCACCCTGCACTGGCAATACATGCCACTATAAAATCTCTTGCAGTAATTTACATATAATTAATGTAAGACTACTCTTCACATTAGCAAGACTCTATGTTATACAATTCTAAGCTTCTTTAACTCAAAGCCAATGAGAAACTGAATTATGTCTGCTTCCATGAATGACAAGACACAAGCAATAAACAAATTGCTGGCAGTATAATACAAACAATTTTCAAGCAAGTCAACAGAATTTGAGAGGTAGGAGGAGTTATTGGTATTACTCTGTTTCATATTATGTTCCTCGTTCTGAAAAAAAAGAAGACTCACTTTAAGGTAATTTTATGGACAAAGAAATTAAGAAAACTGAGAATTAACTTAAAAGCTTTTAGAAACCCAGTCCATACGTCACACTAAGACCAATGCTACTAAGCACCTAAATAACAGTCAATTAATAAGTATTTCCTTCAGTCAGAAAATCAATGTATCTGTACTTACTATATAATTACAAAAGCTGCTACAATAAAATACAGTAAGTTTTTAACAAGCAAACTATGTAACAGCAAATACCAGTAGCCAAGGCAGCTTACTCTTAGCATAGAACACCACTCTTGCTGATGGATAAAATATAAATTTAAAACATAAATAAATAAATGTAAAATCACTGAGTTCACCCCAAGCTTCTGGGACAGGAAAAAGAATCAGAAATGGAGATGATTTGCAGTGTGCTAAAATACATCTGCTCACACAATATTAACTTGTATTTTTTCTGTTCATAATTCCTTTAAGTGATATTGTATAAAATGGAAAGAAGTTGGGGGTTGCTTTTCCTATTTAAGGAAAAATTAAGAAAGTGAATGATGAGATGATGAATCTTCAGTGGATAATTTTGTGAACATGGCAGCATGACACAGCAGTTTCAGATAGTCTAAAAACATTTTTATGTATGTTTTACTCATTTGTTCTGCATTTGCAGTTCCACATTCAATAAAGTGGCATTTAAAACAAGCTCCTCCTTGCCTTGTTCATGTTACTGTTTTACAATTATTCTGGTCAAAAATAAATACAAGGTAAGTCTTGTATTTTTATAAACAGAAAAGAACTGAGGCGTAACTAAAGTCTTGGTGTAAACCCCAAATTTTTAAAATCAGTATTTACCCATTTTCCAAATATCTTCAAGGTCTAAGTGTGTCTGTCACCCAAAAGATTTCTCAACTATCTCATAATGCAGCAGCTTCACATTTTACAGTAATACATGACAGTACAGCATTACAATCTTAGCATGTCCTATGATTTCTTTTCTTAAACAACTTACCCAGATAACCACTAACGAAGCAGCATAGTATGATGTCAGTAACATTGAATTACCAAACATCAGAATAAAACACACTACAAGAGATACCTGAAAGAAGAAAATAAAAATAATTAAAATTAAAATAATTGGCCCAATATAGAAATTACCTGTATCAAGAACTTTAAAACCTACTTCACAGCAAGTGCAAATTTCAGTTTAAGGAATTGTTCCAAAAAACAACTGTAAGGACTACTGGGAACATCTACCCAAGTGTTATGTTAGTTTATATTTTAAAAGTACTTGCAATCAAAGAGAGGTGATCATAGGACTAACTCATCTTGCATGTTATACTAGCCACACTTTTGAAGTTAATCCTAATGTGTTCTTTTTAATTGTAATATTTCTCCATCCTATTTTTTATCAGGATCCTAGACAAACTTTAAAATGTTGAATAACATCTTTTCTGTCTTCTGAGAAGCATATGTTTTAAATATGAAGGAAGCAGACCTCTGACTGTTTGATCACACATACTTAACCACATGAGGTTGAAAGTCAAGGCTGAAATACAACTTTTCTCCCCAATCCTGATTCTCCTGCTATGCTTTCTTTTTAATAGAAAGCAAGCTGAGTTGCATTTTCTAACTTGGAGAGCAAACTTAAGGATCAATCTCTGCCTTCTTATACATGGGATTAAGGAAAGATAGTTATTTTTTAAATATGCAGACTTATGAACTCTCTCCTCACACAGAAAAGTTGGGGGAGCACAAATTGAAACACTGCAAAGCAGAGACTGGCAGTCTAGTCAGCCTCGTTAGGCTTTCTCTGTATTAGATAGACCATGATTGACTCTCTATCTGAAAATAGGCTTTTTATGACACTTAGACACCAAAATTATGATAAAGCTATTGGTATAAGCTGAAAGGCTTACGTATTTTATCCTACTTCTGTCAAAAAATTACTAAACCAAGATACATATTCGCAAATTTTCCTGGCAAATCTGACTGGGAACAAGCATTTGCTGTCCTGCGTTTGTAGCAGAAATGAGGGGTGTAGAACTTACTAGTGTCTTTATAAGTTACAGTATTCCAAAGTAAGTTTGAAAACATGAAATACAATTTAGCTCAAAACTTCTTCCCTGTGGTAAAAGTTCCCTTTTTGCTCACTAAGCTTCCATGGCACAATTTCAGCAAAAATTTATTTTTAACGAACTTATTTTCATCAAAAAATGTTGTTTACATGAAGCTGTGATGTCGCTTCAAAGAGCAAAACTCTTGGCAACAAAACTCCACCATTATCTAAACTTTTAACCTTTTGAGATATATTAGGTGGAAGCTTACAGGTGTTTTATATATAATGTCCTTCCCTTGGTGACTTTCTCAACCATTGTTGAAAACAACAGTTTTTCCCTAGACTAGCAGCTTATTTTTTTAGTCCTCTTTTCTGACTATCTCCCAAATAGTTCAATCACAACATCTCTCCATGCTCAAGACTACTGCAACCCTCAAAACCCAATTTTAGTTAGGGTTCTTCTCCTTCAGGGTAAAAGACTTACTGATAGTAAGTTTTGACTTACTAGCATCTCTTTACTTCTACTAACCTATGGTACGAGATGAATGCTGTCTTTTCAACTTCTTATTGCTCATCCACTATTACTCAATATGTTTTCTAGTCTGTTGTTTGAGACAGTATCTTCAAATCCATGGAATAAGCAGTGACAACAAGGAGAGGCAAATATTTTAAGTTGGTAATTTTTCTGGAGCTCAAACATTCTTGTGCACCACAGCAATCCTAGTTTCTGACACTGTGATATAAATATATACAAGTATTCAAATCCAGGTCCCTCCAACCCCTTATATTCAAACACCTTGCAACTAAGGAAAACACTTCAGACAAATGGCCTCTTTTGATGATCTGACCTGTTTGAGGGGATTTAAGTTTTTTTAAAAGTATTACCATATGAGCAGTGAGTATCTTCTGTAATTTGCAGGAGTCAATATACCCCATAATACACACAGCAAATAATGAAGCTATCTAGAATCAAAAGTGAAAGATAAGTTAAAATAATTTGCAGTGGTGTAGTCTTTCTGTACACATTCATACAAAAAAGTGACTACTTAATCATAGACTTTTATTGCTAAGTAAATATTTAGGCATCTTATAATTGTTTCTTTCAAAAAATCTATTGTGGTGCTCTGAATAACAATCACCAGACAAATTAAAAAGTTTGTGAAATATGAAAACAGCTTTACAAAAATGTAAGTCATCAGAACAGCACCAACAGATCGTTTTCCACTCTTAAAACATTAACATCAAAACCTTATTTTAAGGACAAAACCCTTATTTTAAAGTAAGATCAAAATCTTATTTTAAGATTTAAAAAAAAAAACTTTTTTATTTATTTAACCTTCAGTTTTGAGCAAAGTATGGAAACAGCCATAAATTGCTGCTGAAGAAAATGAGATTCACTGAACAGACAGGTTGCTGAAAATTCAGAAAGGAAATGAATGAAATTATGAATTGAACCTGTAATTTCAAATTGCAGGCCCAGCTTCTTAAACTGGTTATAGTGATGCACTTTTCACAATATTTTACAGATTTAATGGCTTCCTCTTCTGCAGTTAGAAAATTTGCATACCACAGCATATATTGATTGTTCAAAACTATCAACCCAAATCAAGCAGCAACTGCTTCAAGCTGGACAGACAAGTGAAAAGGTCTGGAGCCATACATGGATTTCCATCAACAGGGTACATTTCCATCAGTTTAAATACTAAGAAAGCATGCTGTCTGACAGCATCCTATTGCTCACATTATCATTTACTGTATTTCAACATTAGCAGAAGTTACAACAACCATCCAAACTCTCAGGTAGTGAGATTATGCCACTACTCACAGACTCATCAGAATTAAATAGGAATTCATGCAAAATCATGCCAGATATTTCATGCCATGCAAACATTGCTCCATATAAAATTTGGAATAGCCTGAAGAGATGCAAGATTAATGCCTTTTTTGGTTTTGTACTTCAACATACAACCGTTTTTTTCTTGTTCTGCGCTTGTTTTAATATACTGATATTACACTGGAGACTGCTTTTAAGAGAAAAGTGTATTTTTTAGTCCTGAAAACAGAAGGCTGAGTGGTATAAATGGTCAACTTTTAAATTTCAAGACTGGAAAATACCAATGTGATAAATGGTGTGAATCTTTCCTGAGAGCAAGAGTGAAATCTGGCTAAAAGGAAAGGCTTGGTACAGTTCTGAAGTCGATGGCCATCTACACACAGCAGTCATTTGCCTAGATAAGACAAAGAAACTATTTAGAGATGAAAAAGGTCTTACCTGGGTTAGAAGAACAAACTGAGCAAACTGCCAGGGAAGCATGAAAAAGATATTAGAAACACACAGTGCAATCAAGCTTCCTGTATTAATATTCGGAATCCTTGGGAAAAAGAGACAGAATAGGCATCAGTAAGTAAAATTACACCAGTGTTTGCATGTTATTGAAAAGCACAACATAGAATGTAATAAAAACAAAGTCACCATGGAATTTAGCCAGCCATATTGATCAACTACAGACAACATTGCTCAAATAAATTTAGTATCCATTTTCCATCAGTTCCCAAACACAGTAATTCTGATGCTTAATATTTCTTACCTATTTGATGAGTCATTAGCAAACAAGTCTTCTCCTAGCAGTATGCAATAAACATAGCACAACAATCCTATGACACTTGCAGCAGTCCACCTTCGTGCTAATCCAGGCACAACTATTTCCATTTCTACAGGGATCACAACTACTCTCAGAACAGTCTGCACCTGAAAGTGATTTCACCCCTCCCACATTTCTTTCGTATTTACTTTCTGCAACTTTTTGCTAGCAATCCCAAGTGAAGTTTCAGGTCAGGAGACGACAACAAACACATGAAACTCGTCTTCAACTGAAAACAATCCATTCTCTGTGTCCTGCTGCAAGTGTTATTCATTTAATCCTGTGATGTGAACTCAAAGCTAACACAAACATGTCATGTTTCAAATTTCACTAAGCGGCCTCCAACAGATGAAGACACCATATATATACTGCTATAAAATCCAAACCCTACATATTATAGCAATCTCTGGAAAATTTTCTTTGGCTTCTTTTACAAAGCCTCAACATTCACTTCCATTGGAAGGAGTCATGCTGAGCATGAGTCTAATGTATTAATATGTCGTATAAATGTCATATAAATGATACAAACAATAGAGATTTCAAATTCTAGTCTCTGTTTCAAAGACAGTTCCTCTATTTCATTGCAATAGTCATATACATAAAACAGAGCCACTCTTGAAGCAGGAACTGAGAAAACAAAGTTAAAATGTTTTATTCCCTTTTCGGTGCCTCACGCTGCAGTGCTTAGATTAAATACCTACTTATCATCAGTAAGTAAACCCAAGTACTACTTTATGTACCAAGATCTGAAGAACAGGAGTGAATGTATCTAATCAAGAAGTGTCATAATTATAGGTACAGAATACACATGCTCTGATCACCCTAACTTAAAGTGTAATTTCCTAGGTTTTTTGTTTGACCTCACAATTTAGCCTTAAACAAACAGGTGTCTTTCTAGTATGAAAACTAGCGATGACTCTGAAAACCAATCCTCAAAATACTTTTCTAGACAGTGAGTGTGTTTTCCTCACCTGAACCCCACAAGTTAGTGATGAGCATAAAGTACTTTTTGTTTATTCAGTGATAGCTACAAATCAATTTGACTTAATAAAGGAAAACTCTGGGGTTACAAGCACAAAGTTCAGCTATATCATAAATGCACTGCAAATCTGATGCAGTGCAGTTGATGAAAAAACCCCTCAGGTATTAATGATTATGCTTATTTCTCAAAACAACATGCAAGATGTGAACACAATCATGATGGAAGCCAGAAACAACCACTGAAAAGCAGGGCTAATGAACTCAAGAGCATCCCTGCATTAATGTGATTAGATTGCTCGAAATCACTGAACTGGTTAATTAGACTAGTTAATTAGTAATAGAAAACTGCAAGAGCACAGTGTCTTATGGGTGCCTATAGCATCCTCTGTTGTATAGCATAGGCCTATTCTAAGTGCAACCAACATACCACTCTCCAAGAGGAACAAAGCCAATTGATGGAGTATCAGCTTGTTTCTCAAAGGAATGAAGTGACATCAGCCAAAAAACTCAGTTTTTTTAAAGTTTAGACATGTATTTGCCAACACAGTAATTCTGATTTTTATTTTAATCATTTCTTCAAGTTGCCAAGTTTTCCCTTCTAATAAGTAACATGACTGCAGTTCTACTGGTGCAGCATCTGCAATGTAACAGCCACAGGAAAGTTTCTATGTTAATGATAACATTGTTACAGCACACAAAACAAACAGATGCATTTAAATAAATGTCCTGCAACACTGTCTTTTTTTAAAACATTGTAAAGAGCTAAGTATAAACTGAGAGGTACCTGAGAATATAGGTCAAAAGCAACATCTGAAGCACAAGGAATGGGTATGAGAAACTTTCACGGAGAGGTGGAGTCCACATGACACGAGTGCACTAAAAATAAGAACTGGGTTAGATGAAACATTTGCTGATACATTTCCATAAAATAATGCATTTGTATTTCAAAACAGCTAGCCACAGTTACTTCAATAAAGCCAAACCCAAGCTACATCACATTTTATTTAGAAACAAGCAAACAAAAAAATTCCCAAGCCAGGAAGCAGAGCAGAGGAATAAAAAGGAAACAGCTTCCAGACTTGAGGTCTATGATGCACTGTTTGATTAAAATAGACCATTGCTTTTCCAAAAGTAAATGTGGCAGCTAGAGAACATCCAAGAACCAAAGTCAAGACAGCAGCTGCTTGTCCCTGCTTCTCTTGAAATTTAACAACTCATTCAGGTAACTAAAACCATTCTCTAACTCATGCTGTGACTTGCCATAGATGGAGAAATTGTGTAGAGAGAGGATTTGAAGGATAAATCAACAACTACCAACAGCACAAGAAGTATAAAATCCAAAGCTGCCCTCCAGAACAGGCCAGTAAAATTGAACACATGAAATTAAGCTCTTAGAAGGCTTATACTAACTTATATACTTCACTCTTTAAACCTACTGAAGTAAAGCATAAGACAATTAAGTCAATTGAAAAACTTTGCTATTAATTTCTTGAGGTTCATGGCAAAATGACTCAGATATAACTGTCACCTCCAACGCTTATATTCACCTCTTTATAAAGTCCTTGCAGATGGCTCTGACCATTAAAAAAATAATTGTAACTTTACAGGACAACTTTGACAAAAAAACAAGTGAGTTCAAAATGGCTAGTAATTGATATGCACTAAAAATTACCAGTCATTTCTTTACAACTAAAGGACAAAAATGTAGTTAATCTTAACATGGATCATAATGAATCTATGAAAGCTTAAAGGATCATGATGCCAGGATGTTCCTTCATTTCCTATAATCTTAAAGTCATTTTGTTAGAATTCTGTGCTACCAAAGTAGTCACTACAATCAACATTATACAACTCCTTTCTATTTTTCCATTTCACAAATATGTTAAAGTACTAACATAAAACAGATGTACAAAGTGTAAAAGAAAGGCAAAGTCCAGAGGCCCATCACATTAATCAAATGCAACCCTTGCTGTCTAAGAGCACTCTCTGTAAAAGCTGCATCCTGATTACCATTAAAATTAACCTTTCAGAAGCATATATACAATAATGTGATGTCTTCAGCTGACTGCACAGATGTGATTATTTAAAATTATTTTTATTAGTAAAGTATGTAATCATGATTATTCCACAGGACTGTAGTCCTTTTGGTTATTTTTCGAGACTATCGCAACACTTGATTTACCAAATCTTTTCATACTTGAGGAGATAAAGACAGGAATGAAATGATGAGCATATACAACCATAAAAATGAAGCATTACTAAAGTAATTGACCAAAGTAGCTCATGCTATTTTCCTGTATTTGGGAAGCAATACTAAACTCGATCACCTGGAGATGACTTATCAAGGCTGTAAACTAACTTTGCTGCAGATATAAATTCATCAGATCTGTCTAAGCTTGAAACCATTAAAACACAGTTTTAATGTGCACAAGCACAGCACAAATGAAAACACGATGCTTTGGGATCCTCAGCTCAGTGCTAGAAAGGCAACCACTTTTACACAGCATAAAGTCTCAGGTATCAAGACTTGGCAAGTCAGGCTTACTCTGGTAGCCAAGTCCTACCCTTCCAGAAAAGGAAAGCAAATTTTTTTAGGAACTGTATGTACTGTTCAGCCACATGCAAGATGATTTCCACAGAATCAAAGGCATATCAAAGAGTTAAATAAAAGATTTTACACAGACACATTGCATGCACACCCCTTGCATGGGATTCAACAGCACACGCCGTAAAGCCAGACCACCTACATATATGTAACTACATATACCACCAGAACACTATATATATACAATAGTATCAAAGGACTCTGAGTTACTTCATTAAGCACAGAATAAACACAAAGAGCAAGTTGAGATCTAACACTGCACCTTTGCAAGAAAACCTGTTGCTCTCCAGAAATACCTATGGCTGAGCATGAATCAGGGTCACCCTATTTGAGCTCTACCTAAGTCCAGACTACATCTCCGTAGAGCTAAGCAGACCTGATTTCATATCATTCTCTGAAATATACACATTATCTGTGGTTTTTCTCCCAAGTCAAGTCACAGTCTCCTATGGATGGGCAGTGCCTGTGCCATAGTGAAGTAAATGCTTCTTTTCTGCATTGCTACCACTATCTTCGAAGTTCTCGACACTTTCCTTTCAGAAATTATACTTTATCACCTCTGCAGGCTTCACAGAATCACAGACTGGTTTGGGCTGTGGTTTTGGCCACACTCCATTTGACCAGGTTGCCCAAAGCCCTGTCTAACCTGGCCCTGAATACTACCAGTGATGGGGCAGCCACAGCTTCTCTGGGCAAACTGTGACAGTGCTCACTACCCCCATGGTGAAGAATTTCTTCCCAATGTCTCAACTAAGTCTACCCTCTTAGTTTAAACCCATTACCCCTTGTCTTTTCACTATACTCCCTGATAAAGAGTCCTCCATCTTTCTTGTGGGTCCCCTTTACGTAGTGGAACACTGCAATAAGGTCTCCCCAGAGCCTTCTCTTTCACCTCAGAGGCATTCTAGTGCATACGTGGCAAATAGTGGCAAAATAGTGCATAGTCTTATCACTATTTCCTAGTAAATGATTAAATATTCACTTCAGAGTGACATTAAGAAAGGAAACCCATACAAAACTTCGTATGTGGCCCTTTATAGTACCAAAACTAGTTTAGAAACTCTGTAAGAATTACCTGGTCTGGACCAGGCAGTCAACATCCACAGGTGAAAATTCTTCACAGACGATTTTAGAGAAAAACATGTCAAATGAAACTTAAAAATACTTAGAAACACTGCCCAAGGGTATAAAAGCCATGAGTTTTCTTCCAAAACACGAAACAATGACAGTGACATGAACAGTATTACCTGGGGTTACAGGAAAATATTTTTAGTAGCAATTTATTTTTCTTTTTTTTTTTTTTTTCCTGTAATGTAGCTTACTACGGTAGTTTAGCATTGGGATTCTCTGTATACATACAGAGTTTCAAAATTCTGTGTATGTTGTCTACAGTATATCAGTAAAACAGAAGGGGTTTTGCCTATTTTTTTTTCCCCAGGGGGTTTGTAGGGAGGGTTGGTATATTACATTCCAATACAGTGCAACGTAAAGAAAACCTACTCAATTTCTATAGAGTTTTTATAAGGTACATGCAGTCCAGCTATATCTGGAATGGGCACAGAAGCAGAATATTTTTATGTTCTGAAACTCAAACTCATTGTGCTATCAAGATTTCAATCTCAGGACCATTTTACAATGTTGTTAACAGGTGACATAGTGAACTGTGCTATATGTTTTGAAGTCATAAACTATTCTGCTTTCAATAATGTCTTATTCCCTTTAAATTCATCCCCCAATAAATAAGCAACAACACTACCTTTAATAAAATGAGAATTAGCCTAGACTAACAGAAAAATAAAATGGGGTGGGGGGCAGGGGGAAAGGATTGGGGAGGGAAACCTACCTCTCCATGGTTGAAAAAGAAGCACATCACAGTTACAAGACCTCCCAGACGGCTCCCACTGTAAAAAGAACAGGGAAAAAAAAATAGATACAACAGAATCTCATGATGGTAAACATTGCTTTAAAAAGGCAAAACACCACTTATATACAGCTAAGTTTATTGGGTGGGGGGAATGCTTTCAAGCATCAAGAAAAAGCAACCTACAGTTTACCTACAATATTAAACAAGCGAGGCAGCTCATGTTTATTTCAGAGCAGACTACTTGATATCAGGTCTTTTCTTCAGACACCAATTTTAACATAAATAACTTAGAATGTGGTTATTCCACTCCTCACAACCTTTGGTTTCAATCATTACATCTGGTGCTTCATTTGCAGACCAGCCAGAGCTTGGTCTTGAGAAGTGCCAAATTTCTTGTTTTTAAACATCAACCAATGTAAGCAGAGCAGTTCCTCCCTAAGATATTGATCAGAAAACCTTAAAATTTGCATGCTCTATCACCAAACAAGGAATTTTTATATGAATCTAAGACTATGTTAGGGTAACCAAATGAAGCATGTTCAAAAACTGTATTTAGAAATTAATTAATGGTGTGGTCAATGTATGAGAAAGAGGTTTTTAAGCCCTTGACTTCAGAATTTCTATACATTTCTAAACCAAATTCATCTGCTGAACAGTTAGCACGGTGGAGTCAGCACTGAACCCAAAGATATTTATCCCATCTCAAAACAGCACGACATAAGGTTCCTTTTTAACTACATCTGTAATTACTCATGTCCTGTGACATAAAGCAAAGAACATTTTTGGGCACACAAGTGTACTACTACTAAGAACGACAGAATATGCCTTTTTTGCTGCTAGACAAAAGCATCAACCAGCTGTCCAGATTCTTTAAAAATAAAACAAAAACCCACAAGCTAACCAACCTCAGATCCAGTACTGGGCCCTTCACTACAAGGACATTAAGGTCCTGGAACATTTTCAGAGAAGGACAACCAAGCTGGTGAAGGGTCTGAAGAACAAACCTTATGAGAAGCAGCTGCAGGAACTGAGGTAGTTTAGTCTGGAGAAGAGGAGGCTGAGGGGAGACCTTATTACTGCTTATAGTTTTCTGAAAGGATTTTGTAGAAAGATGGGCGATGGTCTCTTCAGCCAAGTGACAGGTGACAGGACAAGGGGAATGGCCTCAAGCTGCACCAGGGCAGGTTCAGATTAGATGTCAGGAAGAAATTCTTCACTGAAAGAGTTGTTGGGGTGTGGAACAGGCTGCCCAGGGAGGTGGTTCAGTCACCATCCCTGGGTGTATTTAAAAGATGGGCAGATGTGGTGCTTAGGGACATAGTTCAGGAGATGACAGGTACAGTTTGATTCAATGATTTAAAGGTTCAACCTAGTCATTCTGTGATTCTGTAATATACAAGTCATACTGAATCACTGAGTTCTGGATATAAAAACTGAGGATTAAAGCTAGCAACTGAGTGCTAAGACCATCTCCAAGAATTGTACATTCCTGCACCTAAAACTTGACCTTTCATTCCACAAATTGTAAAAGCATCAACACTGACATCAAAAATTACTAAAAGAATTCACTTAATATTAAAAAAAATAGTCTAAGAAACCAAGCAAACTACAAATTTGAAAAAAAACACACCCAAACCAGAAAAGGAAAAAAAAAAATCAAGTTCTATGCTAAAGGTTAACATTCTAATAAAACCTCAAATTCTAGAATACGATGGTGTTAATTGTATTCTGAACACTTGAAACCTGTCAGCCTCTGTAAGAGATTGCTATTTTACAACATGAGAGAAGATCAGTAAATCTGTAGCACAGAATAGGGAAATGCACCTTATCGGTATCTTTTCCAGAAAAGGAAGTGAACAGACTGCATTTAACAGAGGGTTATCTATAGTGTTTACTTAGATTGGTTATCTTGTAATGGTGCAATGCTATTGGGTGGGAAATACAATTCTTAAGCTTTCTATGCCAATATAAAAAAAAAAAATAATAAAGGATAAGTCTTTCCACTGAAACTCTTATACCATACAATTGGTGAAGTACACACCCTTCAGTTGGATAATAATTCCCCCTCTTTAATACAGTATTAATTGAAACTTAATAAATAATTAGAAAATTTTAATGAACTGCAGATGACCTGAAGAGTTAACTCAGTGCCTAGTAGACTCAGCTCTGGAGTAAGAAAAATACTCAGTCTTTTGACTCCCTGGGTACAATAGGCTGAAGCTTAAAAGTCACCCGGTGAAACGCTCTAATTCATTGTTGATTAACATGCAAGAAACAAAATGCTGAAAAATAACAGTAATACTGTCAGAAGGAGATATGGGTAATTTACTGGTAGTTCCTCAAGATGCAGTGTTTGACAATCAGCTTAAGTATTCCCTCCCTAACTACAAGAATAGAGGTGTGGAATGCTGGGGGGAGGCAGAATCTTACAACTACATAAAGTACTTATCATCCAAACACCATTCCTTTACCCTTACATAAAGAAAAAAAATCCAACAAACTAAAAATGGCATGAGTTCTTACCATATTGCTGCACTTATCCTAAGAAAGAACACTCCAGAAGATTCCCAAGTGCGTTTGCATAACTGAAGACCATACACAAAGTATAAAGGCAGGGACATACTAACGTCTGGCAATCTTCTAACCTCGTGGAGAAAGTGGTTAAGGGAACTAAACAGCAAAAACTACCCCTGTGAGAGCAACTAAATTTCTGTTAGCTCAACTCTGAATAAGCTCATTATAGAGTACAGCGAGTACAGATGAGAGAACACGTGCTAGCTCGAAAAATAATGGTAAGAAAATGGTCTTCCACTACCCTATCACCTTCCATCACTAGTTAAAGTTGGGAAGAGACTAAAAGCATATGAAGGCTGAAATAATATTACACATTCTATGAACATATAGACATAAAAAAAAAATCCTAAAAACAATTGTGTAAGGTTGACATGATTACTGCTAATGAATTCACGAATTAAAAGATAAAGAGAATATTAGAGGATGGTTTCCCACCATCAAATGAGTCAGGCTATGAAAAAGCCTTTCAAAATCCACAGCAGAAACAAATCAGCTTTATCAAGGAGATTATACCAATTCATAAGATTACCTAATTGCACTACTCCAGCTTTATGTTTTATTTTTCACACTGCATGGAAAAATCTAAATATCCTGGTTTGCTTTGACCAAGATGAACCTTGGAACAGCCATCATGGCTAAGCAGTCATCCAGATCTAGTATCCAGCTATGAAAATTACTCAGAATAAGTAAGATGAGAAAATCCTACCTGCAGAAAGTTTCATAGACTCTTGGTATCTTTCATTAAGCCAGATAGCTAGTGGCTTACACCTTGAAAACTGCATGCATACTCTAGTCATTTGAATACATACACTGCTGATCATTTATTTAAAAAACTGAATTGCTACCAATACTTGATAGTTATTTACATTCAACACGGCCCAAGGCTAAGGGAATTACTGAGAAATTACAAGCTTACTGCTTTTCCAATTACAATAATGCATAAAATGTGGGTTTCTATGCATCTCCCATAAGAGAAAAAATACAAGTTGATGACACAAATATTCAAAGTTTATCGGCTTCCTCAAAACACAAGCCATTAATTTCCTACTTCACGGAATACAAATATATCTGCTTTACCTCCAAGCATGAACACTTACACTGAGCAACTTACTCTTTTTATTGTCAGCACCTGCCCAGCACTATTCTTTATTTGCATTATCAGACCATTCTTCAGAGAGAACAGGAAAAAAAAACACAATCCACAAGACAGTGAAGCCTGGGAACGAGGGGTGGGATGGGACACACAGACAATCACACCTTTCAGAGGAAAATGTAGCAGCCTTTTGGTTTTTTTACATAACTGACACATTAAAATACAGGTAAATAAAAAAATACTTCCACTTCTGCTTTTCTCCAGAATGTGGAATCTATTTTTGTATTACAGTTCCTGAAATTTAAGGGCTGATACTGAAGAAAAGAAGTTAATAGAAAAAGGGAAGTGTATACATATCTCCAAAAGAATGCATCATCTTAAAAAACATTTTGCCTTCTCAGTTAAGTTAAAACTGAAAGTCATGCAAGATGACTTGAGGCAAAACACTGGGAAGACGAAATCTTGGTTAAAAGTATACTGTCATAGAAACTTTGTTTAAAAATGAGTTACACTGACTATTTTAAGAGCAGAAACCTGTCAAAAGCCATGTAAAACTTGTACAGCATTTAGCTTCATCCACAAACCAGGGGTATCAATGAGATACCACCTCACTGAAATTATCCACAACTTTTTTCCAGTAACTTTTTTAGTGACAACACATACGTAATGTAAAGCACTACTACTGCACAGACAAGGAAGTAATATCCCATAAAAGTATTTTAGCATTCACTTTTTCAAATTTTGTATAAAAACTGACAGCTAGTACCATCTGAATAGCTCAGTCTCAACTGCCTTACCTGAGGTATGTACCGTATATGAAGAACAGTGACATCATTAATCCATTCAAAAGAAAAATCACAGCAACATAAAAGGAAGCAGGGTCTCCCAACCCTAACAAACAAATAGTTAACATGTTGTCAAAATAGAAGATCATATTGATTATAATCCACCGTACAATTAGTATAATACAGAATATAGTATACTACCTTAATTATCTATAGAAAGAGATAACAGAAAAAAAAATGTTAATTTCACGAAGATTCTGGTGGAGATTCAATTTGAAGACTGTATTTCTGAAGAAAAGAAGAAAAATAAAGGGAAAAAGAAAAAAAAAAAAAAAGAGATGGCTGGCACAACATTTTGGCTGTTAGCAATAGAACAAACTGGAAAGTATTACCTCTAAAGAATATACCTGCAATGCATAGGCATAAGCATCACTATGAACATTCTCTACAGGCTATGTTTTGACTTCACAGAGCTTCTGAGAACAGGTGTGTACTCCCTGTGCTCTTATTTTTCATCTCTTGCAGAAGTAAATCCATCTCTAAACATGCCACATACAACGCTCTTTGCTTTCTTAGTTTCATTAGAAGCCAAGAACGCAAGTTTTTCAATCTATTAATTCACAAACCCTTCTGTGTTCACTCTTCTGTTGTTACTCCCTTTCCCATTATTTCTTAAAACCCTCTTGGCTCTAATCATTTCAGCAGCACAACATAAAAAGCCTTATTCATTATGGAGTAGGTAACAAAATTATACAGTTTTGTATGCAGAAATGGTTATTCACTATTGCTGAAACAGCAAGACAGCTCTCTAAAGTAAGATGATACGCTCACCAAACACAGTAGTTTCAGTAGTTGGTGGTTTTGTTTTTACAAAAAACAGGGATGAAAAGTTATAGATTTATTCACTGTTTACTGCTTCTGACAAAATTAGAGAAAGTGAATCATTCAAGTTCTGAAAAGAGTTCTTATAGCCCTGTGTAAAGGAAAAATACTAACTTGTCACCATACAAAGACATTTTAAGTGATAAAATGAAACAACTCCACAAGCTACCATCTATCATTCAGCTTTAAACGACTGTAGAACGTCTCAAAAGCGCTTCTCAGCAAGGTGACTTAATGGCATAATACCTGACAAGCCAGTATTAGAAATGTGGAAAAAAAACCCAAAACAAAACACAAAAATGTGGCAGCATCCAAGCTTTGGTATCAAAATCAAGTTACAAGACTGAAATTCTTATGCTGAAGAGTGGGTCGCAAGAGGAAGAGGATTCTTCCCAGTAGACTCCCTAGACAAGATTTCTCTAAATATGGTTATTCATGAACTCATGTACCTTTTCCCCTTCCTCACCACTCCTCAAGTTGTAGTTAGGGGAGGAAATACAGAGGGTAAGGTTTTGAAAAGTAGGAACTTGGAACAGATTTAGGATTCTACAGAAGCTACAACAATACATGTACAGCGGCCTCAAATTACAGTTAGGACATTTTATTCTAACAGTTCAACAATATAAAGGCTTGGACTAAAACTGTGAAGTTTTGCAGTGCAGTATAGGAATCTGACATAGGTAGGAGGAGCTATCTAATAAACAAAGCCCACACTCTCACCCCTGGTGTCCTTGAAACCTTTTTCACGCTTCTCACTTATGTTGTGAACTTGCCAAAAACCACAGGCTTAGCCAAACTAAAGCATGCCACTGAAAAAGACACAGGAATATTTATGACTTCAGAAATATGTAAAGACACAATTACATGTTTCCAGGAAGAAGCTGGAATAAAGCACAACTCACCCTCGCAGCTTTCAACAGGACTAAGGCCTTTTCCTCTGTTTACAGTCCAACACATCTTTGTCGGTACACCAAGAAAATCCATAACGGCCGTATACATGCGGTACCAGCTGGCAAGGACCACCTAAGTGGAAAACAGGATTTGAAGTTTCTGGAAAGGAACTGGGATTAGCTCAAAGCCCAAGATTACCTCTCATGACAACTGGACCTAGGATTTTCTTTGAACTCAGGATTTTTCACAACTATTTAACATTTCTGTCCAGACTTCAAAAACTCATCCAATACAGACCAAGTGTTCATTAACAGACTCCAACTAGGCCTGCTTTAGAAAAGAGATCATTTCATCCACCAAAATGCAGTATTTGATAAAGTGATAGACTTCAATATTGCCTCAATGGTTCCCTATTTAACCTCATTTAACTCTTTCTGTTTATCAGATATTAAAATTCCAGATTGTGTTGGCAGAGGACAGTGAGGCAAATTAAATCTATTAAAACCAATTTTTTTTTCCACCTGGCAAGAATATTAATGGACCAAATCTTATGGGTTTTTACTCAGATAAGCTTTCATAGGTTAATTTTAAGTATGCATTAGAAAGGGCTTCCAGATGCTACGTAAGACAGCATTTACATTTTTGATGCAAAGGTCATAATGTTCTTATAACAACCACTACATTAAATTTGAAATACTGATATTTTTGGGGGTCAGTTGTTTACACACAGAAAAATGATGAATCATCTCACAGCAAAGTCACAAGTTAACCTTACCTAGCTATTCTGTCTGGATATAACTGGCTTTATAAGGGTTCATAAATTAGTAATGTGGCCATTCCATTTGAGCTGCTCTGAAAGTTATAACTCAGGGGTTCCCAGACACAAATTATGTTTCACCACTGTAGTATTAGCTGTCTGGGTCACAGAAAACATGTACAGGAAAGATGTTTCCCTCTTTTCTTTTCCCTTACAACTAGTAAAACGCTTTATGTCATGTCTATCTTCAAAAAGGGCAAGAAGGAAACATGAGGAATTACACCTCGATCTCTGAGAACCCGATGGAGTAAATACACCTGAAAATCCCTTCCAAACATATTAAGGGGAAAAAAAAAAGGCAATTGAAAGAGTTCAACATGGATTTACAAAGGGAAAATCACACCTGCTCCACTTCATAACCCTCTGAGATTACTTTCTTGGTAGAGGAGGAGACAGGTGTGAATGCTGTTTTTTTTTTTTTTTCATCTGGTGCTAGTTCAGTGCTATGTCTTTATTAAAACCAGATTATGGTACAACATCCTCCATGTGTCTGCAAATGATACAAAACTGGAAGGACTGGTTGATGCTTGTGTTGCCATTCAGAGGGATTTCAACAGGCTAAAGAAATGGGCCAACAGGAACCTCATAAAAGGGAAATGCAAAATCCTGCACCAGGCAAGAACACCACCAGGCAGCAGTACAGCTGGAGTTTGCCAACTAGAAAGAAGTTTTACAGAAAAGGACCTGTGAGTCCTGGTGGACAAATTGTACTTGACCCAGCAAAAATCCCTTGTTGCAAAGAAAGCTACATGTGTGTATCCTTGGCTCTGTGTCACCAGGACAAGAGAGGCAGATCCTTCCCTTCTAACTCAGCACTGCAAAGACCATATCTCCAGTGCCAAGTTCAGTTCTGGGCTGCCCAAGACAAGAGGGACATAGAGACAACTGAATCAGACTTGTTGTTTGACAGGGCAAGAGACAATAAGCACAAACTGAAATACAGGAAATTCCTATGAAAAAAATACTTTTACTTTGAGGGTGGTCAAACATTGGAATGGGTGGCTCAGAGATGGAGATATTCAAAACAAAACTTGAGATGATCCTGAGCAACCTGCTCAACTTCTCCCTGCTTCAAGCAGAATGCTGAAACTAGATGATCTTCAAACATCCCCTCCAAACTCTATTGTTCTGTGATTCTGGAATTCATTGATTTTTAATACCAGGGCTCCAATCATCATGGCATACCTCCACCTGTGGCCTTTACACTCTCACAACTTAAATCTTACATATTTAAAGTACAACTACATCTTTCCAGACCAAGACTCACTGCCTCAATATTCTGTCCTGCAAAGTATTCTGGATTCCTGGAGGCTTTCTGAGCATCAGTGCCGTGGCACTTTTGAATGTGTGTGTACATGTACATGAACCACTTGCCCAATCTCCAGATAGGCAACAATGGGACCAGAGAACCAAATCCACATCTTTCCTTTTGTCATCTGAATGGGGTTTGTACACTGCCAACAGTGTGTGACAGCTCACAGACATCTGTCTAGCATGTTCACATCACCAGCCCTGAAGCTGACATTACCCTAAGCACACAAAGCACTATTGCTGTACCAACACTGCACAAAAAAAAATTAAATATTCATTTATCAACTTAACCTTTTTATGTCTCAAATGTTTGTGTCTGCTTCCTAAAAAGGTAACAGGTTACTTACGTACTTCATGCAGAAACACAAACATTTTTTGCCAAAGCTACTTGACATGAAACAGTTAACACGGACAAAGAATCAGAAGCAAATCAGTAGTACAAAACTGCATGGTCAATTTCTATTGTCCCATATCAGATCAAGCTGCAAATGCAAAAGCTGGAAACCAAAACACTGGCTCTCAGGCTCAGGAGAACTCTGTGGACTGGACTAGTCCTTTGCTCTAAAAGAACATGTAGAAAAGTCAGTCTCTCTTACTAGCTGCCTTTGAGTAAGCAACTGAACACCAACTACACAACACTCATCACTCCAACTCCCAATTTACATCATCACTGACACGCACAAAAATAGCTGTTCTGTAACAGAACAGCTGTTCTGATGAAGAGACAAACAGTAAACTTAACATATTATCTCTCCACCACAGGAATTAACACCTTATCTCTCCACTGTTTAGCAAGAGGGATCACTGATGGGAACATCACCACAACTACTGACTATATGGTAAATACCTGGAAAATATTTGGACTGTGATGTTGTACAACCACAGAGACTGACTTGTTGCTTTTAGGGTTTTTTACTGCTTATATTTATAATTTACACAGATGATGTAATGATTGCCTTGGACTCAGTTTACCCTTTTCTTTCTTTAGATATTTTCATGACTAGTACCAGCTGTACATGCAAGCGAGTTGTTCTACTTTTCTCAATGGGTTTAGTATCCCGTTTAGTAACTGGATTTCAAGGCAATTTTGATGAAATTGATTTTTAAATCCTCTAAATAAAAACTTTATTGAGATCCAGTTTTAATGCTACTATTGTGTGGAAAGAGCTGAAAAGATTCTAAAACATCAAACAGCAATTGAAACACTCAGAAAAGTGACCAGATACTGAGTATCAGAAAGAAAATAATCACTGCCAACAAAGAAATGCACAAGCACCTTTCCACCACCCAACACCACTGTAGTAATAAGTAAATGAGATAACTCTGGAGAACATTCTTCAAATGTAAAGTTGTATCTATTGACAGTTTTATAGATGTAGTTATGTGGAAACAAGTATTTAAGAAACACACTTTAAAAAGCCTGACTGTTTACATGAAGGCTAGTCATCAAGCAGTAAGTGACTGAAAGGAGCAGAGACTATTTGTCTGCTTTGCATGCCCACACAGGCACAGAAAAGATGAATGAATTCATACCTTATCACCAAGCTCTACAAGCCAGTAAGATCCTAGAAAACTCTGAATGAACAGACAAGCCTTCACATTTTTCAGAGTAATCTACCTAACATCCTTACAGAAGTCAGCCACTATATCTGATAGCTCTTGTTTTTATTTAATCATCCAGTTTACTTAGTCATCTTTCATGATGAAGCTGATGATTCTCTACGAGCAAATTCACTTGACTGGTCACATTTTATAAGTCAGACTATAGATGGTAAGTAAATCTTTCCCAGATAAAGAAAACAATTTTATATTATTCATACTAGGTGCATGTTCCTAAAGTTGCATTTCTAGAACTGAACTGCAATCCCTTTGGAGTTAAAAAAAAAAAAAATTCAAAGCCACCAAAATACCCCCAAACAAACCCAAAACCAGTACAATGGTAAAAAAAGCATTCATCTATAGCATTTAGTTCTTCCAGAGCAAGGAATTAAGAAACAAATGTAGCCACTACATGCCAGTTGTATAAATACATTGTGTGCTGAGAACTCTTACACATACAGTTACTCTAAAAGCAGCGATGCTATGACAGAGCAGGTAAATGAGTATAAATGCTCCAACAATTACAACCATTACCAGTCCTTGATTCTACAAAAACTAAGCTGTTGCTGACACACAGAGTTACAGAAACATACATTAACCAAAGGAGTTTTCCCTTCGCAAAATGTAGGGTAAAAAACCCCAAACATTTCTGCACTGCAAACATAATCCAGCCAGGTAACAAATCTAACACCAAGTACATGCACAACAGAAGCAGTCAAGTCTCTCATAGAGGACTTTCTTCTGCAACACATAAGTAAACTACTACCATGCCTGGATTTTAGGGCTACAGTGAACCGTGGTGATTTTTTTAGCACAACATCCTACACAAAACACAAGCCAAAATAACCTCTCGGTACCTGTATCACTGCAGGCAGTATTGTCACATACTACTGATACTTCCTATTTGTTTCCAGTGAAAAGAACAAAAGATGACAAGTAGTACAGAATTGGATTGCAACTCCAGGGTGTGAAACACTAAGATCTACACACCTTTAGCAGGACTGAAGTCTGAAAATTAATCACAATATATGAAGTAACTTTCTCATTTTAAATCTGGAATTAAAATAAGGTATTTAGGCAACACTTCATTAACCATTGTATCTTTACAATCACATTTTCCAGAGTAACATTTCTTACAAACTTGTAGTAAAATCTAAAGAAACCAAAGATTTATCAGAAGGTATTAATTTTAAAACATAGCTCACCTCTGGGTAAAGATTGAACCTTTGCAAGGTGTTAATCACTAAAGGATATTCAGTTAGACTGTCATTCATAATTGCCCATACTCCATTCCAAAACGATGGTGCCTCAATAATGATCTTGAAGTAGGAATAATAAAGACCCTACAAGAGAGCAGAATCATTATTTATGATTATAGAGGTCACTTCTGCTTCATGAACTGCCATATACAAGCTTCAGTTTTAAATCAAGTTTCGTAATGTAACAAATAGGACGAGACACTTCAAGATGACTATCCAGATTTTTCAAACTTCTATTCATGCCACTGAAACAAGTAATGTGGGTTTCCTTCACCACTGCTTCTTATGACATCTAGAAATCTCTCATTTGGGCTAGTTACTATGCACTAGCACAGCATTTCACAACTCTCAAAATAAAAGCAGACAAAATGTGTGTGTGTATGTATGTATGCAAACATTTATTAAAAAAATATATTTTTAAAAAAGCTGCAAAACAAGACTCTAATTGAAAGTAATCTTCAGGGTTCTTGCAGTTTTGTATTTCAGGTCCTCCAGAACCATATTTTTAAGTTATATTTGAAGTGAACTCTGAAGAGATACATTCATAGTGACCAGCCACAAGACACAAAACTACTCTGCACGTAAAAGCATAATGCATTTTAGTTGCAAGATATCAATATAAATACATATAGAGAAGATAGAAATTTTGGAAAGCCTACAGTCACAAAATTCCAGACAGAAGTTTTCCAATCACTGAACTTTTAATCAAATGTAATCTAACCATTTCTGTGCGAAAGGCCATTTCTCTTTCTAGCGTTGACAGATGAGAAAAATGACGGTCATTTTCAAAAAGAGTTGTTATGTGACACCTGTTAAGAAATAATAATAAAAGCTGAATAAAGAGGTTTAGAACATGTTTCTAAACTCTTAGGGATAAACTCTAGGAGTTTAGAACTACATCATATATATACCAAGGAACAGCTGGCAAAGCATTCAATGAAGACCCAAAGTTTGCTTACAAACTACAGGTTTAATTTGCTCTTATGGTACATGAACATTCTCCTCTATTCAGACTAATTTAGATGGAAAATACATGAATTCACAGAGTATTTTTAAAGTTGCATTACATAATTTGCTATAATACCTTAATACATTTTAACTTCAGTGCAGACTGTCAAGGATGAAAAGTCTAAGGCTATCAAATCTACACATTAGGAAAGAAAATGCAAATATCTGTCAAACGAAACGAATCACAGATTAAAAACCGGTGAAAACAATGGTGCACATAAAAGTAGCACATACTTTTCCACAAAAGTCTCTGACATATTTCAATGCAGATATCTGCCATTACATATAAATGTGCTTGCTATCATAAATATATTTAAATAAAGGTGTAACTACAGGGAAAAAAATAGCCAGGAAAAAGACAAATAATTTTGGAAGCAAACTTGCAATTTGAAAAAGAAGCTTCATCTCCAGAAAGGATAGAAAAAGAAAGAAACAGAGCAGTGCACGTGATTCTGCTTTTGAATAGGAATTTGCAAGAGACAAACTACCAAAAAAATCAATAGTTCTTTTTGAGCTAGAAAACAAAAACAGAGAGGCAGAAGCTGTTACTTTTTATCTCTGCAAAAGCAGCTAGTGAAAATCACTATCGAAGTCATTCTATTTCAAGTCTATACTACAAAAAGGAAGGGTGAAGATTAGGATGGAACCTGAAACAGAAGGATTACATTGACAAAGAGTAGTTGAAAGGCTGTTCTTCTGTACACAAAGACAACATTGGTCAGACTTCTCTGAAGAGGTTAGAGAAAACGTGATATAAAACCAGGAAACTAAAGCACAATCCAAATAAGCAGAACATAAGAGAAAGTTGAAAGGATTTGCCATGAGTTTCAAAACCCACTGAGGGTAAAAAGGTCTGTTAGTGGAAATGCACTTAAATTTGTATAGCTAAGTAATAATTTTCCACCTGGAAAGCAAGCTTTACTCTTCACTGAGCAGGCTTAGGAAACCTTTCACATCAGCTTCACAAGAACAGAATTATTCATCTCAGAGACAACAATTTGGTTTTGAGAGAAAAAATCTAAACATAAATTATCCCAATAGCTTATCATAATATAAGTCAAAATTATACTTTTATTTTAAAATATATTACTCTCAAGCAATAAATATAACCTTACCAATGTAGGACTCCTGCAAAAGCAGCTGCAAAGGAAACAAAAGGTGTCAAGTTACTAAAAAATTTAAATCACTGAACATGAAATCACATTCTTTAAAGTAATTACAGTACTACTTCAGAGGTGCACAGAAGGTACTCGGTCTCCAAAGGAACAGAAGATTGGGAACATCAGAATTAACATTATGGACAGCTCTTTGAAAAAATTACACTGATGGCACTCAGCAGTAGGCAATGTTTCCACTTACATATTGCATCACTCAAGTCAATCCATCAGAATCACAAAATACTCTGGGCTGGAAGGGACCTCAAAGCTCATCTAGTTCCAAACACCCTGCCATGGGCAGGGATACCTTCACTAGAACAGGTTGCATGATTTCAGCTATCAGTAACAAAACAATTGTAAGCAATTTTTTTTAATAAGCATAAATATTTTCAACATTTTAAGATACCTATTCTGATTAGCTTATACAACTCCTTGGATTTTGACCAACATGCAGCTCATACTAAGGCCTGACATACGGTAAGAGCAGTGCTGTTAGATCAAAGCAAGGGCAACAAGTAGCACCCAGGGGCCAGAAAGGGCTAAAGGTCATCATGTAGCCATTATCACATGCAGCTCGCTGCCTCCTGCCGCCATAATCTTCACATATCGATTGTCTGGCTGTTTCTTCATTGTGTGCCAGCTCGTGGAAATGGTACAGGCCAATCTTGCAAGCTGGAAAGTGCAAATACATCAGCTTATCAAAAAAAGTTCTGAAAGCAGATTCCAGCAGCAGCTGGACTGCTGAGGCTTTATATTTCCCAGGATGAGGCAGGGGACACCTGTACCACAATTGAAGAGGAGGGATGAGCACTCCCACCATTGGCTACGCAACTGTTTGCTCACAGGTGCACAAGTTTGGAGTTACAAGATATGAGTTACAAATTAGAGAACTTGTGAGTGAACTCTCATGTTAAACTAGTCTGTACCAGGTGGACTGAGCCCTTGGTTGTCATGTTTGTTTGCTTTCTTTCCTAATGAGTTCATAAAGTTTAATTTACATAGTACACAGTCCTGTAAATTTGAGAGATTCAAATGGACCATGACAACCAACAAAAATCTAACTGACAATATAAATTGCTAAAAAAATCTGGACTCTCCATGTAACAGCATTCTATTTGCCCATTCAGGGACTATCTGAAGTGTTGTCACAGAGGTACAGAACAAGGGAAGTCATTCCAGGGACAAAGGGAAAAGACAAATGATGATAAAGTGGTGGGTAAAATCTAGGTCTGCTACTTCTTTAGCATGACAAGATCCACAGACAGTGGAAGCCACTCCATTTGGCTTGGGCAGCATTCACAACATACCCAGTGCTCACCATGGAAGCAAAGACAGATCGAGTGAGGGATAAAGGGCAGGCATCTACAGTGACCACTGTGCTCCTTCTAGACTGAAGGTGTCTTGGTTGCACTCAAGGCACACAGTGGCTCTCTGACTCAGAAAAGCCTGTTAGACTGGTTGTCTTCAATAAAATATTTATGGTGTATGACACATAGCTTATTCACACAGGCTATACAGAGCAGAGAGAACGTGGAGAGGACAACCACCCTCCCTGCTTACATCCAGCTGGCAACAAAAAGGTGCTGAGTACCCTGCCCCTCTCCAGGGTGCTGATCTGTGCACACCTCCTACAGCTCACGGGCACAGCCCTCGCCTCTCTCACCACTTGGAACGGGTCAAGTTGCTTGCACAAAGATGTACACCAAATGGTTGCAGGCTGATGCAGAATATAGCGGGAGATGTCGTGAATATGTTCAGACTTCATGTCACATGTGTGATGGATTGATCCTGGAAATCGGCAGGGACAAGAGAAACACCTCTGTAAACACACTGAATTTATGTGGGGGAGGAGTGGCCTGAACATCCGCTTCATGCCATAGTATATGTCCCCCAACACAAAGCCTCGAAGCGCTGCTGCCGGCATTACTTGTTATCACCACAACACTGCTGCTGGCAACACTTATCACTGTTACCACAGGTTGTAATGGAACAAACTACATTTATGAACCTCAATTTAACATTAAAGCTTTGTATATAAAGTTGCATGAGGCAAATGGGTAAAAAAAGAAAAACACATTACCTGAGGGGAAAAATACATTTCCTAACTCTTGCCTGTACAATTTAACATTTTCCTCAAGTTACATACTTCACACAGTAGCTGAGGTTCTACAACACCACACTGAAACTTCCTTAAGAGTTTTTCAGTGCCACTTCAGTCACTGAAGTAGTTTTCTCAAAGAGAATCCTGGATTTCAGTTAGAAAATTAATACCCCAAGCTTCCATTTAAAACTTTAAATTTTTACACATACTTTCTAGAAGAAGAAGAAGAAAAAAATCAGCAAAGGATTGCTCAGTATAGTTCTTATTAAGTGGAATTTAATGTCTTAGGAAAGCTTCAGAAGCTACAGAATTTATTTATTTATTTTTGTACTAAGGGCATTTAAGTTAGCTCTCATGAAGAGCTGCAAAATCCCTTTTGAGAAAAGCAGATATGGATACGGTATGAAATTCCAAGTAAGCACATTAGCTGTATCAGCAACACAGGAAACTATATTCCATAAACAAGCTTTTTGCAGCAAATGTATGGAATGAGAGCTGTCCATACCTTCCTTCATTATTGCTTAAACAAGTCTAATGTTTGCACAAGTCATTATTTCCTTTCTCATCAGCATTTCTAAGATTCCCCTAAAGATCAGCTGCTGAAATGCATTTAAATATATAGATATAAAAACTATAAAAAATACATTTTTTAAGACTGATTACATGTTAGGTAGGAATTTACAGTAACATTAAAAAAAAAGCACATTAGCTACCAGTACTGTTCATGATCTCAAATTCATGTGGTTCCAAATAAGGCAAATATGTTGCAAATAAATTATCTATTAGCATGAAAATTATATTTCAAATTCAAACATACCACTTTTTCAGAGAAAATAGTATCTTTAAATCTGCTTCTTCTCTTCAGTAAATACACTCATAGTTATTTTGGAGAATTTCATATACTTTGTTATAAAACTTCACAATATCACTCTGCATATGAAACGAAGACCTTTTATAATCACACAGCAATTCACATAATTACATTTCAAGAGACAATACGCTTAATTCATAGACTTTCACTACGAGCCTAAATCGGCGTTTTTCAACAGACTGCATCCAGACTGACATTAAGCTAATTTCAGACAGAAAACATGCAGATCAGCTCTCCCAAATTACCATCCCCATTCATGTCCTTACTGAGGAGGGAAGGAAGGACAGGAGGGGAGTACTAGAGTCCTAATGCTACAAAGACTTGTACAGCTACTTGAACATGCAGATGCCATTTTCTCGCCCAAACTAAGAATCCCTAGAAGCAAAGCATATGATCAGATTTTTGCAGACTAAGGTTATTATGTAAAATCTGATAGTTTATTCTTCAGATTTCCTATTTCTGTCTGTGTTCTGTTCTAAGAAAAGAAATGTGAATGGCACACAAAAAGGATTCTAATTCTGGAAATTAGATACTGAAGAATAAAGCCATAATACAAAGAACTTATTTACATGGGAACAACCAATGCTGAGATACCCTAATGCGACAGGACCTGAAACAGACTAGAAACTGTTTAGTACTTTGCAAGTATCCCCAACATGACTAGGTAGGAATATGGCCGAACTAGGAACAATGAGGAATTGTTCTGCATGCCCAGACGAGATGTTTCTTTGTGAGAGTCTGTGCAATGTAGAAAGGATGTCTTCAAGAATAGGGCCTCAATTCAATGGTCATTAAAAAACAAAACAAAAAACTCAAACACACAATTTTATTGTTGCACGTGAATCATAAGGGGAAAAATAAAATCCATACACTATAACAAAACTAGTTCCAACTGTGGGAGCCTGTGTTTAAAATCTGGACATTACAGCTTAAGCAGAACAACAGAAATTCAACTGATAAAACTAGCCAAAAAACACTATGTCATATTTAGTGTATATATACATTATTTGCTAGTGCAAATACCATATGCTATTACATACTTTGCTATTAAGGGTTTACTCCTCTTAAAAGTATAAATAGATCCCTGAAATATTTAATTGGTTATCTCAGCTTCACAGTCAAATTCAAATTCCAGAAATGATAAAGCTCTCTACCTAATCAGCTCTCCAATCCCAAAGGAAAGCATTTTTCAATTTTGACCATCAGTTTAATGTTTCTGTTTCATTTAAGTACTACTCCAGGAAGTGCTGAATAAACAGAGGTAAGCAAAACAATTCAGGAGCAGTTTATTCATCAATTAGTTTGTAAACTAAGGGTTGTTTCCCTGCCACTACTCTGCAATGTAATTCATCAAACTGAAGAAACTCCCTTTGGCAACAAGGACTACTGGTGACGTGATTAATAGTACCAGCACCTTCGGAATACCCTGACAGTCTTTTAGTATACCTTTAAGAATATATCTAATTGCACATCTGACAAATGTGCTATTATTTAATATTTGTTAACTTTAGGAATTTATTTAATTTTGAAAACACTTCCCGTGCTTTTGTCAAGACATTGTTCATTAATCATTTTAGTATTTACTAAAAAATGTTCACAAAGACAACAACATCTGAATTTACATACCCCTGTACTACCACAAACAACCCCTCCAAAACAATTTGTTTTGATTACACTGCTTATAAAGCCTTGCTTTCCCCCTGCCCCCAAATTAATAACTGAATAAGAGATATCTATAAGTATACAAACAACGCTTTTGCTACAGATTTTCTGATATCACACCTTGATAAAAGTGACCGGATAGGATGCTATTTCCTGTTGCTTTTCAACATAGGCTCTGCTTTTATGTTTTTCCAAGCTATGCTTCCAAATATATTGTGATGCAGTTCACAATTCCAGAGGAGGAAAGGTAAAAAGAACAGAATTTCCCCACAATGTATTCCTTCCACTTACCCAGAAGGAAAGTGAGCCACATCTTACTATCAGCTTTTAGGATGAAGGCCTTTCTGTCATCAACAAGCACTGTAAAGAGAAAACAAGTAGCTTAAGCATGAATTTCAAACAGCCTCTGCAAGAGGAAATCTATTCTAACTCTGTAGCATTAGTTTTTGGAAAAGATCTTGACTGGACTTAAAAGATGCTGTATGACATTCCGTAAAAGTCAGTAACTACACATAAAAGCTTTAAACATCACAGCTAAGACTAATAAGGCAGCCACACAAACCATCAGGTTTTAAATTTCTGAAGCAACTTTTACAAAATGACTTATCAAAAGAGGAACTCTACACCGACGTGTTATTGCCAAATTCGCTCAAACAGAAAGTCAGACTTTTCAATAACAAGCAACCCTCCGTCCTTTCAGCGACGGGTAATCAAGAACTAAGCTGTCCACGCCGACACCAGAAGCTGAGCTAGTCAACGCGACTAGAGAGGCTGTTTTTACACGAGTTAGGTACACAAACCGCACGTTTCTCCCCCAGAGGATGCTGAAGTGGTAAAAAAGCCCCTTTCTCCCCCCTCGGCACCGATTCTCCACACACACGCGTGGCTCTCGTGTTTTTTGTTTGGTTGTTTTAACCTGCTCCTTCTCCTCCCGTTGTGCCAGGCTGGAGGACGGGCACGGAAAGGGCGGGAGAGCACCCGGCCGCCCGCCGCTGCCCCGGGCAGTGCCACACACAACCCTCCCGCCTTCCTCCCGCGGAGAGACGCCGGGAGGCCACAGGGGTGGCCGCTTCCTAGACAAGGCGCTTCGCTCCCCAACACACACACCCCCCTCCGCCCCATCTCCCTTCCCGAGGAAGGACGTCCCGGCGCTCCCCTTCCCCAGGCGGTAGCGAAAAGTCACCCCATGCGAAGGCGGCTTTGGCACCGTGCCGCTACCCGCTCCGGGCAGGTTTACCGACACCCGGAACGAGAGGAGGGAGACGAGACCGAGCCCCATCCCACTTCCCCCGGGCGGAAGGGGTACCNGGCGGAAGGGGTCCCCCCCCCCCCCCCCCCAGCCGAGCGGAGGGAGATGGGGGGCTACTCTCCCCTCATCCCCCACCTCACCTCGGAGCCGGTCTCTGCAGAGGCGCAGGAGCCTCAGGGGGCCGCGGCCCAGCACGTCCCGCTCCCCCTCAGCCGCGGGCCCCTCCCTGTAGGGTCTCTGGGGGTCGCTCCTGGCTCCCCGCCGGCCGCCGCCTCCCTTCCGCATGGCGCGGGCCCCGCCGGGGACCTGCTTGCCGGGCGAGTGCGACGGGCGCCCGCGGCCGTTCCTGGGGCTGGCGCCCGGTGACTGGTGCTGCTGTTGCCCGGGCTTAAGCGGCGGCGACTCTTTGTTCCTGCCTCGGGTCGGGACGACCATCTCCGCATAGTCCCCGCCGGAGCCGGGGGTAGCCGCGCCGGAGGGGAGGAGAAGTCAGGGGGGCGTTCCTCAGAGCGGAGGTTCCCCCACTCCCGGGGCAGGGCCCGGAGGCCACGGGGCAGAAGCGAAAGCAGAGGCGCTCGTAGTAACGGGGCGAAGGAGGCAGAGAGGGAGGGAGGGAAGGAAGGAAGGCGGGAGGGCAGCCAGCCGCTACTCCACGGAGCTGCGCCGCCACTGCCGCCGCCTGCTCCGCCCGGTTGGCCACG
>VXBZ01000035.1:127884-148116 GCA_013399135.1 Heliornis fulica
TCTCCCCTCGGAAAGACGGCTGTGGTTCTCCCGCTGGCCTCAGGGCGGGAGGGGCTGCTTGTGGCCCTGCGCTTCCTCGGCCTCCTGCTCACTCTCCTCTGGTGTTCGTGTTGGTTTTCCCTTGCCCGTCCCGAAGTCGCCTTGCTTTCCAAGCACGGTCCCGGTTTGTTGTACCCCCAAAAAGACAGGAGATACCTCTTGAGTCCTCCCACCCTCAAATTTTTAACTGGCAGAAGGTCACTTGGGTGTGGTGGTGCCATGTCCCAGAGGCTTCCCGGCCATAGAAAATACCCCCTCGTCCTCCTTGCTTTGGAGTTCAGAGGGGGGCTTGCTCTGCCGTGTGTCAGCGGTGTGGCGATACCCCTGCGGCCTCTGTCACAGGTGGGAGAGGGGAGCAGGGCTGCCGGCTCTCAGGCAAGCTACAACTCCAGGCAAAACATTTCTCTGGCTTCCCGGGTGCGGTTACACGGGGGTGCTGTGTAACACAGGCCTTTGGAACCTGCTATATTATTTGTTTCATAACTTTTCTGGAGCAGTGGTCTGTGGTACCGCCTCTGCTAACAGCCGGTGGTGAATGTATGTGACTGTCAGGCCAGACCCAACTACAGCCAAACCACCTGTCCTCTGCCTCCTCCTCCTCTTTCCTGCTTAGCACAGCACAGTGGTCCAGACAACTCATCCTGCAGTGATACATTACTGCAGTTACCACTTTTTTGTATAAAGCTGACTAAATATTGCAGAGTAGAACTACTTCATTAACTGCAGCCTCTCCAAGCAGATCCATTTTCTCTCTGTCCCCTTATTTTTTTCCCCTCAGAAGTTTTTTCCTGGTCATACTTCCCAGGTGCTCTCCATTGCCTTTTTCAGGCTTTTCTTTGACCCTGCTCACTCTTCACTTTGCTTTATATGTTTCTGCCCCCAAAATCTTTTGATTTTTTCTTGGCATCACTAACTTTCCACTCAACTCTTTGCTTATTTTTCCTGGCCTTTCTGCCCTTTTTCTCTGACGTAGCAGGCACGTGGCTCTTTCTAAAATGTTTACAACTGCTTTTCTTTATTTTCATCCCTTTTCCCAATTATTTTTATTAATTCTAGCCTGTGAAATGTGAAGTTTGAGCCTTGTGCAGCAAATTCCATACCAAGAGAGCTATTAAACTTATTTTTTAAAATACTTTACAGTCAGTATATTGTTAGCAAAGGAAGGTAGTTCTGGTCCAGAATCAGCTACTGATGAAACAAACATGAGAACAGGATGGCTGTTGCTTTGTCCTAGTAGGATGGTTGTTACTAATTAAGGGCATAAAGACAGAAGCTGGTACCACAGGATAACAAGTAAGTTGGACCAACATAGGGCCTATGGGTCCACATTTGTTTGCCTCTTGAGGGAAAACTGTCCTCTACCCCCAGCTGTTTTGGGGAGATAATTGCAAAGGACATTTGCTACACTGATCTCAAAAAATGAGCAAGGAAGTAGTTACTTTAATTTGCCCAGCTTACATAAACCAGCCAGTGCCCTGAGCATGCAGGCCCTTCTTCCAATGTGGGTTACCTGCAGCAATTCCATATTTCAAGAAAGAGTTACCTGTGCTTATTATATACTAAATATGAATGAAAGCATAAAAGGAACACAAGTGAAGACTACATGCTATTTTCCCACCTGCTTTCCAAGAGAAGTACTTCCACAATCTGCTCTTTTTCCTATTTAGTTTCAATCATGTCATGAATCTAGTTACCAAAGGAGTCTGTTGCTGCTGGCCAAGTACAGTTCCAGCTACTTAAGGAATGGACTTCTACATGTAACTGGCATATAAAAAAGAATAATGCCATATGTTATGCCAATTTTTAACTCCTGAAACCTGTTGTAATTTTTTTTTTCTTTTGCTAAAATCAATAGAGTCATGGAACATGTAGCAACTTGAAGAGTTGAGATTATTAAGGTTCAAATGATTGCTGTGGGATGGCTAGACCATTGAGATTAACTGGGCCTGCTCCAGCCTGCAGCAAAACAATTACCTTCAGGCTGTTTTCTTTTATTAAAACTCTTCAGGCAATTTATTTCAGAAGATACAACACACAGAACCTGATTACAAAGGCATGTACTGCTAAGCTAAACAACTCTAAAGATTTTAAAAGTTACTATAAGAATGCAAAGGCAGAACATCACATTCTTAAATGCAAAGGTGCCTATATTCAGCAGCTATGAATTTCTAAATAAAACCATCAATGCTACTTCAGAAGAGCTGCAGTAGAGCAGTACACCTCTAAAAATAAAAATTATACTTGCCTCAATCTATAAAAGACACGAGTAGTAAGAGACAAACCTAGGGTTTGTATCATCACAGGAGTCACATACTTTTCCAGAGTGCTATGTTTATTTCCAACATCATTTCATACAGAGCAGCTCATTACTAATCCTGCACATCACAGCAAAAACAGTTATCCCAGGACAAGCACATACCTTGCTGTTTATAACAACAACACAAACCAAATGGGAGTTAGGAAACGGGATAACTCTGAAAGTAAATTTGATTTCTTTCAATTCTTGAGGTTGCAGAAGGACATATACTAGGCCACAGGAGATACATCATCCTAACCAGCTTACTCTTAACATCTTTTGTCCTGGGACAGCAAAATCTGTAAGATGCTGCTCCACAGTTTTCTGCTGTCCCAGGACAAAGAACATCCTGGACCACGATATTCCTGATTCTGTTAAATCTCTCCTATCTCTCTGACCACACATTTTCCATGGATGATCACCAGATTGTCTCTTCATATTTCCAAATCACTCTGCAGAATGTCAGCCACCTCAGGGTGCTGAGTTTCTGACAGACTCACTGGGGATACCTCACAGTTCTCAGGTGTCAGGGCCTGTAAGTAAAAGACATTGCCTTGGCAGCTCCTGTTTATTCTCTGGCCACATTAATTCCTCAGGATGCCAGGCATGCACACTTTGTGGCCAAACAGTGCAGAGCTTATGTTCTCTTCCTCCACTCATTCTCACCTCCTGTACTGTTTCTTGCTGCCAATTTTCTCACTCTTCCCCTTGCCTCAAGTGAGACCTTCAGTTTACCATCACCCCTTCTCTCTCCCAGGTTGACTGGATTATCCTATAGAGAATTTGCTTTTTACATCTATAATATTGTTTCTTGCACTTCTCTGCTTCGTTCCAGTGGCACTGCCTCAGAACATATTCTGCAGATTTTGTGGCAAGGCTGCCATTGCCACCTACCACAGGGCTTTGCTTCTGCAAAGTTTGTCTCGATACCCCACGCTTTCACACATTCGACAGCAGACTTAATAATAGCAGGACTGCAGTGTAGCAAGTGAGGGAGCTTCATGCTCCCTTTCCCTGGTTGATTTAATCCAAGGTTATCATCCAATGAGGACATAATCTAGAAGGTATATTTAGAAGGCATGCCTAGCCTGGTGAGATGCACTCAGGTTAGCATTAAATTAGCCACGTTGAGTGATGAGGACAACATAGCTACAGCAACATGGAGTGCAGAGCCTTAGGTAACCGTAGTCAGGCAATTAGAATGTTTTAAGATCCATACCATATGGCTGTATCTCTCATTATTAATCCTGCTGGAGCTTCAGTCACAGAGAAAATTCCTACCTAAGGGAAGAACTTTTGAGAACAGAAATAGCTGGAACCTCTTCTTGTGAAGACATGGCTGAATAGAAGTGCAGAAGGGTAAGGAGTGTCTTAAGGCAGAAGTAAAGAAGCAGGATTGCCCTTGGAAATTGGACATGGAGGAATCTGATAGGAAAAAAATGGCAGAACGTAGTGGCAAACAAGTTCTGTTGTGTACCTTGCCCTATTTATCAGCTCTCTAGGAGGGGCAGTTCTCTAGGACATGAATATCCCCCCTCCCTTAAGTACTTTTAAACATGTGCTGTCTGTATCCTGAAGAAGGAAGAATACCCTGGTGAACAAGTAATGAAGCAATCTCATCTCTGCTTGCACATCTCTGTTTACACCTATCTTCTCTCACTTTTACAATTACAGTCACATTTTGACTACACATACATAGAACTCTGTAGAACTGGAACATCTATGTTTGCATGGCTAACTTCTCATACAAGCAGAAGCTTCTTTCTGCTAGAAACAAATGAGAGCAATTGAGTCCCCATCCCTGGAGGTGTTTAAAAGACGGGTGGATGCGGTGCTTGAGGACACGGTCTAAGGGTAGACTTGGTGGTGGTAGGTTAATGGTTGGACTGGATGATCTTAGGGGTCATTTCCAGCCTTAAAATTCTATGATTCTATGATTCAATTTACGCAGTTTGACTACCCTGGCAACAACAACAACAAAAATCACAATTTTTGAATGAGATGTCCTGAAGACCCTTCTATCTTTGACACAGAAATTACCTGAAACATTTTTATGCAGTCTCAAACTGCCTGCTAACAGAATATCAATGAAGAACATTGGTGACTCAGAAAACCCAATTATTCTCTACCAGACTTTTTCTGACTTCTTGGCTTTCAGTTTCCAGTACCATTTTCATGCTACCTTAAATGCTTCCCTGCAGGTCTCAAGAACAAAGAAACAAACAAACAAAAAAAACCAAAAAAATTTTAAGAAAAAAAAAGGAACGAGAAATACTATTAAAATCAAGAAAAAAAAAACCAAGCTGCACTGCTTGTCTTATGGATCTAGCACAACTTCAGTTACCTTTCCTTCCTTGCTGCAGACAGAATAATCACAGCAGCACAGCCATCCACTCACTCTGTTGAGCAGCTAATTTGGGAGATTTGCCAGTGCTCTGTCTTACAGCATGGAGAGTGATCATCTCCTCCCAACCGGGGCCTGGAATGTTGCTGTAATTCTTCACCATTCTGAGGACTTTTAACTCCTCTGCACGATATAATCTCCTTACAGCTTTCCAAATGAAGATCTCTTGCTGTACGCTCCACGTTCTCACTGTGTGGCATTTGGCCACAGCAAGTAGTCATGCTAATTTGGCATAGATGCCATGATTCATAGCCACAGCAACTGCATCTTGTTATGCTTCTATGTGGAGGAGCAAATTACAGAGGAAATTATCTGAGGACCACGGAACTCAACTATTACAAGCAGAAGTGATGGATCCAGCTTACCCATAACTGATTTCCCAGCCACCATAGTCCTGCTTTGCTTTTTTTCGTGGAGTCAGTGTTTATCTGGTGTGTCTCTAAGTAGCTGCTGCCAAAAGATGCATCAGAAAAGACAGGAAACAGCTTGCAGCAACAAGCAGGAGCTAAGTGACAGCAACAGAACAGGTTCAGATGAACATGGGCTGAGCTATTACTGTATTTCATGGCAGATGCCCTCTATGCAAGATTGAGCATACGGACAACATTTATGGGGAAAATAGAGGAAGGCCAGCAATGGACTTAGGACAGAAACATGAGGAAAGCAATGATCTGGAAGTGGTCACAGAATCACTTTTCAGTTAACAACTGGCAGAGCATCCAGATGTGAGAAACAGTGGGACTCCTGCAATATGTTGCCATATCAAAGTCAGTAAACCTACACTGCTGGAGATTCACTGATAGGTCTGCTTTGGCAAGAGAGTGAGAGAAGCTGCTGGACCACTGTGGTTACAGGCAGCTGTATCAGAAACAGCACCAGGGTCTAAGTTCGCTTCTTTGGATGTTAGCAAGTTTATTTCTGTTTCACCATTTGCTTACCCATATATTCATTTCAGTGGGGATTTCAATGTGTCCTTTACTGCTCTAGTTAATGAAGGTAGGTAGAAGGCAGGCAGATTAATTACCCACAAATACTTTTGGCAAACCAAGCAAAATGTCAGACCAGACCAACAGCAAGATGATCCTACACGTCAAACTCCCCTTAAATGACAAAGCCATAACCTGGGAATGTTTTTTTTTTTCTTCTTGTATATGACTGAGCAAAGTCAAATGCTTTTTGATAATCTTAATAAAATCACGATCCTGATTATCTACATGATTTCATTAGATATTCTAAGAGCTTGCTAATAACCGTGCCCAAACTGAACTTTAAAGATTCTTTTTTCCCAAAACACTCAGAAGTGCCACAAACAACTTGATGGAACTCACCCCTTCCTTTCAGTGTTCATTATTAGGCATCATGGCTTTACATTGCCTGTCCTCCCTTACTTTTTCACATCACGACGTCAGTCACTTGAACTGCCGTTAAGCAACCAGCGCTCCTTTTCACTGGGAAAACCGCGTTCGCCTGTGTCCCATCAGCTGTGCTGACAGAGGCACAACCGGGGCCCAGTAGGGACTTTATTTTTGAGGTCACAGTGCCCTCTACTGTCTAAGAAATACTCTTCGTCATCTTGGTTGAACAAGGCAGTGCGCCACGTGTTTATGTAAACTCACTAAAAAGAGCAACCCCCCCACACCCCACCCCCGGGATTAACACATTCATTTCTGTTTCGATATATAATTCCACCTAGACTTTTCATTTAACTGGACAGAAACAGGTTGGCCAGGGCATAGTAATTTCTTGTTGGCTATGAGGCTGCTTTGTCAGCATCTCTCAATTTAAATTAAACCACTGATCTATGCAGAGCTCAGATCACACCTGACTTGTGAGCATTGAGTAACTCCACATAAGGAAGCACTCTGACATACATGCAAAGTAAGAAGGGTCAGGCCTGTGTTTCAAGTACAAGTTGTAAATACATCTGCCACAGATTTGTATTGCTCCTGGTGATCATTCTGACTCTGCAGATACAAATCACCTGTCACATATGGAGGTGTTCCTTATCAACCCCTCTCCTGTTTGTGTTTGCCTCCACTGTCTCTCATCATGAGTGATACGTGGTACAGTAGGAGGTTTCCATCCTCTCTGTGCATCCCCTGGAGCACTGCAGACTGCCCTTTCAAAAGAGCTTCTGGGGCCACCCTTGCCTCCCAACAACCCATCTCGTAAGGAACCACAAACTCCTTGTGACATTCACTCTCTCACCCAAAGCACCATGGGCTGCTGTCCCCACCTCATCCCTACCATTAGTAAATCACAGAATCACAGAATATTGGGACCTGGAAGAGACCTCGAAAGATCACTCAGTCCAACCCCCCTGCCCGAGCAGGATCATCTAGAGTAGATCACACAGGAACGTGTCCAGATTGGTCTGAATGTCTCCAGAGAAGGAGACTCCACAACCTCTCTGGGCAGCCTGTCCCAGTGCTCCATCACCCTCACAGTGGAAAAGTTCCTCCTTATATTAAGATGGAACTTTCTATGTTCCGGTTTGGAACCATTTTCCCTTGTTCTATCACTGGCCATCACTGAGAAGAGCCTGGATCCATTCCCCTGATCCTCCCCCTTTATAAACATTAAATCCTACTTGCTTATGATTTTAGAAAAGAGAATTCAAATAAAAAGAAGCATCTATTGCTAACAAAAATCTCTAGCCTGGCCTATCTCCTAAGAAGCCTGCAGCAGGCAGCACTGAAGGGATTATGGGAGTGGGGGAAACACTTCTTTTTAAAATAGATTGTTTGTCTCATATTCTGGATTCCCTTTGGCTTGGCAGAACAATTCACTGTGCTCAGAGACCAGCTGCTGGGTTATTGTTTCATGAGGCAGGTGCAACCTCTCAAGCTCTTCAAGGTGCTACAACTTGTTTCCCAGTACGGGATCTTGGAGCAAGATTCCCCATAGCATAGTGCGTAGGAGTTCAGAGGGTTTTCCTTCCTGTGAGACTACACTGATGATATATATCAGTGTATATGTTAATGATGAAGCCTGAATATAGTGCAGTATTCATTTTCCCACGTTAGTTTGATAGCAAAATGAGAAGACTTCTCCAAGTAATGCACTTTCAAGTGTGCATATACATAAGCGTGTCCGTCTCTGTTTGCTTGCATGTATGTATGTATAAAAAAAAAAAAGCTAAAAAAAGCAAGAGCACTGCTGGGCATGGAAGGCATACTTCAAATGTAGCAGGCATACTTGCCTTTATCTGGGTTGTGGGTTTTATTCATTCAACAGCCACATCTTAAAGTCATGGACAATATCACTGGTACTGAGTAGAGCTGAGGCTCCAGAATGAGCCCCAGGGCTGCACTGTGAGGGAACTGTGGCACACTTGTAATCCTGGGTTTCTCTGAAGGAAGGATGCTTTTAAAATTACCACTAAATGGAAGGAGAAAAGAAAGTTAAACAGCAGAAGAATATGCTGGGTGGGATGAACGCTTAGTGCTCTTTTTAGGTGCAAGAACACAGGGCTGGGATCAGACAAGGGAGAAGAGAAATGCAGAATGACCATCAGAAAAAGTTTTAAAGGGTGTTTTCTCTTTAGAAAATTGCATTTTTTCCCATCTGCTGAAGCAATATCTGGAAAAATTATACCCACTTTTCAAACAGACAGAGCTTCACTGCCCACTTACAACTCACTACCTGTACTAGGATTAATGTAACTTCACATTTACATGCCAACCATACATACAGAAGTACATTTTGTAAGTAGGATGGAACCTCCACATTTCAGCTGTCATTATAAACCTTATTCCCAGCATTATTAGACAAGCTGCAGAGGAAAGAATGCAAAATAAACTATGACTGTCTCACTTTACCGTAAACTGATAGAAATGACCCCTCTTACATTATAGCTAAATCAGTCAGTGTTGCACAGTTGAGGAAGAACAAAATGTTACACTGGAGTAAGTGAAAAGGAGTTTCATATCTCACTCACAGAGTTATCTGTTGATACCGGTTAGTACTGCTGAGGTCTCAGGGGAATGTGTCCGATACCGAGCGCTGTGGTTTGTGAAAGGTATGGACCCACTGAAGGATGAGATATTTCCTAATCTCCTTTATCCCTCACTGCCATTCTTATTTTATATCAGTTGAGGTATTTGCAAAGTAGATTCCCCACCCCCCAAAACTCATACACACAGCAGAAAACCTCCTCGAAGTCCACACAAGGAGGATGTGAAAAATAGCCTGGAGAAGAGTAATCAGAGGCAATGTAATATCAGTTTTCAAATAGGCAAAAGGTTGCTATAAGAAGAGATAGAAGCACTGGATAGGGTGAAAGGCTAAAATTACAGTCAGGGTCAGGTTAGACATTAGGGATAATTTCTAAGGGAAGAAAGCTGAGCATCGGACTCGTTAGAGGCTCTGTGGAATCTCCATTGTTGGAGGTTCTTAAAAGAAAATAAGATAAACATCTTTCAGAGGTGGTTTAATTATAAACTGATCTTGGTTTGAGCCAAGGAGATGATCTCTGAAGATCCCTTCCTGCCCTACTTTTTATTATTATATACCAACTAATCCCTCAGTGAGTCTTTATGAAAAAAAAATCATCCCAAGTATCCCCTCACCCAGCCGTGAGCTAGAGACCACCCAGGTCCTAATATACTGATGGGAATGTTTCTTTTACCCTGAGCTGCCATTCCATACTTCTTTATCATGAAGACTCTACGTACCTCTGAAATTATCTGTCTTCTACAATAAAATACATGGCAACACCTTCAAATTTTGCCTCCACCTGAAAAAAACCCAAACAAACAAACAAAAAAAAAATCCCACCCAAACCCAAGAGAAGAAAACTGCAGAAGTAGAAAAATCTGTAAAGTATGCTTTGGCTTTTGTTTTCAAGAGGGGGAGCAGGAGAAGAAAGAGGAAACACTGCATTTGCAGTTGAAAACTAGCTTAGCTCCTAGAGAGACACACGAGTTTCACCGATGTGTCTACCACAGGTCTTGCAGTAGGTCAGAGGCCCTGAGGTCTCATGTTTCTGAAGCTGTGTATAAAAGCTCAGCCAGCCATTGTTAAAATTTTAACATAATTCTAGAGATTGAGAAGGCATCTTTGTATGTACATTCTCTACCCCAGGCTACAATGAGTATTGCTTTCTCATGGCGTGATATACCCTCTATTGCCCACTTTCATGAACATGTCTGTCTCTCATGTGATGGATGTTTGCTGTCTTCCTCTCTTGAACTGACTCTGGAGGTCTCTTCCTCCTCAAGACCTCAACAAATAAGTTCCAGAGGTCTTATGGAAAGCATATTTTTGGTCTTTCTTCCTCACTGTCACTACTATCTGAAGAAGAAGTGCACCCACTGTGCTTGAAGGAATGGAAAGCTAAAGGCAGCAAAGGGGTTCACACTGACAGGCACCTTTCAAGAAGAAAGGTTGCAACTGCATCCTCAAGTTTTTCTTACATGTCTCCTGTTGTAAGCTTTATCTCAATAAATATTGTCAGGTTTCTGTCCTCTTTCTATTGTACTCTTCAAATATGCCCTATCCTTGCCTTACAGTCCCTGTAATTTTAGCACTAATGGTATTGACCTCTTCTTCCCTTGGGTTTAGCCCTTCTGTTTCAGGAAACATTCCCAAAGATGGCTTTGAAGAACAAGGAGGAAATCAAACTCCATGACCAGTTGAGCATGTGTCTTTGCTTCTCAGAGATGGGAGGGCTATGGTAGACACATGCTCTGAACTTTGGCGTTTCCATTAGAAAGATATTTATTCCCATTTCACCGGGGAGTCCAGCTGAGACGTTCTGATCCTCCAGCACAGCCCCTATTTGTCCCTTTTAGGGGATAAATTCATTTCTCTCATTGCATCCACTTGAATGCAGAATCCAAAATCATGAAGTTTAAATATGCAAGTAGGTCCTTAAGTGCATGATTTTTCCTCAGTTACTTGCAGAAATGAATCTCTGTATATGCATATATGAGTTTGGCTAATTAGCCCAAATGATTCTTTACTATTAAGCCAATTTCAACTTAACAGACACTCTATGATAGCAGGGTGTGTTTCTGTATTCAGTTGGGTTCTGTATTAATAACAATTTAGATCTATGCCAACAGTGGAAGGAGAGGAAGGAGAAGAGGACAAAATGTTGAGATCACCCTGAGTGAATAAATCACAAGGACTCTTCATAGCTCACTGTCAGCGTGCTTTCAGAAATGTGAAGGTATGAAAATCATTGCCACAAAAGAAAATACATGCATCTTTATGCAAACATGCAGTCCACATAGTTTTGCCGTGAGTGAGGTGTTAGGTGTGGCACACTTACCCGGTTCAGCAACGGCAAGTCCTGAACAACTATCCAGTTACACAACTCCGGTGTGGAAAGAAAGCTTTAAGTGGGTGCAGACATCTGCTTTGAGCCCTGCAAGGCTTCCTGAGCATTATAAATTGGCTTTTGTGTAAATGAAAATCGGGCTGGATGTTTGCTGCCTGGTATGGTGTTGAGTAGAAGTTCCAAGAGTATTTACAGATAACTTCTTTGTTAAGATATGGACTGGTATACTTGTTTTGTCTACCAGAAAGAGTTAGAAGTAGCACATGTAGATGATCTTGTTCAGATCAGATTTATTGCAGACAGCACTAATATTTGCTGAAAATAAGAGAGTGAATAAACGCCTATCTTGCTCCATAATCTCAAAAGACATTGCAGTTTATAACTGCTGGGATGCCATCCAACCAGTAAGTTGAAAACAAACGAAAAACCCAAATGAGATCAAAAAACCAAAGCAGAAAAAAAGCCTAATCGACCTGAGAAACAAAAATATTTGATTTATGCAGGCCAGCATCCTTTCAAGCACCATTTGGGTTTGGCACCTGAGGATCTAGTAGAAAAATCTGAGAGGATATATATATGTACTCGAGGCAGATCGTAGGCTGCATATTATGTAGGGGAAAAGAGTGGGTATTTCTGCCTGAAAAATGCTTGAAGCAATACAATAAAACTGCAGCAGTAGCAGAGCAGGTCCCTGAACCGAAGGAACGCTCTTGCTGGTCAGAGGATGGAGGCCAGCGGGAACGAGGGAATTGAGGGAACACCAGTAATGGCATCAGGGGAAAATTTGGCTATAGCAGATCTTTTTTCTTTCTGTCTCCTTCTGATTTTTACCCCGTTTGCTCTGCCGCCTTCCCGTGCCAGCCCGAAACAGGGGGCGGGCGGGGCCACGGGGTCGACCCGGGTCCGGGCCGCGGCTGCCGGGGGAGCGGGCGGCGCGGAGCTCTGCTGCCGGCGGGGGGCGCAGGACGCCCGCGAAACCCTCAGCCGAGTCCCCGGCTTGGCCTGAGGCCTTCTGCACTTCGGGTGGCGTTCTCGGTGCAGCACACCCCATCCTCCCTTGAAGTGGACTTCTCGGGGAGTTACTCCCTGTGGAAAAAGTTCCCCGATGGCGGCACCTGAGCTGGAAGCACTTCCCTGAGCTCTGGAGATCCGTGGCAGGCTTGTGCGCACGGAGACGTGAGCGTGGACATGAGGTGGACCCCGAACAACGCAAAGCTGGCAGCCACTGCAGCACGGCAAAGACACGGGGTTGAGGCAGGGAGCAGTTTAGGCTGTTGACCCCAAGCAGAGGATGCAAGAGGGAACCACATCTCTCCCTGGAAAAGGAAGCTGGTGACAAAAGCAGGGGTGCAGCAGCATAGCCACACCAGACACCTCCGTTCTCCAGCATTCAGCACTCCACAGCACAAAGCTTGTGCGGCATATGAGGGTGGGGAAGGAGCACCAGCCCTAAAAGTACTCATCTTGCATGTTCAAAACCAGGTCAAATTCTGGCACAGCATCCCACACTGCAGAAGGGGGTGTGAAATTATATATTGCCTCAGCCTTCACGGTAGTCACGACTACAATTTAACATTAGAGCAGATTGGAATTTTTTGATGGAATTTATTTTTTTTTCCTTTTCATCTAATGAAAATTAGGATGGATTGGCAGTGTCTGGTAATTTAAAGGTTAGATATTCAAATAAGGGAGTGTGACTTAGAACCCCACATGGCCAAGAAGTTCCTGAAAATTCAAATGACTAATTCAGACCAAATGATGTTCAGCTGGAAATAGAGGAAACTATATCAATAGTAAAACAAAGTTATTTTGATAGGTGATCAAGTATCTCAATATTTGATTTTGAAACTGATGTAAATAAGTAAATTAAGGAAGAGTGATAACCACCGTGACAACATAGTCAAGTATTTTCAGTGAACACAACATTGCACATTTACCCAAACTGCATGGTTGTACTTGTTCTTCTCCTAAATCAGCCCTTTTAACTCCTCCAAATTTGATTTCTGCTTTTTCAATTCATTCTGGATTAACTTTCTCCTATTTTTACAGTTCATCAGGCAACCAAAAACACGCACAAGCCCATTATTTTAGATTCCTAGAGCTGTTTAAAGAGTGACAGTGAAAAGTAACTTTGCTGCTGTTGTTTATTTTGGTTATGTAACTGGAATAAATTATGTTATAAATAAATGTGTTTCCTGGCATAGCAACAGCAGCAAAAGTTATTCTGCTATTTCCAGTCCCAAATTTTTTATTTTTTTTTTAAAGTAATGACCTAACAAGTGGGTTTACATATTATTGTCCTGAATTTTGGAGCCAATTAATTTCACCTGCTGCCCTCCCCATTTTTTTTTTTAAAGATGGAGGTCTCATGAAAGTTTACTTCTTATGGGTATGCATTTAATAAAAATAATGAAAAATTACAAAAAAAAAATCAGAGGGGTGGGGAGGTGGGGTTGGGTGGTGGAGAGGGAAGTTGCTCTAATGCTGAAATTAAATGTTTCAGTCTTAAAATTAGATTATGGAGATTTCAGTCATCCCATAGTTTTATTTTTTTAAGTCTTGGAGCTTACAGCTCTACATCTGGATATGTAATACATGTGAAGTTCAGTGGAGCAAAGTAAAACTACTTCATAACATCTTATAGATATAAATAAGGAAACCCAGCAAAAATAGCTGAAACCACTTTTGTGTTTCACGAACTAGCTCCCTCCTATGGTCCTTTCCATCACAGAAACACATAGCACTTACAGAATCAGGCTTGTGCCTGAATTTTATCATGTTTGAGAATCATTGCTCTCTTTACTAACAAAAGTGTAGACCATCCCAAAGCATTTTTGCAAAGGTTTGCACTTTAAAAAGAAAACCCAAAACCAAAAACCAGCTTTATGATTTCCTCACTATTTTAAAATGCTCTTTGCAAGTGCTACTTTTCAAAGCAACTTCACATGGATAAATCTATTTTAAGGCATTTGTTAATTCATCAGTGAAGAGTGTAACAAAAATGAAGTCATTGTTCATTTTAGGATTATTTATGTCATATTCAATGGTAGGGGAAATTTTGCAGAGCTCTGTTTCTTTTCTCAATTTTATTCCAACAGCTTGGTGCACTTATTAATTCTTATGGCTTTCATTATTTAAATGAAGATGATATACAGTTCTCTGTTTCCTTTTCTGGGATCCTTTTGGCCTTCACTGAATAATTTCTCCATCTGGATGCATACTCAGGCTTTGTCATGAATCACAGATAAAGCAGAAAACCATTATTGTCATCCCATTTGTTGTCTTTGTGTGTGTGAATAGCTGGTTTAGCCCCAGCCATTCAAGTTATTTTATATGGACATACTACAGAACCAAAAGAGTAAATAGGAAATTAGCAGTGCTAACACAAAAAAAAACCCCAAAAACAATAATAATAGGAGAAGCATTCATTTTCCCTGAACATAGGCATGTTTACATGGGTGATTTTTAACATTTTCTTCAACCAGGATCTCGTATAGCTGAAGCTCAGATGTATGATCAGGTTTTCCTTTGGCTTACAGGCTAACAGAAGCCTTCTTCCAAAGCTGGAATTGTCTTCTTTAATCATGATGATGCTTTGTTTGATCATATTGCAAGTGTGACTTTTAGCAAAGCGTTATTCTTCGTGCTTTGCAATTTCTCATGCGATTTTAGGTTTTAAAATGTCTCCCCTAGTCTCCGGTTATCGTGCAGTGCAAAGTTTTATGCTTGCCTCATAGGGCAATTCGTCTCAAAATTACATGTTATTTGCTTAATTTGGTATTTCTATTTACACTAACTCTAAATACCCACTTGGATCTTATGATCAGCTTCCAATTTATTTCTACTGCAGCAACCGGATGGTTGCTATTTATGCCTTTCTAGTTGCTCCAGTGTGCTTGTTCTGGTGAAAGTGCCCTTCTCATCCCAGCTGCATCATGGATTCACATTTCCAGAATAATACAACTCTTAAAGATATTTTAAGCCATAAGTCTCTGTATGCATTAAAGAGAGACGTGAACATGGCAGATGTCGGTTCCTAGGCTCCTAGATCACTCAAGGAATCCACAGCCTTGAGTAGCTCTAGGCACAAGCTGAAAAGGCACTTCCTCAACATCAAATAGTCTATGTGTTGACATGTTCATAGCCAAAGGAGGCAGGGGACAGACCAGTCCCAAAGCTGCTGCCTGCATTTCTGCCTCTACCAAAGCCCTGAAGGACAAAATGTATTGCTTTTTCTGTGGGAGGAGGCTTGAATATACAGCTGCTTGGGAGCAGGGCTGGAGGCAGCCACCACTTGCTGGCTGCAGTCAGAGCCTGCTGGTCTTACTCTCCTCCATGTAATTTTACATTCTGACTTCTCCCAGTTTCTTTTGTGGCAAAACCAGCTCTAGCCCACCCCTCATGTTTTGGGCAGTAAAACACAGTTTTGCCTCTATTGTCAAGTTGGCAGCTCTGCCTTTGAGACAGGTACAAACTTCTGCAAAGCATAAAGAAAATTAAGCTCTCAGGAGGAGGATCTACAAAAGTGAACATGTCCCAAACCTCACAAAACAACAAAACAAAGACACAAACAAACAAAAAAAAATAAATTAATCTCTGCAACTTAGTTGCATACTCTTATTGAGGTAGCAAATAAAAAGGAAGTATCCATGTGCTCTCTAACAGTTTGGCCAAGGTTGAAAGAACGGGAGAACAAAGGCATGATACTGTGGCATGGAGCTAAAGGAACTTTAAAATACTGTTTCAGGAAAGGGATGATAAAACATTTAGGCTGGTCTCTGAAAAAAAATCCCAAACCATAAACCTTTCAAAATAGCAAACACTATAGCAAAGACTTTCAAAACAGGACTTAGAGGCATGATTCCTGCTAAAATTAGCGGGAGCTGTACATCTTCATCTGTAATGGCTTAGAAATCTCAGCCTATAATATTCCTTGTGAGTCCTTCTCTTCATCAGGCATATAGGAAGGAAAACATTTTCTGTGAATGAGAACAGAAGTAGTTGTCCATCCAAAACTACTGGAAACCGTGCCAAGCTTTTTAAGTGCTAGGCAGGCTATATGGTTCATAATAATTCATTTAAGAACAATTGAAAAACGTTTAAAGCCTTGTAAAGGAAATTAGGGGGCAGAAGTGTCATACTTGTATATTTTCATACAAAAATGCACAAGGTTCCTAGTGCACTGTAAAAATGAAGGAGCAAAGAAGGCCAAAGTCTTTAACCATCTGAAACAATCTAATAATCCTCTGGAAATGCACTATTTGGGGTGACTAATAAAGTCAGGCTGATAAATCTCCCGACCACTACTAACTTATTTGTAATATCATTGAAGAGAAGCAGCATGACTGGTGTCTCAAGTCTAAAAGCTCTGACATTCAGAGGAAAGTAATTGTAGTTTGCCTTTCCAAAGCCCTGGGTACATGTTCAGATATTATCAATGCAAATTTTACAGCCAACAATTTGCATCAAGATAAAAAATTAATTCTTGTTTTGGCTGACTTGGGATCCATCCATGAGAGAGCACAGGAAGAAATAATAAAAGATTTGTAAGTGACTGTGTGTCAACCATGACACTAAGACAAGGGAGCAAGATGAACAAAAAAACCCTACTCTTTCCCACACTCACTCTTCACACCAGAGAGCACCAGTGAAGAAAAGCATAAAAAATGCAGGTACAGACAGAAAAGGAGGAGTGATTTTGGTAGAAAGACCCCTGATTGAAGGCAGACCAATTCCAGCAGCCCCTATTAATCATGGACTATCAGTTTTAGAATCACAACTTACATCAGCTATGTGAGAACTCAACGAGAAAAATCAATGGATTCTGATCACATCAAATACAAAATTATTTAGTATTTTATTGTTAAAACTCTCCCTAGTACAAATTGTCCCTAGTTGCCTGGAAGACAGTGCAGACTATAAGTGAGGACATCATGAACTTCACCAACTCTGTATTACTGCTTTCAGGAGATTTTAAGCTGCCTTAGAACAGAGATCCAGGTTAAAAGCACAACAGTAATTCTGGTTTGAGATGAAAAAGACAGATGAATGCATTGCCCCTGAAAAAGCAGTTTGCAGACCTCTGATGCAGATAAAAGGCACAGATTTTTTTTTCTACATGCTCCATCCCTTCTATGAATCACACAGAACAACTAATCAGAAGTTAAGCATCCAAACAGAGTAAAGCTGCAGATTTTCAAGGAACTATATCACCTCCACCTTTGAGAGGATTTTTGTTCTTAATATCATAAATTACAGATTCATCTGTAAGTATTTCCCCTTTGTCTTACTGATTGAGCTATTCCCCTGCAGTAGCTGACTGAATTAAAACAAAGAATTAGCTGAGTGCCCCTTGCGTATCTGAAGGGCAATCATTCATCTCATCACCATCTCTGCAAACCACCCTTCTCCAAACACAGATGAGTGAAGAACTTTGAAGCAGGTAGTCATGAAATTGATAAATAATGACCCAAAACCAGAAGGTTCTCTAGGACACGTAAACCTGAAGCCACTCAAAAATTACTGCACATAATCCCAGCAAACTTCACAATGAGAATATAAGCAATTTAAAGTCAACTATGAGACCAAAATGATTCAGCCTGAATGCTTGATTTAAATGCAACAAGTCAGTCAGTCAACACAGACCCTGTATTAAGCCTGTTTTCCAACCTAAAAAGCCCTAACAACACCAGGCATCACTGGGTTTGCTTGTAAAACTATTTTATGTTAATGGAAATAAAAATGTTGCTGTGGTGAATTACCTAGTACTGTCAGCAGTGAGAGAAATTATCATCCTAACCTTCAAAAAAACCTCTCTGGTAAACTTTTCTGGTAGGCATCCCTAGATTTTTCTTAGTCCCTCTGGTTATTACTGGTTATGCAGAACAAGGACAGGCTTTTGTATTTCACACAAAGGTCCCTAGAGCTTCACTGAGCAGCCCTGATATCAATGGGAATTTGGGCATCAGACTACTGACAGTTTAATTCTTTATTCTTAAAATGCTCATTACTGATTACTGTTAGTTTGCATATATTGAGCTGATTGTGTATAATGTAAATATTTTATGTGTATTTGAAATGGCCTTTTTACTCATGATGTGAATGTTATTTACTGCACCATATTTCTGCCATACTGTTAAATCAGTGCATTCATCATGCTTCTGCACAGGAAGTTCAGAAAACATCACTCTCCAAGTCATTTGTTTTCCGCACTGCTTATCTCCAAGATAGATAATTTGGATATAAATCTGGTTTCTAAATGTGAAACACAAGGCAGCCTGGAGTCATCATGACTACTCAGCCCTTCTCTTCAGAGTAATCCTACAGCAAGGCAATTCAGAATCTCCACTTTATTTAATTCCCTGGCTTCTCTTTGGACAATAGCAAATAAAGGCTCCGATTAGGCAGGTGTTTGTTGCATGGACAACTGCATGTTCCCAAAGGTCTTGATGCTACCAAGTGCCAGGAGCATACAGTTGCAGAGCCACTGAAACACTTTAGCACTTGTATAACTTTAAGCCAGCAAACCTACTGATTTCAGCAGGGCCTTTGGCATAACTACATCTTGAACCAGCACACAGCCAGTACATCTGATTCAAGCTGTAAATGCACGTGCTCAGCTCTACATGTAATCAGGAAAGCCCCCTAGCCTGAAGTTAAGCAAAAGACTCACAGTACTGAATATCCATGAGAGAATACGTGTGGTTTTGCTACCAAGATGACAAAAATAGACAAAAGACATCTCACACACAAGTACCAACTCTGTGAGCCATCCTCATTTTCCTATATTCCCAATGTAAAAGAGATACATTCATGCATAGCAACAACTCAGCATAATTAAAAGTGGATTTGAATTACCTCAGGCTGCTCCCTCCTTGCTTATGTTCACAGGCAAAACCAAAGGCAACACTGTTGCTGTTCATAAGGTCCTTGAAGCTCTCCTATCATACCTAGTTTCCTCCTAAACCAACAAGGAGCTGCAGAAGACGCAGCAGCTGAGCTCAACATAAGGACAAGCTAACCTACAGGTGTGTAACAAAAACCTTTGGAGCAACACCAGGGTTTTCTCACAATTTGCTTTAAGCTCAGAAGCACCTGAAGAGATCATTTGGTTGTCCCAAGGCAAGATTAGCTCTAATCACATCGTTGTTGACTAATGCATGTTCAACCTGCTCCTTGTGACAATGCTCCTTATCTTGTCTAGGCAATACATTGATGAACATCACTATACCTCTTCTTTCAATATCTTAGATGTGTCTTGTAACTTCTCTTGCTTTAATATATGCTAATAAAATAGAAATAAAATTATATTAAATAGAAGCCTGCAGCAGAGAGGAGTTTCTTCCTTGCCTCTTTACATTCTTCATACATTTGAAAGCTTTATATTCCCATAGTCTTCACTTCTACAGACTAAAAAAGGCCAAATTCCTTTCCATTTCACTCTTGGGCTATGTTTATTGTCTTGGGGATCCTGGGCATCCCATATTTCAGCCACTTGTTTTTGCTCTGGTGGCAAAACTAGCAATTTTTCTGAATATGATCACAAAGCACTTTGAAAAAAAATCATTTTTTAAACTCTATGCAAACTGAAATTGTATTTAACTACAATGCAAGTCTCACTCTGTATGGATCCCAGATTTAAACTGGATTTTGTGTGCTGCCAGAAAAGTCCATCACTGGTTCCACTGCACTTGGTCACTTCATTAGGGGAAAAACAACAGAAGCAGAAAGATTTGGCTAAATAAGAATGATATATCAAAACACCCAATATTTTAATGAAAGAAACTGAATATCCACACATTTGCACTTCTGTACAATTTTTGTGATATATATATATAATTTTAAGCTGTTTACAAATAACATTTAATGCTTCAAATATTACATAATGTCGATATTATATTTCTAGCAGAAATAAATATATTGCACTTAAAAAGAAACTTTCCATTAGATGTTGCTTCATAGTTTATGTTCATAACTTCTTTTTCCATAAAAAGATTTCCCCCTACCCCCACCCCATACACACAAACACACACTTCAGTACATGGTGAATGTGCTCACGCGATGCATTATAAACAACAAAGTCAACACAGCAAACAGCAGAACTGTGGTACATTCTGTTAAAGAGGTTACATCCAGTTTTTTACCTTCCTTATTTTAAAACCAAGTCTTTCTTCGTGTTGTTGAAGGTTCAATAAAAATTAAAAAAAA